>JAWWEW010000131.1:42555340-42598745 GCA_035583185.1 Anabacerthia variegaticeps | reverse complement strand
GTCTCCTCTTCTCCAGGCTGAACAGAACTATGCCCTCTGATATACGGAATTAATAAGTTATTACTAATAAAGATGACAATAAGTATAAGTTACTAATAATAAAGATGATAATAAAAATAAGTTACTACTAATAAAGGGAACTAACACTAAAAGGGTAAGGGAACTAACACTGAAGGGGTTAATAAAAATGATTGCAAGAACTTTTGCTGAAACTACAAGGACAAACTGCATTGTTGAACCCATAGAATAGTTACAAAAAGATAGATAAGTAAGAAATATGCTATGAGAGACAAAAGGTTCTAGTACCTGCCAGAAAAACTGGACTGAACAATATTTGGACCAGGGGTGAAAAGGACATGGGGAGGAAGAGGTACGGCCTTCCTCCCCATGACCACCACAGAAGACCACCAGAGAATAACACGCAGGCGTGAGAAGGAGGAGCGGAAGGAGGGGACGTGGAAATAACTTCCAAGAAGTGATTATAATAAATTTACCTTTTCTCGGGAATAGTGTGAATATGTACAAGGGGGTTATGAATATGTAATACATACAATGCAAAAAACCACTGCTCACGGTTTTTCAGGTGTGCACGTTTGTGTTGGAGTGATGCCCTGTACACCCTGTGCAGAATAAACGTACCTCTCTATAACCATCTGGTTGTCGGGCTATTATTCCACAAGTCACCTCAGCCACTCCTCACATGGCTTCCCCTCAAGGCCCTTCAGCATTCCTTTGGACAACCTCTAACAGCTACCTATACTGTTCCTATACTACAGTCCCCAAAACTGCACACAATATTCAAGGTGCGGCCACCCCAGTGCAGAGCAGAGAGGGACAATCCCCTCCCTCGACTGGCTGGTGATGCTTTGCCTGATGCCCCCAGGACATGGTTGGCCCTCCTGGCTGCCAGGGCACTGCTGACTCATATTCAACTTGCCATTGACCAGGATTCTCAGGTCCCTTTCCATGGCACTGCTTTCCACATCTCATTCCCCAGTCTGTACATACATCCAAGGTTCCGCCATCCCAGGTGCAGAATCCAGCACTTGCCCTTCTTGAACTTCATGTGTTTGGTGATTACCCAGTCCTCTAATTTGTCATGGTCTTTCTGCAGGGCTTCCCTGCCTCTGAGGGAGTCAACATCTCCTCCCAGTTTTGTTTCATCTGCAAACCTGAAGGTATCCCTTCCAGTCCAAGTGGTTTGTGAAGTTGGTCAATAGCACAGGGCCCAGGATGGAGCCCTGTGGAACCCACCAGTTTGATGTCACCCCATTCACTATTACCCTCTGTGCTTCACCTGTGAGCCAATTGTTCACCCACCACGTGATGTGTTTATAAGCTGGACATTCTGTCCAGAAGGATCCTGTGAGAGACAGTATCAAAAGCTTTACTAAAATCCAAAAAGATTACATCCACTGCCTTCCCTTGATCAGCTACGTGGGTTATCCTGTCGTGAAAGGAAATCAGATTTTAAAAGCAGCACTTTCCTCTCATGAAGCCATGCTGGCTGTGACCAATGATTGTGTTGTCTTTCAGGTGTTTTTCAATACTTCCCAGAACAGTCTTCTCAATAACTTTTCCAGGCACTGAAGTGAGACTGACAGGCCCGTAGTTTCTGCAGTCCTTCTTCTTGCCATTCTTGAAAATTGGAACAATGTTCACCAGCTTCCAGTCAGCTGGGACCTCTCTGCATTCCCAAGACTGCTCAAAAATCACTGGAAAGGAAGTTTCATTGGTAGTTGTCATTTTTTTTGACTGCCAATCAAAGAAGTCTGTCTTCATTTATTAAAGAAAATGGCAAATTTTTGATATAAGCTCAATGCTCTGTTGTTAACAGCAAGTGTTTAGGATTGGAAGTGTCAATAAACACCGTGGGAGGAAAAGACAGGTGATGTTTTGTTGCATCAGTTGTGTCTTCAATTATCTGTAGTGGGAACCTCAGCAAAACAGAGCTCTTCTGAGTTTTTGCTCCCAAAATAGGGTGGAAGCTACTTACTTTCCAAATAAATGTAATAATTTGAACATTTAATCACCCACATTTCTGTAATTCAGAATTTCAAATATGTATCAAGAATAAACACATCTACTGTTCTTGTTTCCTGCTTTATGCTGTGCAAAATGTCAGCACCATACCTTTGTGTCACCTTTCTGTCATTTATCTATTAAATACAGACAAGTGTACAAATTTTTTAGTAGGCTCTTCTTTTATGTATGTTATTTTATCATTTCACAGTATGAGAGTAAGAAGAACTAGTGTCTATGTCTAGCAGTTCTTCCCACACAGAGTTTAATTTTCTTACATGCACAGAAAGTGAGTGGCCTCGTCTCTTGTCTGTTTGAGAACACTGGTGTTCAGGTTTCTAACTGTATGTGCAATGCTTGGATCATATTACAGTAGGGGAACTATGTCAGTAATTTTAGAACAAGTGGGAACAAGTTGACTTGCAGATTATTCTTAGACCTGTCAGACTGGAACTTTTCATTTAATTACCTACATTTCTCAAAAAAGCTCATTTAAAATTTTTATTTTATGTCATGGTAGCATATCAGTACCTCTTTCTGTAGGTTGATATCCTTAGATGAAATGTAATTTTCCATACATGATTCACAATACCTGGGAAATCTTTGTTCCTCTTATTGTCTTTTGAGCAAGTCATATTTGTGATAGCCTTAATCTTATTTACTGTTTACCAGGCCTCTTACTGTAATGATAGCTTTTAGAACAGTTACTTACACATAATAAATATATGTTTTTGTTTAAGTTAACTGTATCCTGGCAGCTTGAGTTCTTTATAAAACTGTTTGAAGCCTCTGGTCATATACTTTTCCCCCTTTACGCTTATTTCATGTCAAAATGTCACCTAAACAGATGTTTATACACTCTAGACCTTCAAAAATATGTGTATTTTCTACTAAAACAACCTCATTGCTGGACACAAACCAAGAGACAGTCTGAGAAAAAACATATTGGAGAGAGAGTGTTGAATATGCACCATATATATGTGACCTATGGGTTTTTAAAGACACCTACCAGACTACTGCAGATGTAAGGGGTATTGGAAAACATTTAGTAGCAAACAACTCTTGGAATTTTTCCTCTTGTAGGTAGTGGAAAATATTAACTTATATAGTCATTGTACTTTTTTAAGTCAATACAGAAACAAAGATTTCTGGGGTCCTTTTTTCCCCCCTTCCTTTTATTTTCTGTATTATGGGTGTTTATCTCCTGCTAATTTTCATTTCTTGCTTTATGTTCATCCAGTCATGTTTCTAGGGCAAGCAAGACATTCACCGAGGTATGAAGTAGCTATACTCATTCTGGACATTATCCACTAAACTAAGTACTCCCTTTTCCATGTCAGCCTTTTTTTTCACTCCCTCAGTTATAACATTTCTGCACAGTTCCAATGAAAGAAAGCTGGTGATCTTACTGAATACACTTTAGATAGGCACTCTTCTCAGGTAAAATCTTAAGAGATGTCTGTTTTCACCTTTCAGATGCCCATACGCTCAGCTCATGCTGGAGAGAATAGTCAATGCATGTCCTTTAGTTTAGTCTTGCTTCTCTTTCAGTTTAGCTAGTGCTATCCTGGCAACTTATGGCCTTCTATTCTTGCTGCCAACTTCAATTCAGTGTGATAGTCCATTTGTTTTCCTTCAGACTGATAGTGCCTCCAGGATAACACTGGCCATCATTCCCCTCAAAGGACATTTCCCACTATAGTCATTTTCTTTCCAGAATTTTGCACACTGGACTGGTGTTTTTTAACACTGCAAAGTGATAATATATACTGTAATTCTTCTCTCTTTTCCCAAATACTCTTTCTTCTCTTACCTTTCCTATGATGCAGAGCTTGTTTTCTATCTGCTCTGACTTTGAGAAATATTTCAGGTAGCATTTTGGATTTTTTGTCATGTTTTTTCTCTCCTCTGTCTTGACCACAGAGTCAGCAAAACCGACCTATTCACATTGGTTTCATTTTAAGTTGGACCTTCTCCCATATTTGGCCTATTTTTACTGCATTGTTAAGCACAAACTATGAGCTTTCTGTGCCTCGGGATGTGGGACTAACCATGCAGCTTAGTCCCTGCAATGGTGCTTTATCTCCTTTTCCTGAAGCCAATCTTCAAAATTCATTTGTACTTGCTTCTGTTTTTTCATCTTATTTTTGCTTCACCTATTCATTTAAAAATGCATAAGTTATATTTCTCTCTCTTTTTTTTTTTTTTTACATGCTGAAACTGTATCTGTCAGAATTGTGTGTTGCAGAACACAGTAGTGGCGGTCAGCTAAAAATAAAGATGTCAGTTAAGTCGGAAATCCTGGAGTACTTCAGGTGTGGGGAGTTTTGATTGTTTTCCTTACCCCTGAATACATGAACCTGACAATTTAACTGACCAAACCAAAGTGTTGGGGAAAATAATACAGAGAGAGTCTTGTCCATTAAACCTGTGCCTCAGGGCAGGTTGACCTGGTCTCATCCTTACAGCTTTGTGATGCAGTGCTCCCTTCAGGTATCTTTTTAAGGTTCCCTTTTCCTAGAATTTTGTATGTGAGTAATTCTACTTTGAGGCAGGAAGAGTCATTACTCTTTAGATGAGTAATAGCGTAGTTCCAGAAGACCTTGGCAAATATATTTGCCTGGGTTTTTTTCATTTTTCTCAACAGATAACTCTTATTTCTCTTGTTTGCATTCTACTGGAAGTGTTGATACATAGCCCGTTGTTCTTTTAGGTGTTATACTATAAAATTTAACCTGTCTGTGCACAATATTCTTTAAAGAAAATAGTGAAGTTTCTTTGGACTTTCTGTAGGGAGGGGTGATTGAGCTGTCCCTCTGTTCTTTCAAAGCACCTATTTTAAAATAGTGCCTTAAAAATGCTTGCAATACCGTTGACCCCCACCTCAGGTGATAATGTATTCTTTTTGTCTATTTGTATACCGATTCCACTGAAAAACCTTGAGGCAGAACTTTACCTGGAACCAATTTGTGTTGCACATTTCTTATCTATTTCTTCCACCCTCATTCTATCATCAAACTGTCTTCTGTATTTCTTGCACTACCAAGAAGGACACATGCTTGTCTTGTAAGAATTATATATCTAAGACAATAACTTAGATGATGTGATGTTGCAGAAAACCAAAATAAAAGTGTTTGATGAATCCCTTAATTTGAGCTTCATCTTTTCCCTTGCACAGTAATTTCATACTTGTTCTACAACAATATATATTGAGTGAGAAGAATAGTATTCCTACCTGAAATTGTAAGTAAATGCTGAGTAGTGTCTCCAAATCTCAACCCTAAAAGAACAGTCTTTTGTACCAGGAGGTGCTAGTCAGTTATGATGTTAAATAAGAAAGGAAATCCGATTCTATAAAGTCTGTATCATTGAAGTATAATTTAAAGTGCTACTTGTTAGAGCTAAAACAATTATGAAAAAGAGAATAGCATATTTAATCATACAGTCTCGGAATCATTTAGACTGGAAAAGCCCTCAGAGATTATTGAGTCCAACCATTAACCTAACCCTAACATCTTCATCACTAAATCACGTCCCTAAGCACCACATCTGGACTTTCTCTGAACACTTCCTTGCATGATGATGCCACCATTTCTCTGAGCATCCTGTTCCAATGCTTGACCACCCCTTCAGTGAAGAATTTTTCCTAATATCCAGTCTAAACCTTCCCTGGTGCAACTTGAGTCCATTGCCTCTTACCCCTTCAGCTGCTGCTAGGGAGAAAGGTCCAACCCCTACCTCACTACAACCTCCTTTCAAGCAGTTGTCCTTTCAGCCACTTCTCATAAGACTTGTTCTCTGGTCCTTTCATCAGTTTTATTGCCTTTCTAATAATCTTATGCCCCTTCAGATGATGGAAACCCTGAGTTGCGCAGTTCCAAATGTGCCTCCAACATGTCTGCAGCACATCATTCAGGCTCTGTCTGTAGAAAGGGTTATCCCATTTTGGCCATTTGAACTTTTATTAGATTTTCTTACCAGAAAATAGTTCTATTCATCATTTCTACAGTTAAATAGAGAGAATGTTTGCATGAAAATTTTTTGCTGCACTTTTAGATAAAGGCATGGTGATGCAGGAGATGTCATTGCTGGAACCAAAGGGGAGCTGCCTGAAGAATCCTCCTTTATAATGAGCAGGCTGAGGTTAGCCTGCAGTCAAGAGATTTGTGCAGCACACACTGACCTGAAGGCTAAGCTGTACGTGTGGTGCAGCACAACACTGCATAGCACAGGTCTCATCCTACCCAAGTTTAATGTTTTGTGGATCACTAACTCTTCTATATACAATGGTCTTCTGCTCAGGATTGCTACAAACCATTATTTTTTAGAAACCGTAAACAATTCTGTATGTTTGCTAACTTTCTTGCGAATAAAAAGTTTGAAAATCACATTGTTTTGCAAGATAAAATGTCCTTCCAACCATTGAATAGCTCCTCCAGGTGAGGGTTGAGGCAGAGAAAAGAAACAGTGAAAAGACTTGGCCTCATCCCTTGCCTGCAGTGCTCTTTTTTTGGGAATAAAAGCTTCGAGTCATTACACTGTCAATCCGTCAGCTTCTCTGTGCATGGGGGAAGGATTTTGAAACTGCCTAAGTAGGATGTGAGCACTTAGGAAGATCAGGTTCTTTTTAAAATCCCAGGCTAAATTCAAATGATTTTGATGGATGTCAACATTTTCTTCTTGCTTTTACGAAAAAAAAAATGAAAAAAGATTTCCTCATATTTTTTTTCTATTTGGTGGAACAAAGCATCTCTCTTATATACAAGCTTTTCTTTTTGCCCAGTACACAAGTCCCTTAAATATATTAACTGTGGCAAATTTACATTCTGAAATATGTCCATCTGAGAACTAGACATGCCTGACCTACTTTGATGATGTGTTTTAGGATGACAGCAGGCATTTTAGTGGTGCAATACTGTAATACATCTTCAGACTGAGAGCTAACAATAGTGCATAAACTTGTTTCTTAATTACCATTATTCTATGCTCTGGGTTTAGGAAACTAGTTTAAAAATACTGTCACAGCACAGGGTTATGATATGACTATTAATGAAACAGTAACATTTAGCATATTAGGTAGCATTAGAGCTCAAGTGCTTTACGGAAAAACTAGGAGTGGGAAGACTGGGTAAAGGGGAAAAAAGTCCAGTTTTAACTCTCTCCAAAATTCTCAATTTACTTCTTCTTTACCATCTGTTCAAATAGAATAGTTAAAGCTGAAACGACATTTTGATTTGGTTTTTTTTTCTTTTTGTATTTTTTTTTTTTCCAAATCACTTTTCTAAAGGACCAACTTGGAGAAAAAAAAAATGTTTCACTATGCAGTACCAGTAGAGGTTCTCAGCCATTCTATAGGGAAAGCTGTAGGTAACATACTGCTTCTGAATTAAGATATACTTGGCCAAATGCTGTTCCACTGTCAGTGGAACTTCCAGTACATCAAAGTCCATGAAATGGGTGATTTTCCAGTGGTATCATCGAGGGCAGATTTTGTCCTACTGTTGCTGGAGTACATAGGCAGTTTAAGAAAAACACTGAGTCTTTTGATCTGGATATAACCTCTAGTGAAAGTACGTGGAGTCATCTGGCAGAATGAAGCTCTTCTGTAGGTTTTTTTCTGAAATCTTAGTTACTGGATAGCTGTCCGACAGATTCTTTAATTCATTTTGCTGTTGCTACATTCTTACATTTCATATTGTAGCCCTGAGATCATGTGTCCTCTTAAACTTTAGAGGCATTTTAATCTAGAAATTTTTCCCCAGAGAGGATGCACTGAAACAGTGTAGAGACTAACAACTACATGAAAAATTGTAGTGACAGAGGTTTTTTTATTATGTCAAGTGATTAAACCTTTTTTTTTTTGCTTTTTATATTGTATTGGCATTTTAAATTTACAGAAAGTTGGAACATTTATAGAAACATATAAAAATTGCTTTTAGTGTTTGCAGCAGGGAAATTCATCACTGACTCTGACTTTTTTATTTTTTTTCTTTCAATTTTATCTCTCAATTATTCTCTCTTTCAGGAGTTAGATAGGAAAGTTTTGGCTGAATCTTAAAACTCTCAAGCAGAGTTCTTGTTATGGAGCTGTACTGTGTAGTCCATAGCAGGGCCATGGTAATCCAAATCCATTATGGTAATCCAAAATGATGGCAAGAGAAATCATATGAATACTCAACCCATTTCTTAAGTGAGCCCTGAAAACCATGGACTCCGTAGAGAGCTCTTCTTTCCTGTGAACCACTACTGGAACAGCCCTCTTCTCTTGTGTTGGTGATATGATTCTGTGGGTCTTTGCCAAAAGTTTTATAGACTTGAGAATGTAGACTTTCCCTTTGTTTTATTTCTTTCTATTGTAAATTTCCATTATGTATTTTGATGTGTACGGAAATCTTTAATAAGGCTGATATTTAAAGTATCATTATTGGTGCCTGGGTAAACATCACTGGGATCAAGTGGGAATTAATTTAGCACAGCTATTGTTTCAGGCTTATGCCTGCTTTGTCAATCATATTTACATGTATAAGTCTTGCTTCTTGTTTTAAGTCTTTTCTTTGCATCTAATTCTAAATAAATCTGTAATGCTCTTTCACTGTCACTACACTTCAGCAAATCCTGACCTTTTCATATACTAATCTCAGTTTCTCTGTGTGATGGACAAACCACAAACTGTCCTCAGTGTGGGTTTCTTTGATATACTTGGCAAAGTACAAGCTGGAAACTTCTGAAATCTAATGGAAAGAAAACAAATGAAAACTTTCCCATGTGAACTCTTGTATTTGGCCTCTGGTCTCGGTGTGAAATAGGATGGCAGAAGTTTCCTTCATGGCATCAGATTATCTGTCATGCAAATTTTCAGCAATTTTATAACAATTCATAAGCTCAGTGAAGTATATTATTAATGGCATCTTCAACTGTATGAGGAAGAATTTGATTTTGTTGTCTTTCAAATGCATCTATGTTCTAAAAAAAAAAAAAAAGTTGTAAACTATTCTTGCTGTCTTTGATCCATTATCTCAACCTATAATAATATATTTGGCTTTTTGTTTCTATGTTTGTCTGTGTGAAGTTTTTGTTTGTTTATTTGTTTTGGGTTTTATTTTGGTTAGTTGGTTTTACAGTTAAAGAATTTATTTGATTTTTCAAGCTAAAGGGTACATTAGATTTAAATTTTACTAGTGACTCTCATCCCAAGTGTTTTGCAACAGAAAACTTTGCCCAAGTTACCTTCCAAGTATGGTATGTTTCCATAAGACCCACATAAAATTCATCACTCCTTAGAAGTTATTTTCATTACTATGGTTCCTGTAAAATAGGACTGTGATAAAATAGGACAGATCTAGAGACTTGACACTGTGCATGCAAGCATGCCTAGATCCAGGGGGATATACATTAGAGATGATTTTACAGCTTGGGTTGTCCTTTTCAGCACAGATAAGTCTTTACTTGACACTTTTAAAGAAAAAAAGGCCCCCAAACTTCATTGGCACAAAATAATCGGAATCCACAGGATATTAAAAAAAAACCAACAACAACAAACCTGAATGAATGGGGACTTTACCATTTCAGAACAAAAATTTCATATAACTTTTGGCAGTGGTTTGGATTTTTTTGATTAAGGCCATTGTATAGTAACATGATCCAGACCATGGCATAAATAACAAAATTCCTTGATTTCTATCCTTGGCAATGGCTATGTAATATTGTTCAACTTTATCTGTGATCATTTAATTTTAGAAGTTTTTAAAAGTGAGCTATTTCTATGTCTAGATGGCACTAATTCCAGTAGGGATGAATCCAGCTAGCACTCCAGAAAACCAAATGCAATCACAAGTAAAATAGTAAGGTCTAAAGGAATGCCTCTGACTGAGTGCTACTTAGAAATCAGAATATTCACTATTTGAATGAATATGAATAGTTGAACATTGGGAAAATCAACTCTGAGATGCAGAACTGTATCAGTTACGTGTTGAAAGGGGGCAGGAAAGAACCCTTTTTCAGCGAGAAACCAGTAGGACCTACCAGTTTTTAAAATTAATTTCTTTTTCCCCTGGAAGTTCTTTATAGTGTCTACGAACTGTAAATACCCACAAGCCTGTGTAGTTCTCCTGTTTGTTTATTTGTCACAAATAAAAGGCTTTGTGCCAGCCTTTATGCCATTACTTCAGTAATTGTTCAGTTTTTGTCAGCCTCTTTCACTTTTCTAAGACAGAATCTTTGCATTTGAATGCTATGGACCCCTCAGGAAATATTTGATGGATGGAGCTGGTCCTTTACAGTTACTCTGCTGAAGAAGGAAGCCTTTCCTACGAGAACTATTTTCTGCATTAAATCAAATTAAAATCTTAAACAGATCTGCACATGTTGCACAAAGTCTATGCAGTAATTAATAATATCTGAGAAAGATTACTGATAACATAAATAATATTCTGCACCATTAAATCTTACACTTTAAAATAGTTTTTGCAATACATATTTTCCTCTGTTTATCTGAAAATGCAGTACTAGTACAAATCTTCATTCTCATTGGTGTTTAGCATACCATTTATGTTCAGCAAAACTTAGCTTTAGCTCAGCTATCTCAGTAGATATCTCAACATCTGTCCTCTTTCCATCAGTTCCCCCTCCTGCTCCAAATTTCAGGTGTAGTTTCTCTGGACAGGCCTTTATCTGCAGCAAGAATGCTCAATCTGTAAGAATAACACTGAGTCACTCTATTTGTGGTTGAGCTTTCAGTGAGGACAGTATGTACTCTGCAAACTGAAACAGAGTGTAAGGACACAGTGCACACAGAGAATTGGACTACTGCAATCTGAATATGTGCAAATTTCAGAGGAACAACAGGCTGGACTATTTAACAGCGGCTCTCAGGCAAGGAGTCACACCCCTGCTTTTAAATGGTTAAATAGTGAAACACTGAAAATACACTTTGTCCAAATGTCAAGTTTGTGATTTAACATTATTAAAATATAATTTTCATAGCCTATTTTTTTTTTAATGGCCATTCTGACTGTGTTTTCCTTGAAAGCAATGGGTTGAGGCAGACAGCCACCATAGAGAACATCACCTCAAATAGTTACAGTTTGGGAAATTATTTATATGAGCAAGTCAAAATGGCCTTTTTTCAGAGGGAAAAGATTGTCTCTCTGAAAGAGGGCAGGATGACCAACCTGCTTCTGCAAAAGAAATTACTTAGCACAAGGAGTGCTTAATACCTAATTATATAATTAGCAGTTAGAATTCAACTTAACAAAGGTTCATATATGTATTACTGCAAATGTTCTTTAACATGTGCAGATGATTCAGAAAGAAACACTGTGCTAAGAGACAAAAAAAAAAAATCATGTCAGGGTATGATTTTTCATCTTTAATCCATAAAAATTCCCTATTATTAATAAAAATCTTTATTGAACTGGTATACAAAGCAGAGTATAAACCGTTCTGTATCTAGCAGAACCATAATTACTCCACTAGGCAATACAGAAGTTAACTGTTTGTTGTTCTCATTAACAGTTGCAGAAGGAAATGGTCCTTCACTAATTGGCAAATATTGGCTTAACAAAGCAAGGCTGGTCTGGGGCACAAAACAGCACACATTAGGTAAGCAGTGAAATTAAGAGGAAATATACGTATGATGATGACAATATAGATGCTACTCATTTGAAATAATGTCAGTACTCAAAGTAATGGAAATCGAGATATCTAAATTTCCTTGCATCCACCCCTCTTTCTGGTGGCTTCTGATCATTTACAGAGAGAATGACAAAAATTGAAAATACTGTCTGTATTAGTTTAGTGAACAAGATTATCCTTTTAGTCCTGTGTAAGGATAGGTTTGGTTTCTATATCCTAAGTGTAAGGAAATGAAAGACAGAAAAATTGTAGGTTTGACTGGATGTCCCCAAATGTCTTTCTACAATAGAATGTAAAATAAACTATAATAAATGAATTCACCTCAGACATAGGAAATGACATTAATATTGCTTTGAATATGGTCCACTGGGTACAGGCAAATATTTGGTTATGGAAAACAGTGGCACAGTAGTTAACAGCCTTGACATTATCCAAAATAATGCATCATGTTCTCCACCTTTACTTTTAAAGTTTGTTTTCTGCTATACTACTATGAACTGTCAGAAACAGAACAGATCATCCAGGGGACTACAAAACCTTCTGAAATTGTTATAAATATATATATTAAAGTTAAGACATTAAAGTTAAAATTGGCATATGATATATTCTGGTATAAATTAGGAGGCAGACGATACAGAATCAGTAAAAAAAATCAGGAGCTGCTTCTCAAGAAAAGCTACATAGTATGTTGTGTAAGACTACTAATACTCAACAGCACTGGTATGATGCAAGATGAAGTACAAACAAAAACATGACATAATGCAAAAGAAACACTTTGGATCTGTTTTCTTAAATGGATTTTGGTGAAGATAGTAGAAGGGAAATCAATCGATGCTGACTGCATAGTTATCACCCCTCATATTACACATCATCCCACAGACCTAGATTTAATGGCCAGGAGACTTCACTGCTTGGTCATTCTCATTCTGTCAGTCAAACACATGCCCTGGTGACACTGCAGGGGAGATGAAACCCTTAGCTGTGAGAGCATAAGTGCTCATGTTTATTCCAGCTGGCTGCAAGTGGTAGAAGGCAAACATTACCGCTGCTAATATACTTGGGACATTGCATGATATGCTTGCTGAGAGGAAACACAGGCAGGGACTATTTCACCTCAGTTTTCTCTGAGGAATTGTAAATTACCCTCATGAGATATTCAGTAATATACACAAGATCAGCTGTTTATCAGCCTGTTTCAGATGGGGTACTGTAATAGATTCAACAGGAACTTTCACTCCTTGTAATTTAAAATATGGGTCCAGAAACACCAATAGATGAGATTCAGTGCAGCAGACTTTAAAGACAAAAGGAGTTTTGCCAGCTAGCAGAGGAGGAAGGAACAGAACCTCTCCCCTTTGAGATGTAAGGTATAGCTAGATTAGAGGATTATATTTCCACCAGAAATCTGGCACAAACTGTTGAAATATGAAGTAAGGAAGACAGGCATAGTGGGACAGAAGGAGGGGAATCCTTCCTCTGGCTATATCTCTACAGAAGTTGAGAAGGCTTCAGTGTCTTTCATGACTTCAACTTCCTTGTTTGAGATTGATTGGAAATTTCTGCCCCAGTCCATCTCAGTTGTGTCCAGCCAGAATAAAAATGAAATCTGATGATTTGCTCTCTCACATATATCAACCTTTCTTTTTTAACAAATGCTTATAGACATTGGCCTTTTTTTTTATGACAGGGAAGAGATTGCCCCTTGGCACTGTACTGATTGGTGTCATTTTCACCCACAGGTAAGAGAGTTTTTGATAAGTAGGAACTTTCAGGAAGACAGGCAGGCAGGCAGGCAGGCAGGCAGGCATTCCTGAAAGGGGTTTCAGCTCCCTTCCTAATGCTGGCTGGAAGTGATTTTAGGCAGTAACAACAGAGGTGAGAATATACTGAGCTCCTAGAGCCATGTGAAAGGCATTAATTTTCAACCTCAACAGTGCCTCATACTATGGGAGAAAAGCAGAGTACAACCAACCATCTGGCAACAAATTAAAAGATGGTTGTTCTGGTAGAACATGCCTGGAATAATCAAATAAAAATTATGTTCTTCTAAAGTCTAGTTCAATGCACTACAGTAGTCTCAGACAAGTCAGCAAATATGTAGATTAATTCAGCCTCACTTGCTTTTTTTTTTTTCTTGCTTACTTTGAGACAGATCATATTTATTGCATAGGCCAGCACTACACCGAACTACAGCAGGTTCATTCCTTAAATGTCAGTGGATTTTATGAGCTCATATTTAACAAAAGAAGATGCAGAGTAAGGAAGTCACAAGTATTTATGTGTAAACCAAACTTTTGTTGAAAATTACAGAGGTAAAACAGGATAGATAATATCTTTCAAAGTACAGAACTGAGGTAAAGGGGAAAAATAATAAAGGAGGCTACTGATCAGCTATTGCTACAGATTTAGGGAAAGAAAAAGAACAGGTGATATTAGCAGCACACACACAAAGCCAGGTACACTTTAGCATGGAAGGCTGTGAGCCTATGCAGAAAACCCAAAGAAATTCCAAAAGTATGTACTGGCACATATGGGAAAGGACACTTTGCAAATATGTATTCTGAACACTTCCTTTTTTTCTGTTGTCCCATCCAGCATGTAGTTATGTAGTCAGCTGTTGAACTGGGTTTTTTTGTTGTTGTTGTTCATGAATCCACTATATAAATTATAAGTCAAAAATGTAGTAGTTTATTTTGTGCAATGATCAGAAATCTGTCCCTTGTGTGATGCTAGGGGAACTGTTCTACCTATGCCATAAGATTCCAGTGGTGTTATTAAAAAAGAGAATTTATCTGAGTCTCCGGGTTCCTTTATGGCAGAAAGCCTTATCTTCAGGTCCATTTGTAACATTAGACAGAAAATCACTTTTCCTCTGATACGACTATTTGTCCAAGACAAATTTCTGCTGTGACTGAAGTCATGCCAAAGCACATGCTGCCTGCTGGGCAGAATTCATATTACTGACTTGGAGCAGCACTGTCTTCCAGAACAGTTCTACATTTCAAGCCTTACTTAATATCTTGCATGCTCCAATACAGACTTACTTTCAGTGAAAGGGCTGCCTTAAGTACAATGTTCTTACTGTTACAAAGACTTAATTCTGAGCACTTTCAAGAAAAACTTTTTTTGTTTTTTAATTTCTTAATAATTTTAAGGGTGACTTCAGGGAAGACAGAAATCCCTTCATAACAGATATTAATTATCATTATAGATTACTAATTAATGCTGAGAAAGGATGTTGAAAGAGAATACAGGTATACATAAAGATTTTGTAAAACCAATAGAACCCAATAAATGTCAGCACTGAGAGACTATTTCTCTTATTTGTAATTTTTCTGTTATGATGAGATCTAACTCAAAGGCAGAATTTTTAGAATTGCCATTGATGCCTAGATAAAATTTGAACTGCTCCTTTAAAAATCACCCTTAATCCTCTCCAAATTCTTAGTGGAGCTCAGTAAAAGTTTTGTGATACAATAATATTTAACACAAGCTTTGAAAAAAGTAGATAGAGTGTCTTCTTAGATAATGATATTTTTAAAAAAGTTTTTTTTTTTAATATTAGGAATTGGAAAGTACTATTACCATCACATTACTATAGTAGAACTTCCATATATTGTAAGCCACAAGGTTTTTACAAAGAAAAACTGTACTGTAAAAGAAGTGCTGTGCTGTACCTAAAGAAAAACTGCTCTGTGTCAAATCAAACTAGAATGGGTCTTTAATATGAACAGTTCATTAAGCCTGAAGCCAATAGCCATTTTGCACTAGTACAGAAGGAAACCCCCAAAGATTCCTCCTATTCCTTAGGTGAAGTTGCCTTTCTCCTTTGTTTTACAGAGGTGCTTTGTGCACCAGTATGTAACACCTGCACTAAGCAAGGACACCACCACCTACACCATGGTAGCAGATGACTTGTCAGGTCTAGTACTCACCATATGGTGTCAGCACACAGTAATGACAGGTCAGGCTTCAGCGTTCCATGTGGGCTGGCATAGGTGACATGGCTTTTTCTGTTTCCTTAGTACCAAGTAGCTCATCCCTGGCTTCGTGCTCTTCTGGGCTGTTTGCCCAGAAGTTTTCCCAAGAAACACTAAACCCTGACAGCAGGAGGAATCATCATCCATCTCCATCTCTGTGGAGACAGCAGCAAACTCAACTGCAAAACTGTGCTCAGTGTTATTCTCTGCAATGTTGTAAAGAACACCTGTAAACCTGACAAAATTGCTATGTCCCTGAAGTACAGTGGGAGCATCTGTTGAACTCGAGTGGCTGATCGTGCTAACCAGTGATGTGCACAAGGAGTGAGAAAGGGGAGTAGGAAAGACCAGTAACATGTGAGGCAGAGGTTTGGTATTCATTTTGTCACAGTAAAATTGTAATTTTTGGCCACTATTGATAAACCGTTGTTGTGCTAAATAAACCTCAGCCACACAATTGATACTGATTTGGTCGGTTGTTTTTTAAGGTATAGAATATGACTGGCTTTACATCTAGCCTGCAATGATGTTGTGGCTGGGATATTTAGGTTTCCTGTGCTTTCACCAGAATTTAGGTTTTATATGTTTGCTCCCCTAGCCGCTTGCTAGCAAAAAATAAAGGGAAAATTTTAACACAGAACTAGGATGTAGAGCTAACTCTTGGGTCATATGGTTTTCATTAGCATACTGTTTAGAAGACACGTAATGGAAGAGTGGCTTCAGTTAGTTTTGCTGAGAGTGAAGAAGAAAAGTGTCATGTCTGTAAAAGTGTTGTAAAAAGCTCTGCATCTTCTAATTTGAATCTGCTGCTACCTGTGTGCTGAGGGGGGGGGGGGGGGGAAAAATATGTTTAGTTTAGATTTTTCCAGAGAATATACTTTAAACTGCAGAATTATTTTCATTTACATTCCATTTTGAATACAGATAACAGCCAGTGCAACATAATTTTGCAGTTGTTCTATAAAGTACCAAAAGAAATGGCTGAATTAATTCTGAAAGGACTGAATTTGTATCGAATGTATCATTGTATCATTCTTCTCTAGTATCCCTAAGTAATTAAAGCTGGAAAAGAGGATTGCAAATAAGCCTTTTGATATGACATCAGCAAATCTACTGTAACCAAAGGATGATAGGCCAAACCATGCCTTTCACAAATCTGATGGAGAATGTGTTTTACAGCCATAATTGTACAGAGAAACTTACTTTTAAATAAGTTATAATTTTTATGCAGTAGAATAGATTTTTTATTTTTTTACAGAAAAGCATATATTATTTTACAGTTGTCAATCAATGATGTCTTAACAGTGATTCATAGAGCTGATTTTACATGAACATGTATTTTTCATATTATGCAAAAAGGATCAAAACAAAACATGTAGGGTAATATATGAAATTGCATGAAGTATTTCTCCTCTGTTTCATGTTAAAAGATCTTTTAGTTAATATCACATTTTGGATTTGGAAATGTTGCATTTCTTCTGATCAGCAAGGGCTGAAATGAGAAGGAATTTTCTAATGTTTTGAGTTCTAATGTTTTGAGTTGAGGCTTACACAAATTATAGGTATATATAGTGTCTTTATATGCTGCTTTTCATGTTTTGGAATACAAAGCAGCTTATCCAAATAATGAAGAATGCTACAACCCACCTGAGTTTCTGTTGTACACTCAGGAATTTTCTGCCCTGTACCTGCTGATGAGGGCTGAAAGATATCCATGCTACTGCCAGATGTTTTCTCTTTTGGGGAGGTGGTAGTAATTCTGCACATTTATATTTTAATCGTTTATGTGATCTTGTAATGACGTGTTGCCATATTGCACACCAGCCATGGGGAAAAGCTAAGGTTGTGCTTTCAACCCTATATCATGCATTTCCTGGCTAGTGAACAATTAAGTTGTAATGTTATTTGCATTTTAGTACCTTTGGACTGATCCAGTCACTACTAAAGAAAACATGAAACTTGCACGTGTTTCAAAAGTTAAAACCATGGTATGTAACACATATAATTGTATTTCATATCATATATAATGATTTTATGCTTTTCTAGGCTGTTCGAAGATAAGCTTTTGTTTTTTTTTTAATCTTTCCTCTCTTTATGTTGAACATGCTTCCCCATTTAATGAGGAAGCACAGATTTAGCAACATTATTAATGGACAAATTAAATGTCAATTAGCACTGACATTAAAACAACACACTTTTAATCCACTTCAGAATTTTGGTTCAGCATACTAATCTGTGCTCACTTACTTCTTATTTGTGATGTTATTAGTTATCTTCCAATTCAATAGTAAATAAGGTACACTTTTAGATTAAAAAATTGCTATAATTTAAGGCAGAATTTAGGCTCTGTAAAATAATTTTCTTGAAAATTTTAGATTTTACAAGTACAGAATCAACAGTATTTTTTATTTTATTGCCACAAATGCCATGAATTTCCTTGGAAATCAAATAAAACCAACACACTTTTTCAGCAACCCCCCTGAGGTACATACAAAAGAGGATAATTTGTGTCTAAACAATTTGGTGTTTATTTGTAGAATTAAATATCTCTTTAAACTTCCAATTTGCTAATATTTTCATTAAGGCAAAGTACTTATCAGCATCTGAATTAAAGAAACTGAAAATTAAGTGTTTCATTATATCAAACCATTTTTTTTAAAAATAGAAAAATAGCACACACTATTTCCAAATCATTAGCCCTAAATTTGCTGCTCTTTTAAACAGAAAAGCTAGACCTCTGAACACTAAATAAAAAATATGTATAAAAAAATTCTAAACTATTTGGTGATCTTTAATAATTTAATTGAAAACTACTAGTTCTAATACTTGTGGTGGTTTTCTGACTTTCTTTAAGTCTAAATTCCTTCCTGAAGTTTGGAAGATATCAAGTTCCTGCTTGTTCATTAATCCTTCACTTTAGCTATGTGTCATGAACGCAACAAAGAAAAAATATAATTAGTTTATCTTAAATATCTAGATATTCTTTATGGATATCTTAATGCTCACATTCCTGTAGGTAAACATTTGCAGAAATAATTGACTAAATTAGCATAAAACAAGTGTGTGTCTCTGTCAGTAAAGAAAGTGGAAAGAGAAAAAAAAAAAAGAGACTGTTTTCTCTAAAATGTTCAGGAAGGGAAAAGGGAAAAAGCACTTACTGATCTGATATAATTGAATGGATAATTCCATGTTGAAGTGCCTCAGAATATGTTCCAAAATCTGCCAGCTATGATAACTCTTCAGGTCTCATATTCCGAACTGACCAACCTACCAGTGTTTTAAATCAGCATACCATTTCTCTCTCATTATTTATTTATGCTTTGGAATAAGCATTTCTAGAAGGAAAGACAAAGTTAGCAAAGCTCACTCTCCTAGGCAAACAGATAACTACTGGCTTTCCTTATAAACACAATTTTTGCAATTTGCAGTTGTGGCACAAATTTGCATATTGTCTTTGGGAAGATATCAGGGAAATACATTGAAACAATTAAGATATTAAATTGAAACAGAGCTAATGCATTAGGGAAAACCAACTCCCTCAACCTCCATTATGACTTTAGATATTCAAGAGGTCAAGACATGGATGCACAGTACTTCACTGTTAACAATATGGACTATATTTGCAGAGTTTGAGGTCTGTAAAGAAGTCATTGAACTGGACAGACAAAATGCTAAGTACCAAACTCCCTCATTTAGCACTTAAGTAATTTAATAAAAGAAAATAATAAAGCAATCCTAAAAGTGTATATGGATTTAATTCTAGAAGACATCCAGTGGGCCTAATTGACTTGGAATAATAGGAATATTTAATTCATCTGATGGCTCTCTAAATCTAGTTTGCAATTAGAAGATCACCACACTGGGAGCTGACAATGGAAATGAGGTATTGATGTCTTACCAAGAGAGATATTTCTCACAGAGCTTTCTATACGGGACTTGGATCTAGAAATATGTCCCCAGAAATATGTTTTCCTTTTCTCACTAACTTGGTCAAATTTGCATTTGGCATTTTACTTAAAATGTATCTATCTTTGCTTTGTTAAATATGTTTTTTCATGCAAAGATATTACAAAACTCTGTGTCTACTTCTGGTGTATCCAGGCAAACAATGGCAGCTTGGATGATTTGAAATGCAGATGTTTACAACACCAAAAAATCAGCCTGAGAAACAAACATGCCATATTTACATTAGGATATGGTGTGTCATGTTTGCTTAATTTATGATCATTCTTAGTTTATTAGAGTGTTATGAATGATAAGAAAATAATGAATATTAATATTGCATTTAACACATGCTACAACTTCTGCAACTATCTTTAAAGCTGCTAGTTAAAAAAACCTTTGATTTTGATAATTGTACTCAAAAGACTAATCAAGACATGTATTTGGTATGTATTAGGGACCACCTCCCCTGGGAGTTAATTGTGGCTGGTTTGATGACTATATCATGAGCTGACCTCCATTTTGAGTAAATCCAGTAATATGATAATTTATTACACCTCCATATTTCCAAGTAGAGCTATGGAATAATATACATTTCTCAAGTGGTTAAAATTTAAAGATAGTTAGCATAAAACATTTAGGAGAATTGGTATAGTTGGAAATTATATATAGATATGAGTGAAATGATCTAAGAGCTGGGCTTGTCACTATGTAATCGAAATATATCTTTGTAATGACCCTTTCATTCAGCAAATAAAAAAATCCTGTTTTATTTGAGGAATAGTTTAAATGAATATTGCATCATAATTTGCAATTTTCATGTTATGTCAAAAAATTATATAATTTGTGATGAGTACTTGCAGTATTTAAAAAAATATATTCATTGATCTGCATTCTGCTATTATTGGTGACAATGATCAAAGCTGCAGATTATGCAAGGAGCACAGTGCAGAGAAAAGCCCTTAGAGAAAAATGTAAGCCTTGTTATGATAAAGAGAGCTAGAACTATTTCTATAATAGCAAATAAGTGAAGAAAAAATAGATAATGAAAGTGTTAGTTCACTTTTTTCAAGAAGTGTTTGACTGCAAGTTGTGGTTTTTTTCAACACCTATATCCATACTTTGTCAGCACTCAGGCAACGAATCCAACTACATTTCCAGCAGAGAAGAGAGAAGATGGCTTTTAGGTTATCAAACTTAAGGTCAAGTGCTTCAACAATATGAGTGGCTGGTACATAAGGGGTTATTAGGGGGTGTTTTGCTTTTAACAAAGTGAAGAAGGAAGGAAGGGCTGAATACAAATCTTTCATCTGCTATGAATTGTTATACAGATACAAAAGACAGTTTTTACTTTCCCTGAACTTGTGTTCACAAGGAACTTGAACCTGTAACTCTTTAACTTTTCAAATGTCTCCTTTATATTTTTTTCCCAGCCAAACACAATACTATTTATTTAACATTTAAATTATATCTTGTTATTTTCAGAAAACCATGTTTCCTTCTGAATTTCTTCTCCATTTCAGGGATTGTCCTAGACTTTCAAAAAGGTGACCTCCTCTTCTTTAATAACTGTACACTTTGATACATGTAAAAATACTCAACATAACTAAGATGTTTTGTTCAATTCCCTGGGGACATTATTGTGTTTCTGCTTTGGGATAGTAGAAATATAATATGTAGTGAACTAACTGGAGGTAGTGTATTAATTGAAAAAAATCCTGTGTAAAATATATGCATTTTCTGTCTGCAGTCAAATAAGGGGAATGGTATTTCCTATGAGTGTATTGAATTTCTTCAAAGGGTAATGCTTGTGTTTAAACCTTACCACAAAACCACAGAATCCACACCTTCTTACTTACATATAAAAACACTTCAGCTATAACAAGTCCTGACTGAATATATACTTACGTTTAAAAACAAAAACCTGTAAGACTGTAATTCTTATTAGATGCCAGATGCTTTTATTTTCTTTGGAGACCAAAGTTTTCTTTTGTTCTTGTAATAGGATCATCTTTAAAAGGATCTTTTTTCCTTTAGGAAAAAATAAAACCTCTCAAATTTACAGTGATTTGTCCCAGAAATCGTTGAGTTTCTTATTATTATAGTATTCCTTTAAAATACTTACACGTTGTTTCTTATAAGGATATGAACTCTCCAGTTTTAAGTGTTATTTTATTCTCATTTGAAAGAAATTGTTTTCTGTTATAAGTAAATGCCTATTTAAATGAGTTTAATGTCTCTCACAAGCCTGACTGATCAGCAAATGAAGTTAAAGGATCATTCTGCTCTTTTGTTCCTTCTAGTTATTTTTCTGCTGTCTCAGTTCACCAACCTAGTTCACGAAGCAGCTGCATAAATCCATGTAGAGAGACATTGTGATAGAAACAAAAGACTTACAGAAGGGAGAGCAGGATCTGCCTCAGAAAATGCTGAGATTTATCTTTTAATATATCAGCTCTGGCCGGGATTCACAACAATTCAGACCAGTCAGAAAATAAGGCTGATGAACTCCTGTGCTGCCTGAGCTGATGCTGGGATGATGTGCCAAAATTAAGAGTTATTTCAGGGAGCTGATCTGGCTGAAAACTCTCCCTACCAAAAGCTTGCTACACAAGCATGCAGTTGAGAGAGCACGTAATAGCTTGCTAAATAGCAGGGCTTTGCAAAATTCCACAAATAGCAAGGAAATAAACCTGAAAACCACTAGTTTCTTTCAAAGAATAGATGGCCTAGAATTTAAGTAAGTTGGCACACATATTTTGCGTTAGGACATGAATATGGCAAGGAAACCTGTAGCTCCTTATATCAACATCAGAACTTTCATTGACTTTAAGGAGAATATTTTCACTTCAAATTATTTATTCTTCCACCAGTGGGTATATATATACATACATATTTATGATTTTATAATATATTTATATATTTATTAAATGGAAAAATACTAAAGTTAAGAGATTGAAATAAAATAGTGGTCTAATTGGCATGCCTGTCAGTAGAAGGGGTGTGTAATTTTTGTTAACTATGAATGGGATTTCAAACACAGGAGAAGTCAGTTTCCTTTAATCATGTTGTTCTTGCAGCCCACAGAGGCAGCTTCCCTCAGGCACAGAGGTGGGTGCGGGTGATTTTAACTGAGGAATTTTCAGCACTAAGAGCTGAGTGCAGCTGCGAAGTACAGAGAGATATATGTTATACATGCAGTAAATGTGTTTGTATGAATTTCTCTTTAACAGGAAAAAATCATGGGCAACAGAGAACTGACTATAAATATATTTTTTAAAAACATACTCTGTCTTGCTTATATATTCCTTCTATTTTCCACTTCCAAAAGATCACCATTCTGTTTCTTCAGAGAATTATTTACACCTACCTATATTCTTATTCCCACCTCAAGTTTTAATGTCATAAAAACATTTTTTGCTTAGCGGGTTGCTTAAATATCCTCCAGTCACTAATTGTCAATAGGGGCAAACAGAATAGCAACAAAACTCCTTCATGACTCTATTAACTTTTAATGAAGACAGTTTATTGACGGTGAGGCTGATTATAGGTGGGAAAGCAGAACTCCAGTGCTTTGTTCATTAGTATTTCCTCACAGTTTTGTCTGCAATGTCAAGAAATAAGAGTCTAAAGTGAATCTGTAGATAAATGTAATGATTTGTTTTCATTATCTTACAGGTTGACTTTTGATACTACATAATTTATGTCCAAAATCCTGATGAGTTTTTCTCCAATTTGATGATTTGGAAGACACTTGCACATGAAGGAAACAGCCTATATGCTGCAAGTGGTGCTGCAAAACCTCTTCTAGGACTGACATAGGACAATACCCTTAAAAAAAATCAATAGAAAAGTAATTTGAAACCTAAAATACATCATAAGTGATTGTACTCACCTATGCTTTGGTTCATATCTTGAAACATTTGAACTGTGTTCCTTTTTGATGAAAGTAGACTAAGAGGTTTGCTCCAGTACTTCAGATGTACTTTACCTGTGAGTGACTATTCAGTCCGTGTCATCAGATTAATCCTACTCTGAAGTAAAACTTCCCCAAAATACATATATGGATGTTAGATCCCCCAAACTAACCTTTGTTTTTCTATAAATCCACTCAGACTATGCTGCTTGCAAAGGTAGAATAAACACTGTGTGTAGAATACACACTGTGCAGTAACAATATATCGTAGAATACTGAGGTATCAATTTGCTCATGGCCTAGATTTATGCCCACAAAAGTGCGTTGATTCATTGTCTAGCTAGGCTACCTCTGCTGCAATTGTAATTTAAATGTATGGTAGACTTGCACTGTATGTTGCAGTTTGGGTAAATTTGGTCTGAATTTATTCAAATGTGCAAAATGGGAATTTGCAGGCCATAGAAGTATTGAGTTCTAGAAAAAGTTCAGATGACATAACAGAATGAAATTTTGTGGACAAATTCTGAAGACTTTCACTCACTCTGTAAGTTTCTCAGTCTAAGAAAAATAGTTTCTGATATAGGAAACAGAATGAAATAGAGCACGTTTCATGTTAATTCCTTTTTCGCTCATTGTAACTCTTATCTGGACTTATACATACTTGAGAGGTTGTGTCTACTTGCTTTTACTTTTTCACTTTAGTAGATGGACATGGAGTCACAGTAATGTTGACACATACAGTTATTCAGAAATCTTTAAAGAGATCCTAGAATTGCATCTCTGTTGGAGACTGTGCTTCCTTGTTCCCATAAACTGGATATATGCACTAAGAGACCTCCATGCATCCAAGGAGAAAGAAAATACCTTGAAGAAAAGAAAACGGGTACACTGAAAATAGGCTCTGCCTCAGACAGATTTATTGGATGGGATTACATTCACAACAAGCAGAACAAATAGGTTAATTTATTTTTATCCTCAAGTCAGCTAACTGCATGTGAAGTAGGTAATCTAAGTTGAAAGAGAAAAAAAAAGTGTTAATTAGATTTTCAAAGGCTATCTCACCCCAGCTGAACTTCTCAGCAGAGTTTGTTAAACTTTGAATGAAAAATACATGTGCTTTGTTTACAAACAATTAGACTGCTGGATATGCAAATAGTGAGATGAAATGTACTGTATTAATGATCACATCAATTGGTCACTCATAATTATTTACATTTCTACTTTTTGCCCAATATATGTAACCATAAAATTAACTCAGAGTTCAAGAGATTCAAATAACTGGGAGCTGACACAGGAAAGTGAGTCTAAGAAATGCGCTCAAACATTTCTTGATTCGTTTTTGTCAGTAATTATTAAATATGAGATTTCAAGAGATACAGTATCAAAATTTTTTGAAGAGCAAATTGATTAGTGTATCTTGTTATTTTGTCTCTGAAGCCCTTTTTACTTTCTATGTGATGCAAAAGGCAATTTAATACTTTTTGAATAACTAATTTTAAAATTAAGCAGTCAACTTCACCCTTATATTTCTTCTAAGAAGGTGACATCATGATGTTCTTACAACTCAGCACTACAATTTGCTAGTCTAAGGGTTTAAGTTGTGATGCTGCAGCAGAAATATATGGCTATTCTTATAAGGGACTTTTGCATGTGACTAAGAGGCACACACATGCTCAGAAAGAGTGAGTGTCTGAGTGCAGTAGGAAATGAGAACATGTGTGAGAGTTTGTGCAAGAAAGCTTAATTTTGCTATATGAGCAAAGTGAGGAGAATTGTATCCGCCCTTTAGTTTTGTGGTGAATAGACTCAAGGTCCCTGGTGTCAGGTTTAGACCTGCTTCTTTCCTTTTTCTACCTCTCTCTCTCAGCCTTGCAGTGTGCAGACTCCACAAGTACACAAATCTCTTAAACTGATTGTCATGGAATCAGTTTAGATTTAAATGTTTAGGACAGCAGGGCAGAGAATGAAAGATTTCCGCTAATCCTGGGCTGAGTAGGAGAGGGGTAGACGAATTCTTCTGGCTACACAGGCAGAAGAAATAAATTCCACAGAGAATGGAACTAAAGAAATCTGAAATTATTTAGGAAACATTAATTTCAATTGTACTATCCTGTTCTTAAAATAGAAGTTATGTAAACATTCATAAGTCCGCCCTTTTGTTGTTATTGTTGCATTGCTGTTGTATGGCACTGTAATGAATTGTTTTGGCTTTTTCTTTACCTTGACTATTTTTGCCTTCTGGGGTGCTGATGTTCATCATACTGTTTAATAATGAAAACAAAAAACAATTTCTCATAATATTACTGTTTTCTGAGAGAAAAAGCTATGTTTTCTGCACTACGGTGCTGACCAAAGAATGGGCCTGAAGCAGCTAGACTTTATCTTAGACTTTGTTGCGGAGTGCTCTGCTAGGAAGAAGTTGCAGCACCAAACGTCTTGCTTGCTCATTGCCTTGTAAAAAGACTACCAACTCAGTTAAAACACCTTTGAAAACTGACAGAGTGAGTTTTTTGAGGATTTGTGTGCCATACTTGGTCAGCATTAAGACTGCAAGAGAACATTTTTCCGTGATGTATATGTTTGTGCTAGGCAGATTGTGGGATATCTAAATGTAAGCTGGTTGGTACTACAGCTTTTCAGCCTTACTGGCACTAACAGGATGTCTCCTCCTTAGTGTTCATTTCTGTCACAGTTCACATCTCTGCAGGCATCCATGTTGTGCAGTTTGGCTGCAGCTGGCCAGAAGTATTTAAATTTCAAGTGTGCGCACACGTACTTGGAAGCAGCAGGGAAGCAGAAAGCTTATTTCGTCAGGTATGAGCTAAATAACAATGGCTAGAGATGAAGTCAAAAGAACTTACAGTAAGAAGAAGTACCAAATTTAACCTAATTTAAGTGAGATTTGGGACCTTGCTTGGCATTTCAGCATTGGGCTGTACAGGACCAAGATTATAGTCATACTCTCCTCACTTTAATTCTACTGAATTCTTTGTTTCTTATCATCAGAAGTGGTCCTATGGGTAATGAATAGATTACTTGATCTTCATTTTGACACTCTCTTACAGAGGATATGCAGAATTCATGCTATTGTGCTGTGACGCAGCTGTCCTTTGTTTTCAGTAAGTAACAAACTGACCAACCTTTAGTTTTCTAAAAGATTGAAACTTCTGTTCTGAACAAGAAAACACAAAGCCAGTGCCTTTCAGAATTTCTGAGCTACCCTTAGAAACATCAGGGGTGTACAATTTTCCCAGTTTTGGACCACTTGTTTGAAGAGTGCATTGAACAAAGCTAATTAGGGATGAAGGCAATATTATCTGGTTATGGAGGGTTCTGGAAAGATATTGAGGTCGAGGATGGTTGCATTAATGGATTTTTCTGATTCTGGAGTCTGTGTGCCTCTTTCTTGCCTGTAGAGTAGTAAAACTGAGCTTGCGATTTTCATGTATTTATTACTATTGCCACAAAAGATGTAGAAACAATAATTGTTAGGCAATAATACTATTGCAAAAAACCCTCTAAAAACTGTGAAATTCAAGTTGTCGGGATGGAAATTTTTTGACATTTGACTACAGTGCAAAAATAAGAGATCATCCCTATATTTAAATTTATAACGGCTGATGGAAACTGGAAACCATATATGTCTGGTTGTTGCATTTTCTATGCACTCCATTAACTTTCCATGAAGATATTTGGAATTGTTTTCTTCTAATGAAGAGGTGAAAAAAAATGATTCCCCAAATATCTAGAAATATTGTCTCAGTTTTTAGAAAGATGTCATTTTACAGTGACTAGATGTTTTTAGCTGAATATTTTAAATTTCTTAATAAAATGCTTTCATTAGCAACATTAGCATTTGCATTTCATTTGCATTCACTTGCCACTTTTTCACCTTTTTGCTTTAGTAAAAGGGTTGATTGGATGTCCTTAAATTTATCTATCAAGAAACTTAATTGAGTAGTAGAAGCTTTGTACTCAATTAATTCATAAATTAGATACTTCATTTAAAATGGGTGTGAAGAACATAATTTGTTGTGCTGATAATGGATATCAAGATTCCCTAAAAATGCAGAGAGAATATCACAGGAGTAAGCAGAACATTTTAATCCTTCACTTGTCAGTTGAATACCTACATGAGTGTTGACTAATTTAAACTGCAGTGTTTCCTTCACCCCTGAAAAAAGGAAGGTAAAACAATAATAAGATGAATTTAGCTGGTTGTCCATTTGGGAGCTGATGTGCTGAAAAAGCCATGCACTTTGTGTACCTGAAGTGGATTTTTCTATCTGTCAAATACTTGCTGTCATGTGATGCTTACTTATGTGTGAATAAAAAATTTGTTACAGCAAATTTATTTCAGAACATAAATCTTTAAACTACAGCACATATTGCTCAGGATGTGTCAGAGCTGAAACCATTCCAATCATAAAGCCCAAGGTACTTCTTATCTGTATTTGCTAAACATTTTTAAGCTGGATGCTAAAAAATAGCTTTGGTGAGATGGATTGTGTGTGTTTTTCAAAGCACAAAAAATAAACAAGAGTACATCGTATGTATATTACACAGAAATCCATCCCTTTTTCTTGCCTTTTTTCATTACTATCAGAACTTGAGACTTGATGAAGTCATTCCATTTTACAATTACTGACAATTTCTCAAAGATATCAACATTTGGAAGCATCTTTTTTCATCCTCTTCCCTATTTACAAACAGATTGAATTTTTAAAAGCAATATAGAAGTTGTTGTTGTTGTTGTTGCTTTTTATTTTTGTTTGGTTTTTTAAGGAAGCAATTTAAAATTGCTTTTGGTAAAATTATTTTTCTACAACAATGGAAAGACTATTATATAAACATTGCCTACAGGAAAGACCAGCAACAAAGAATGTAAAACAATTCTTTGTGATGTGCCATCATTGGAATGGTGGTATACGGAAATGCTTAAGAAATTTGAACTATGAAGAATTTACTGAAAATCAGATGTGGCATACTGTATCTTAAAAATCCATAAATAACAGCAACTTCCTTCAGCACACCTTCTTGTGAGTTGGTGTGTTTTTTAATAAATAGATTACTCTAGAGAAAATAGCTTTCAAATATTAAAGTTCACATGGATGTAACTGAAGGCAATATAAATCTACCTGTGCTCCTGTTAGACCCGTATCCCCAAATCATCTTTCTATTACAATGAGAAAACTAAACTAACAGTCTAAATCAAAAATGTATTTGTCAGTAATTTTACAGTGACTAATAATAGAGAGAACTTTTAATTTTTTAGAGGTAGAAGGTTATTTTGGGAAACAGGGAGAAAAACTGACTTCTTTTAAAAACAGTCCATCTATGAAGACTAATCTGAAAAAGCATAATGGAAAAAGTGGATGTTGCAATTAAGTTTATTGAGGTGGAAATGGCATTTCCTGTAGTTCAAAACCAGAGGTAATGATTCCTCAGATTACCAAGGACAAAATAAAAGCTTTTTTCAGCTTAGTCATCAGAGAAATGGAGTACTGTGTTACACCACAGTGCAGATCTGACCCAAAGAGGACTTAATGCAAAAAGCTGTGCAAAACTACTCTTATAAAGAGCAGAGAAGCTACTTCAGCACTGCTCTGAACCTTCTGTCAAATTGTCCCTCTATCATCTGATTCAGCCTGCTAATGCAAATAGGGGAAGCTAGTGCCCAGTCTCTGGACTTCTGCAACCCTGTCCTCTTACTGGAACCACCTTATGGATGCTGTACAGGTAGCTCCATTGTCTGGATCTGCTGTGCGTGTTGTGTGGGTGGTTGTTGGAAAATAGCTATCTGAGAAACACATACCAATCAGTAACAGGATTCAGTTCTGTCCAGCAGTCACATTTGAGATTTGAGGGCTGAGTTATAAGGCAGCACAGCTGTCATTGTGAACAGAGCAGCACCACAGGGCAGCAAAGGAATCACAAATCCCACCTTCTCTGGACACCCATACCCTCACCCTGGGTGCTACAGCTAAAATGCCTGGGACGGATGGTAGGGTAGGATGGTGTTTCAGCTGCCACCTTTCAGTATTCTCACGTTCTACTGACCAGGGACTATAACAAACTCTTGGAGTGCAGAGGATGGGGTTTTGGCATTTTTACTGCTCTATTGTATTACACATTAGGACTCTGACAAAGTGAAATTTTTTTTGCATGCAAGAGCAAAACTTACCTTCTTAGACATGATAATACTTTATGAACATTATAAAAAAGCAAAGAATGGAAACCCTATTTTTTATTTATTTTTATTCTCCAGTTCCATATTTACACCTCGAAAGCACGCTGCTGATTTATCATTAAGTTGGAGATTCAAATTAACAAGACACTCACTGTTTTAGACTGAATGCTGTGTTGAAGTAGCAATAAATGTTGTGTTATAGCCAATTTCAGGCACACCATGAGGGCACAGTGGGGTTGCTGTAGGGTGTTGGGATGAGACTTTTCTTTCTGAGTTGCCTGTCTTGTAATTGAGACTCAGTGTGGAATTATCTTCATGTGACTGAGAGGCTGTGTAGGTGGGCAGTCCTTCCGTGAGTCTTCTGGGCCTGGTTTTATCAAAACTCTGGCAACACCCAAAATGTTCACTCAGGGATTGTTTCTTTTCTCATTGTCAGCTTTACTACTTCTGTCACACATAATTTGTTGCCAGATTAAATTTAGCATTCTTTCAGCTGCCAGCCTGCAGATTTTCTATGTATTATTCAAAACACTATCTAGTTATTTGACATTATTTTTTTTTCAAATATTTCAATATTGTTCCTTAATAATTTACCAAAGAAAGCCCAAATAATAAGAAAGCATATGAACCTCTAGGGAAAAAAAAGGATAATTCACAAACTCAGAATCACCACCATTCACAAGATAATTACTGTGCGAGTCTTTACACCATAGCATGTGTCCAAAGACTTTTGTTCTAGTGAAATATGCTTACTTCAAAAAATATAAAGTTTCACGTATATATAGTCCAATAATTCCAAACTTTTCTAAAATTAAGATCTCTCTCTTTCCTTCATGGCATATGTAGAAGCAGAGTCCTAACAGTTCTTCAAACAAGATTCTCATGGTGACACATACTGTATTAATGTGACCTCAGATTTTTACTGTTTGCTGTTCCTTCTTGTACTGTTGAATGTGGAAGCAGAAAACAACATGTAAGCAAAAAAGAAAGGAGACACTATGATTGCAATTTTATAGATCCATCTATGTGAGATTCTTATTTGATACTGATTCTTACTTGATGCTGTATGGATATATCCTTTTTTCCCTCACATTGATAGGTATTGAGTTCCTCACCTAGTCTAGAGAGTTTGACTTATCTGGCCCCCATTTTAAGTGTGATATAAGCAAAATACATTATTTTGATTTCTGATGATTCTATTGAAAGTATTATCCTGTTTCGCTCCTTCAGGGTGTGCATGCCTTCAGAGCCTTCTGTGAGGCCAGGGAATGGCAGAGCTGATTTTCATCAGCTGCAAGAAGGCAGTTATGCAGATGATTAATGACTCCCTGCTGCAGGAGTACCATTCACTGGTGGATGCACTCCACTAACTAACTTCAGATTTCTCTGGCAGCAAGATCTATAGCAAGTTAGCATTTGTATTCAGTATGCAACTCTCACTTTATATTCAATTTAAAAGTGAAAGGTGACTTGATTCTAGCCTTGGTGGAACTCTTTAGTTCTATTATATGTTCAGAGAAATTAGAATTTCCTTGCTCAGGGTAAAGCTGAGGTTCTATGTTCCCATAACTTAGCTATAACTCTATTTATTTTTTACTATATTTATTTTTTACCACTTTGAATATAATTTTTTTGGTTTTGTTCTCTAAATTCTTTGCTATTTCTGCCTCATCTCTTTTTTAATTTACCATTTAAGCTGAGATAAATGTATGCAGAATATCACTTGAGACCCTAACGATTATTTAAGAGTTCTAGCCAGTTCTTATATCTACTGCATTTCTGCATTACTGAGAAGGAATTGAGGAAGACAAAATTTTCTCTTCAGTCAAAAAACTGAAAACATAATAAAAGGAATAAAGAATAAGAACTATTTTGTCAAAACCCCAACAATATTAAGTCTGTCAGATTGAAACAACTCCTCACCAGCATGTTTCCTCCCTCTCTTTTTTGCTCAGTTTAGGAAATTTTTGAGTAATTATTTTATTAAAAAAATTTGAAGATAAATTTCCCTTTTAAAGGATATTGAAATAAAAGTTGCACACCTTCTGTAAAGAAAATTTTATGGTTAAAATATTTTAACTGGATTTCCTTCTGTAAGGTGGTTAAAACCTTGAATATGCCAACCTGTCTGCCTCCTTTGCAGTTTTATTATTCTTGTCCTAAAAGTGTAATAGTTTAGTAGTCAAAATGGTTTAAAATTTTTAAAAGCAATTCTAGCAATTAAAAAGAAAAATTACATAATAAATATTTTTAAGGAACATGTAAATTCCAGCAAAGTTATTAAGACAACATTTTTTCCTAGCTCCAGGGTGGAAAGGACAGTTCATATCATCACTGAAAAGAGAATGTGAAGAGAGTATGAGAACAGAATTGGTGGTCTTGTTATTCACCAATGGTGATCTTGGTATTCTACCTATTTCCTAGGGTTGGGTTAATTTTCTTTACAGTAGCTACTATGGGGATATGTTTTGAGTTTGTGCTGAAAACAGTGTAGATGACACAGGGCTGTTCTTATTACTGTTGAGCAGTGCTCACAGAGAGTCGAGGCCTTTTCTGCTTCTTTTACCTCCCTGCCAGCAAGGAGCCTGGGGGTGCACAAGAAACTGGGAGGAGACACAGCTGGGACAGCTGATCCCAACTGACCCAATAACCATATGGCAACATGCTCAGTGTATAGAACTGGAGGGAGATGGGAGGGGATGCTCAGAGTGATAGTGTTTTCTCCCCAAGTCACTGTTACGCGTGATGGAGCCCTGTTTTCCTGGGGATGGTTGAACATGTGCCTCCTGATAAGAAGTGGTGAATGAATTTCTTGTTTTGATTTGCTTGTGCATGCAGCTTTTGCTGTATCTATTAAAATGTCTTTGTTTCAACTCAAGAGTTTTCTCTCTTTTGCCCTTCTAATTCTCTCCCCCATCACACCATGGGAGAGGGAATGACGGGACATCTGGTGCTTAATTGCTTGCTGGGGTTGAACCCCAAGATCGCCTAAATTTTACAAGACACAAGTTTTAACCCCACAGCAACAGTTTTAGACAACATGACTTTATCACAGATTTTCTACAGCCTCTGAGCTTAGGCTGGGTTCATGGTTCTTTACTGCGTAAGCCTTTCTTTGCAGCCAAAAAGACCCTGAGCTAATTTAAGAAAAAAAGAATGATAGAAAGCACTGTGTATTGGGAAAACAGTTTTCTATCAGACCTGATCTCAAACTTCTTTACTTACATGAGATTTATCTTTGTAGTGTATCAACAGTGTCTAAAGAACTGGAGACAGGTTTTGTTATTATCTTTTTATTTAGGAACTATAAAACAGTGAAGAAGACAACAATCTATTTCCCTAGGGATGAATCAAATATTACATTGGGAGAACACTTTCAGAAGAGAAATAGATGGACTTTGTATTTTAGTCAGAGGTCATATACAGTAAGTGTGAAAGAAAGGATGACATAGAACATATAATCTTAATATTTATAAGCATGAAGAACACTCTTTTGAGGATGTAGTGTTTCAGGCAGGTGACGCATTGAGAAAATGGAGGTTGCTGAGGATGCAGCCCTTACACACGAGTGCCAACAGTTTCAGCAGAGATTACAGGCTGAAAGTCACACTGATGAGGTTTGTGAGGCAAGACCCTGTTCAGAGGCACAAACAAATATGCTTACTGATGCTTGGCATGGAATATGTGGTTTGCTTTCTTTTCATATCTTAGCAGAAACGATTCTGTTTTTTGCTAACTTGAATTCTGAGTTTTTTGTGATAGCAAGTTGCTTTGGGCCTACTTGTTTGGGTTTGTTTCAATTCATAATTTTTTTCTCTTTCTGAGTGCTGAATAAAAGAGACAGTAACAATTGAAAATGTAAGATTCTAAACAATAGAGGTTTTAATATTTAACTCGCATTCTGATGGGTTTGAATGTTTCTGACATGCTCAATATGTGCTGAATCTAGTGACAGAAAATATCTTTATAATTTAATTTTGTTTTATTGAGACCAAATAGTTAAATTTTTATACTAAAAATACAGTTGGAATGAGATTCAAACAGCAGGAAAAACAAGAAGACTTTGCATTGTTAATTAAATGCAATGAATACGTGTATAGCTGCACACCCTGTGATCTAGACATTTTGCTGAAATGTTTCCCTCATAGTGTTTGCAGGATTTTCCCCCCAAAGAAACATCCACTGGATATGGTGCTTTGCAAGTGAATTTGAAATTCTTCTAACATTTATGCAGAATTCAAAAGCAACCAGAGGGCCTTGGGATTGCCATATATGAGATACCTTTTTCATGAAAATTAAAAATGGCTGTTTGGCCTAGGGCTTTCAAGAGTTCTTTTAAAAAGGCATAAAAGCTAAAGAGAAATTCTTTTCAAAGGAAGGCAGTCGTGCTTAATGCTAAACAGATACTCAGCACGCCAGATTTAATGCAAACACTAGTAAGAATGCCAAAAAATACAGTAACTGCACTGTATAAATGTCTCTGCATAAAATAAATAAATATTATTCTAAGAAAGTAAATGTTAATTTTAGACCTTGTGCTATATGTAAGAGGGAGAGGAGGTGGAGAATCAGTATCATTGTTTTCACAGGTGTGTGCCATCATTGGACAAGGACCAAAGTATTGAATAGTTACAGCAAAAGTTATTCAGACTTCTGGGCTCATTTCTGGTTAGCACAGGAGAGATGATGGTGATTGGCATGCCTGGAGAGAGGTGGTCTCAAGTATCATTCTGAACTGCAAGCAATGACTAAACTCTTCTTTGTCACCTTTAGCCTTAACATCTGTCCCTAAATGGGAACAAGCTGACCTTTATGTGAGTGTTTTCTCACTAATGCAGCTGCTTTGCTGTGCCCCCTTTGCAGCTCATCCTTTTTTATCTTGTGCTTATGCAAGCTATGCTCAACACCTCTAATGTCTAGGATTAAACCCTAAAGCTGTCAGATTATATTTGTAAAACGTCACTTCTGCAAAGCAGGGTATTTGATCTGTGGCAAGCTTATCCTACTGTCTCTAGTTAATTCATGTATATCTGCATAGGAACTTTCATGTTAATGTGTCCATAGGGGTTATCTTCAGGTATATGAGCAACTAACCCTTCCTCACTTCTGTAGTTCACGACACAACCACTTAGTTGTGAGTGACAGCTGGAGTGAGAATTACAGTGTGCGTGCTCTACACTTCATGCAAAGCAGAAGAAAGCAAAAAGTAGCAAGGGATGCAGGGCAATTTTTTGGCATATTTGCTAGGCAATAATGTCAAAGGTTGAATATCACTTTTGAACTCTTTACATTACTCCTCATATATATATAGATCCTGAGTTTGAAGTTCATAGAAAACTTTATTTCAGTAACTGTACCTTTAGATTTTATTTAGAAAATTTAATGTGATCTTTTGTTTGAGAAGCAGGACTCCAATTGGGTATATTGTCTGGGCTGTGTTTTATCTACTGCAGGTAATTTCTGATTAATGTGTTAGCTTGAGAAAGAATAAAAACAGAAAACAACAAAACCCCCTTAGACCTGAAAATTGTAAAACTTTACTTACAGTGTGAATACAACAAAGTCTTGAATTCTGTCCAAACACTGATGAAGCATACTTGTGGACTCAGGTCACAGCATACAGGGTGTTTATTACCTAATATTTTTACTATGAATTAGTTGAGACATAGCAGTGATTTTTAAACAGAAAGTTGAAAAGAGGACGATCTTAAGTAAGTAGGATCTAATTTTTCAAATTTTACATCTGTCAGACTCTCACTATTTTGCAGTCCTGAAGTTAAATAGATTTTAAAGAAGTTCCCATTAAAGAAGTTCATTATGTGGTCCCACAACCACCACTAAAGAATATACCAGTTATGGGACAACTGACAGTCACAGTCACCACAACTGTATTATCACTGAATGTTCTTGAAGTTATTTGACAAGCAAATAAACTTATATGGGAGAAGACAGAGGAAAAATGGTTAGATGCAAAGAAGACTTAAGTCCTGAAAGATAAATAGATTTTGATTTAATATTCTTTAGCTTTTTTTTTTTGCTTTTTTTTTTTTTTGAAACAGATGGCATTATATCCCTGAAAAATCTCCTAAAGGAAAGAGAAATGATAGAATTAAAAGTCTACCTCCTAGACAGTGCAGTTTCTGTTCATATCTCAGAAAGACTGAATTTCTTAGCTACAGTTAGTATCCAAACAAAATCTTCCACATATGGAATTAGCAGTGCAGCTCCCAACAGAATAAACTATGTAGTTTTGCTTCACAGTTACTCCTAGAAGTTTTTTGTCATGTTTAAAAAGTTGCCTGATGGAGAACAACACTAAGAGTACAATTAAAAGCCCAGCAGTAAAAGTTACAGTATCTCAATAAAAAGTTTAAAAAAATAGCTTCTGGAACAAGACTAAAGTGCACATACTCTTGTTCACTTTTCTTAAAGCATTGTGGCTTTCCCCTCCTCTCAAATAGCAAAGCCAGTGTAGCGTTTCTGTTTGTAGTTGATTAAACTGACCAGGCAGCAATTATTTTCCTAACTGCAGCTTGTATTAAACTCAAGTTTGTATTAGCAGCATTTCATTAATGAGAAATTTAAATTTAGCACAATATATAATTATGCTTTTAGTAGGACAGACATAATTATATATTGTGTATATATACTTGTCATTGCATATTATATATATGTTATACATATAGCATGTGTAACATATTAAATGTGTTATAAGTTATAATAAAACATATGTTTTATATTATGTTACTACATTAACCATACTTGCCTCACCACAGGGTCTATTTGCAGGAAGAAAATATTGTGTTCTGTTAGCCTCAAAAAATCATCTTTATGGAAAATACTGCTATTATTAATGTAATATCCTTGAATATCTGCAGATGACTGATACAGGTATCCGGTTCCAGGGTCAGGACTAGCATGTCTGAAAATAACTTCCTTATCTTGTGTTTCTCAGTCCCTACATATCTAGCTATAGCCTAAGCAAACTGGATGTGATTCATAAAATGAGTTTCAGCTGAAAATCCTGGCCTGTAAATTCCTTGAAAAAATCTAACACCTCTGAATAGGATACTGTCCCTACAAAAATGGTAGTAGCTGGGAATGTATGCTGCTGGCTGGTCGTTGCCTTGTGCTAGTCATAGAATTTCTAAGTGGCTGGAGAATTCAGTCAGAAAATCATCTTGGAAGATTTCAATTTCATTGCCTAATTTCCACTCTGTTTGCAAGACTGAGTAAAAACAGAGTGCTGACTGAAGTCCAGATCTTGTAAAAGCACCAAGAGTGTGTCTAATTGACTTTCAATTCTTATACGTATACCTCCCCATTATTGTCATATACAAAATTCATTTTACAGTGCATATTTCTTCTCTTTTCCTGGACAGCTTGTTGCTCCCATCTTCTTTCTTCAAATCCGCCCATGTTATCTCTCTCCAAATACTCATGACTCTGTCCTTATTTTACTTTGAATAATTCCCTGGAAAGTTGCAGGTTTCAATTTGACAAGAAAGAAATTAAGTCTATTCTTTAATACTAGCAATCACAGATATTTGGAAGCTCTGTGGTGAAATAATCTGTATCTCTACATAATTGGAAATACAGAAAACTCCTTAAAGATGTGTGGATAAGCTTGATCAATGTAAACTGTATCAGAAAAAAACCACCATACCTAAAGCAGTCATTATGATGCTGAACTTACCCACAGTTCTTGAAAGGGAAGGTTTTCCTCTCTATGTATAACATGAATGTCTGGTCTTTATTTTCCCTCTTCTGTATTAAAAAAATTCTAGAAAGACTATTTTAAAGATGAATTAAGTTCCACATGCATTTACTTGCTGATTTATATCTGACATGCTTCCTGAAACTAATACGCAGCAGGTATCTTGTTTGCATTTGAGAAAATGACACAGTGTAAGAACTGGTGTAAAACCTGTGTCAACAGCAATTATTTATAACTAGGTTAGGCTATTAAAGATGTCTAAAGAGACTTTTATGTAGGTTTTCAGCTAAGTTATCTTCAAAAAGTCTTAATTATCTCATTCACATTCATATGAAATCCACAAAATTAGTAATTTATAAAATCGTCTAATTTTTTTATTTAAAATATTGACATTTGAATTAAAATCCTGTTAACTATTCTGATTAGTTAATTTACACACATTAAAGGAGAGTTGCAACTACTTCTAAATAATTTGCATATCATATGCAGTAGAAAAAACGGTAAATACTTCAGGATGTCTACTTTATCCTGTATGGGCTTTTATATTTCCTTTGCAAAATATTACATTACCTGTATTACATTTCCTTTGCTAAGTGGAGGTGCAGGAAGTGGCTGACAGTTACTTCACAGATGATCATGGTGAATTTCAGAGAAGTTCCCTGCTCTATTTTTTTGCTGTTACAGACAATTCTTTTGTCTTGTTGTCATGTGCATGCAAAGAGGCTTCTCACAAGCAATTAACTGTTGCTTCAGGACTGCAGTGTGCATAAAAGAAAAATAAAAATAACTATGATCTCTATACACTTTGCTTTTCACAATGTCCCAAATGTATTGGTTCCTGTTTAGCATCTTTCACCAACACTTGTTCCCCCGATCTTTCACTGTGTGTCAGAGCTGAGCTCTCCTCAGTCTTCCCACCTCAGTTGTCTCCAGCTCAGAACTGATCTCACCTGTATTTCCATTCTGTTAGATTGCTCTCTTTTCACCTCTCTGATAGACATTGCTCCTCATGAAGCCTTTGCTTACCAGTTTCTCTCTTGATTTAGCTTAAAACTCAGTCTGCAAATTATTTGTGGCCCAGTATGTCATTATATGAACATGATATACTACTCTGTAAATGTTGGTGCTGTATCAATCAACATGCTATCATGAGTATTGTTTAATATAGTCTCTTTTTATTTTTCATTATTGTTCCTGGTACTTAAGTCTTTTTTTAACTAATTTGGTTGCACTTTCACTTCCTTCTTTAATTATGCTTACAAGAAAAAAGGCATACCAAAAAAGAACCAAAATGTGAAGAGAAGAAAGCAAAAATACAACTTGGGGTTTTTTTTCCTCACTTAAAATCTTTATGATATTTAAAAACATCATCAAGATATTAATTTTGAAATACTAAACTTCTTACAATATTTTAGCTAGAAAGACTAACAAAGCTGTCTTCTAAAAAAATAAAGTCATTAAGGAAACTCACTGAAAATTATGTCATATTCATATCCCATGTTACTTAATTCTGGAGATAGAAGGACACAGATGTCTCAATCAGCTATGTTTGAATTTCTTTATTAAAAAAAGTTCTAAACAGCAGATGGGTGAGACCCGCTCTTTTTGAAATATAGTGAGAAAGAAGTGATGTGTTGAAATTGTTTCTGGCTTAGTCTGACAGCTGCATTGTGATTTAGAGTCTGATCCTGCATTCTGACCTCAAGCAAAACTCTGTGGATGACAGTGGGAGTCTTATTTCTCTAGGGACTGCAATATCTGAATTTTCACTATATGGTAAAATTCTGTGGTATCCTGAATCCATCAATATTCGTACTTAAGATTTGTACATTTCAGGGCAGCACTGTGCCTATATTTGCTAAAAAAGACTTTTCAGAAAGTCTGTCTTTTTTCTTCACGTACACTTGTAAAAGAACAACAGATTTTATGGTCTTCACCTAAACAAATTCTGGAGCCGAAAATTGAAGGGAAGAATGAATAAATAAATAAAATAAATACTCCTCTTCATTGCACAATACTGGAGGCCTTGTTGCCTACATCTCTATGGTCTCAGTCATGGCAATTTCAGAGGAAAATGGGAGAAGTCTGCACTGACATTTTTCATCTTTCTGCATTTTTCTGACCTTCTGTTACTCTTTTCAGCATAGCTGAACAAATTTTAGGATTCTTGCCTTCCATCTTACTCATGGCCTAGCTGAGAAATGGGTACTGACATTGGTAATGGTTTAAATTTATCATTTATATTATAAAAATTTTGGGTTGTCTCCAAGTGCAAGATTAAGACTATAAAATATTAATTTTAGGAAAACTCTCACTAGGAAAACAAAACAAAGGAAGCAAAAAAAGGAAAGATTGACACCTGGTTCTGCTTATGCTCAATATATTAAATGCTGTGAATTTTCTTTATCTACTTTACAGTTTATAAAATAGCTGTAATATGATCTCAGTCTACATGCATTACACTGCTTGACAAAAAAGAATCAACCCCTTCCCAAAATCTATACCTCTCTTTGTGTGTGGTTAGGTAAGTGATCAAAGCATGCCTGAGATCTACAGTGATCTGCTTAAGAACAAACTTGGATTCCAAATAATTTAAAAAAATTGAAGTCACTGGGATTCTAAGCCTTGGATCCCTTTTCTTCATAAGTTCCAATGTTGTAATATTTTGGCTTAGAGTTTCAGGGTAAATCTATTGACTTTGAGCTTGTTTGTTTGCACTCCTTACACAGGCAATTTACTTGTATATGGCTGAGTTCTTGATTTGACATCATTAATTTTTTTCCAGCTAATTCCATAAACAAAGAAAGTAAGTGGATGTTTAGATGTTTCAGTGAAAACTCTTTGGTTTGGCTCTTTTCTATGAGTCCAACTCATGGATGAAAATTGTGCAGTGTAGGCTGAGTTATTGACTAAACTAAAGGAGGGGGAATGTTGTTTATGTCCTGAGACAGTTAGGGAGACAAGTGGCTTATGTAGATTTTGTTACTACTATTGGCTACTCCATCTTAAAGAAACAATAAAAACCCCTTAAAATATAGGAAAAGGAAAAAGAATTGAGATGTTTTTCATTCATCAGACTAACATTTATGTATCATGTTCTTTATTTCTGCCACAAATAAGAAGGAAAGAAAAAGAGAAGGTAGAAATAAATGGGCTACAAAATAAACAACTTTCAAATAAAACAATTGACATTAGGAATAGAAAACAGCAAATGGTGGATTAAAGAGATATACTGTAATTACAGTATTATTTGTCAATAATTATTGGAAAATAAAGCACATACAAAGATCTATGAATCATATAAACTGAGGGATGTTCCAAAGGGCATATCTTCAATTCTTTGTTCCTACTACCAATGTACTCAGACACACACAGAGGCACTCACAGACCCACAGACATATGCACAGACATCAACTTATTCTTTGTTCTTATACTGAAGACAAAACAGATTAAAAAAACCTAGCAACTAAGGCGCTTATTCAGCTGCTTTAAAACACCCAGGGGCTCTGCTAACATGGATATTTTGACATGGATATTAATTCACCTTCCAGCCATTTTCCATAAAGAGATTTACTGTGGTTTGCAAATAACAATGCTTCTGTCTTCAGTGTGGGGTCTGATAGAGCATATGTATGTATTGATGATTATGTATGTATTGATGCTGTTCTCTTTTAGTTCTTATATTTTTCCATTACTTTTTCAAAGCCACAATTTAAAAGTATGTGACGGTGAGTGAAAATTTTGCAAAAGTAACAACCTTTTGCCTTGTTTTTACTTACCCAGGAATATTTCTTTACATTCAGTGCTTTCTAGTAATAAACCCTATGCATCCAGTGAGAGAGAAAACCCTTTAGAAATAAAAATGTATATTACACACAATGTATATAAGGATGCCAAAGATCATTAGGTAAGGGCAATGCAGTTTCTCATGGATCAAAACTCACAAGCAAATTAATTGAAAAGATAAGTTCTGACATTTAGACAGGTCATGCAGAAAAAAGAAATAATTTTTGTCTTAAAAGACTGCCCACACCAAGTCCTCTAAACCATTACTTTGTATAATACAGGAATGCTACGTTTGTCCATGTGGGTACTAGTGGAGCAGAGCAGCCTGCTTTAGTTTCTGTACGTAGGCACTTTCTTTTCAATGAGCAAATATTTATGACCATACGTGGCAGTGCATCCTCCCTTGTTAAGTGCTGTTAAACCTTTAGGCCTAAACTGTTGGTCAAATCCAGGGCTCAGTTTAGCAAGCGGTTTGACTTTTGTTTTATATTGATTGAGTTCAGATTTTAGTTTGCTTTTTCTCTGTGGGTTTTAACCATCTAGTAGAGACAACCTTGCCAACAAACGTTGTCATGTTTTTGCTTTTACATAAACTGCTGATACGTTTGCCAGTGATTCTTTAAGCAGCCTTAAAGCACTCATTCATGACACCACAGAGGATGAAATATATGAGAATATACTTTGACTATTTTGGAACACACATAACTCAAGATTGTTACTTGTGTGCATATAAACAATATGTACAACACTCCTATGGGAAAATGTAAGAAACATATAGTATTAAGTGACAAAACCCCCGATTGTATAGTTTAGCCAAAGACAAATGGGAAAAATTGCATATTTTCTTCATGACGACCTTGAGGCTGATTATGAGTTTTCCTGGAAAAATCTCTCATCGATATTTGATTCTAGGATGCCGATGCAAAATTTAACATGGAAATGGCTCTTTCTGTGTCTGCAAGGTATTTATTGCTGTAGCTACTCTTTTCATACCATTATGAATCACATATATCTCTTGCAAAAAACACATTGTTTTGTATAAACTTGATTTTCATCTGGGATACTAGACATGAAATGGATTTAAAGGAGTGGGCCATGACATTAACTAATATCAGTATACATCTTCTGATCTTGAATACATAATATTGTAGTTGTATTGTATGTATTATATGTATTGTATTGTATTTACGTTGTATTGTAGCTAAACCTGTCTCCCAAAGTAAAGAAGGTTTTTGCTGAGTTAATGTGCATCAACTATTGCAACAGAACTGGTCATACTCAGTTAACACTAATAAAAAATATTGCAACTCAAAAAATAAAAATCAAGACAGAAAAATATCTCTTTTTTCACACCTATTAGGCACAGCTATAATAGCATTTGAAACAGAAGCCTATGTACAGCCTGCTATTTATAGAAGCTCTACATATTTCTGTGCTAAAAAATAAAAAAAGAAGCTGCAATAATATTGACAGAAACTTACCTTTCCTATACTCATAGTTATTTAAACTACTGAGTTTTGACATGGACTATGGATTTCTCTATCTTTTCCTATTCTTTGATCCACAGCTTTCTTCCATCAGCATTTAGTTGACACCACTTAGATAAGTCTTACATTCCAGGGGCTTTCAAGGAAAGAAAGAAAAAAGGAAGTGTTGAGTCGAGGGCTCTGAACAGAAAAATGTTTCTTCTTGGGCAAAGAATAATCAGCTGTATATCTGTCTGTCTACCTGTGTCTCTATGTCTCTGTGGATGTATGCATCTATAGACAAACCACTACCACCTACCCCTTTGTGCATCTATACTGTATTCATGTGGAATTAGATGCTGATAATTTTGGTCTGAGTTTGGCCCAGCCACCTGTGATGAGTTGTGGTTCTCCTGCCAAGTTACGGGAAAACAGGCTGATAAAGAGAGTCTTTGGCCTTGAAGGAGGTATTTCTGTGTAAACTAAATTTAATTGGGCTCTCATGATTGGCTAATGATTGGCTAATTGGCTCTTTCTCCTTCAACTCCAAGGGCAGTTGAAGGAGAAAGAGAGGAGGAGGATGAAGTAAGCCCCCAGACCTACTTAATACAGATGCCCTGGAGCATATCACACAGGTGCCAATGCCCCCAGACATGCACAAGAGGGTCCCATATAGATCATTGGGGAGAGGTGCCAAAAACTTTGCTTGGGTGGCCCTGGCCATGCCGCTCAGGTAAACATCATTTTGGCCAA
>JAWWEW010000131.1:42532459-42555240 GCA_035583185.1 Anabacerthia variegaticeps | reverse complement strand
TTGGCCACTTTTGGTAATAAAACTACTGTTTGGGTTAAGTTTTCTGCAGTGTCTCAGTTTCAGCTTCCACATCCCTTTGGACCCCCTGTTCTCCCTGGAACATATACATAGGTATGTGTGTGCATACATGTACATACATATACATGCAGATATACACCTCATTCTCAGTTCAGTTTAAATGCACTTGGAACCATGATGATTTAAAAGAGGGACCATTATTGCATTAATATAGAAATCATTATTAACTTCATCGGTGAGAGGTGATCTATTCAGAGGACATTTCCCTACAGATTTCTGTAGAGAGAGACTAGTCACCTTCAGTTCCTTTGATTTTACCTACTAGTCCCTTTCTCATCAACTTTTCCCCGCACCTCTCGTTATCTCCACTTTTCGTTCTTAAGGAAATCTCATTTGAAATAATTGAAATAGAACAGGCACAGGATTCTGTAACATTTGAAATATTTTTTCTATACTATTTCACTATATTTTTATCCTGAAGGTGTTTGCTAAAGTGATCTTATGATTGCCTGACGGTATCTGTGATCTTTCACATAAATCAGTAGTTTAGTTTCACTGAACTTCATTATAACTTATACCTCAATGTGCATGACTAAATAAAGAGCTGATATACAAAGCCAAGTGTGTTTTCAGTATTTGGGTGTCCTGACTTCACATCCTTCATATGTGAAACAGCATGTATTTCCTTTTCCTGCCATAGAGCATCTTCATTTCCTTAGACTCCCAAGAGTGCCTGTGGTAGATCCAGCAGGGCTCAACACCTGAGATTCTGAATCTTAGAAATATTTGGTTGCATTCTTAAAATAAAATAATATTTTTTGTTAGCTATGTGAACGGAATGCTTGATAAAAGTCACCTTACCTGCTCTGTGTACGTGTGTGTGTCTGAGTTTGCACATGAGAGACAAGAGAAACAGAGGAAAGGCATAACTTAATCACCCAGTGTTCATTATGTCATAGCAACTGTAAACAGATTCTGGAGAACATATGACAAAACAGAAGCCTGATAAAGATTTCTCCTTTGATTCTGAAGTTGTAACTTCTATCATACATTTAATGGACCTTCAAAAACCTTTATTCTGTGAATGCCTCTGAACATTTTCTGAATCTACTTATGTTTCAGGCCTCCATAATTTCCCATGAAGATGAGAAAGTTCTGTAATATATTATTTGCTATGTGAAAGGTACCTCCTGTTTCTTTTAAAACTAGTGCCTAGTAATTTCTTTGGCTACATTTTGCTTCCTCTGGTATATTTATAAATAATTATTCCCTTTAAGCTTTTCACATGGTTCTTAATTTAGTTGATTTCTGTCAATTGCCATAATTGAAGATATGTTACATTACATTGGGCAGACACTTTCAACAAAGCATTCAAAATCTCTGTATTGAATCCAGTGTCTTCCCTTTTTTCTATCCTCAAAAATGACCTGTTTCAGAGTAATTGGTTCTGTAGCCTTATCTTCTTTACCAATAATTCCCCTTTATGTTTGCTTCCTGCAGTACTTAGGAACACTCTTACTGACATTAACAATCTCTGTTTCCTCAATGCTCTCTATCCTCTTTTGCATTCTCATCCTTCTCAATCTGCTGCCCTCAGTTCACCACAGCCTCCTGCTGACAACCTATTTTCATGAATTAATGCTGTCCTACTTCTTCGGTTCATGATTCTTTATCATCTTATTCAGTCGCTGTTTCAGCATCCTGTGAATTTCTGTCTTTGCCTTCAAACTCCTCCTAGTCTTATCAATGGCCACTGCTAAATCCTGTCTTTCCCTTACCTACCACAAGATCCTGGTAGCCTTGCCTAGAAGAGGGTCCTACATAAAGAATTTTATCTCCAGAGATTCTATGCACAAAGTTTCCCCTGATTCATCTGGTTTATTTGGCCTTGTGCATTTTCACTTCAAAAGACTTCATAGGCCTGTGTTTGGCCTAAACCACAGTCTATGTGTAAACTACTTCCTATACAATCTCTGCACATTTCTGTGAAAATATCTGATAAAACCCAACTCTACAAGTACTGTACAAGCACAGTACTATTAAAAATATTTAATGCACAAGTTGTCCTGATAATCAAATTTAAGTACTTGTTCTTTATCTGCAAAAGTGCACATTTCTCTTAGGCTAATCTTGCATGTTACTATTTCCTTCTAGACTGCTTTTGTGGTGAGTCTAACAGATCCTTATGGACAGTCACGTAAAACATGAGACAGTAAAGCAGCACAAGATTCATATGTGTATCTTGAAGTCATGTTTGTCAGTGTGCTGATGGGTAAAACAACACTATTCAGTAGAAGTATAGGTACTTAGACAAATGTATGCGTGAGATCTTTTAGTCATAAATATATCATCCTAGTGTACAGAATTTAGTATGTAGTTCATGAGTAAACACAAACTTATTTTTCCCCTTGAAATATGAAAGACCATTAAAAAACTTGATATAGCTTCCTTGGGTAGATTGGAATTTAAATGGAAGTTTTATCAAAAGGTTGGCAGAATATATTTTAAAATCTCTGCTCAGAGACCTCAGGAAATTACTTTTTCTTGTGGCTCTGATTAAATATTTCATGGCAGTTCATGCTTATTTATTTGCACTTGCTATGTCAAGATAAAAAAAAAAAAAATCAATCAAACTAGCTCCTCTTATTATAGCCAATCCACTCATTTTGAATATGGTCCCTGTCAAAACCAAAATACCTGACCTAGGCAGACTGCTGAGTCTGCAGGGTGAATATTGTCTCATGCTGAAAATGAACATGCAGGGGCATTCCTCACTGACAGCTTTGGACGCTGATTTGTTAATTTAACACTTGAAGAAATACATTGAAGACCACAGGCCATTTTTTGTACTGAAAGTTAGGGGAAGCATATCTAACTTTAGGGCTTCACACTGGTAGAGAATCAATGGTAGAGAACACAAGATGTTGTCTTTCCTATTTTTAAAATTAACAACCCCTTCCTTTTTCTGGAATAAACATTGCAATATGTATCATCCCCATGTGCATTTTCACTTACTAGGTTTCCTGTAATTAAACAGAGATGAATAAAAACGGCCACAGGCCTCAGTCAGTGTGTGACCATCATGGCCCTTTTTTCAATATTCTTTCTCCTCAAGTTTTATTATTTTATTATTATTTATTATAAGTATCTGCTCCTCAACACTCTTAAATCTGGAGATCTTTTTTCCCATATGTTTGAGGCATAACATAACAAAAATATTTTCATCTTGAAGAAAACTAGAAATCAAAACTTCATTTATCTAGTGGATAAAGGTTATGGCAGAATCTGTGCAAATTGCATGAAAAAGGAGCTCAAAGTGTCAAGACTCCTTCAATTATCTGAAATATATAAATCTCTACTTGTTAACTACTCCACTAACACTTCTTGAGTGTTAGTCTTTTTTGTTATGACTGTGATTTTAACATATATTGGCCTCTTTGTTGTACAGTCATATGCTGAAAGACAAACCATTTGAAAGGTCTTTAAATACATTGTTTGATGAAATCAAATAATTTTATGCCTTTTTATAACCCTACATGACATCACTTCTTTTCATAGCTGCTTCTGTTGGGAGCAGCTCTGGATTCATGTTAGGGTAGGTGGGATTACCAATTACAGCTTTCCTCTGTAAACTTTCTAAATCCTCAATAAAATGCTAAGAGAAAGCAATTAATCACCCTTGGCAATTTTAACAGGAAAAAAGTTTTGTTGACAAACCATAAATGTTTCACTTTAACAAATTTGCATTTTTTTGGCACGTGTAGCTTCATGGAAGTTTAAAGGCATTCTCTGCCTGCCTTTAAGTGTATGAGCACGGGGTTTCTCCAAGTGTTCGAGATGTGGAAGAATGAAGCAGTTAAGTCTGGATTCCAATCTTGTACTGCTCACTGTGGAGTTAAATAGAGCTCTACACATTCACAAAGATTGACCCATGTGATGTAATGACTGGTTCAGTAATGGATTGTAGGAATAGTATAGAAATTGGTGGAAGAAAGAGAAATTTTGTCTTCAAAACTTGTATAAACAGTATTAATTTTCAGCAAATGAATTTGCTCTTCATCCAGCTGAACTCACATGTATTTGTACAATATTATGCACAAATTATGATTTCCCTTTTAACTTCATTTTTTAGGGCCTTGTTGCATATTAATAGAACTTTTCCTTTTTTTTTCCTCTTCACAGAAGATATTTAAGGTTTGTTGAAGCTTTGCAACTGGTAATTACAGAAAAAAAATCATGAAATGAACTATTAAACCTCAAAATAATGATAACACTAAAGCTATGCACAGTTCTATTAGACAATGCAAATCTTATTAAATTATTAAGTTAATTATGAAATTGTTAATTTAAATTAAAAATATTTTCTTCTTTTGGTTCTTTATACTCATGTTCATAGAATAAAATAATAGATTAGTGGACATAAAAAGGTGAACAAGCCTTTAGAAATCAAAGCTAGGCAGAAAAAATAGATAATTTAAAGTTGTTTTACAGAAGTTAATAAACCCTGCATTCTGAGACAAATATCCTCAAGCCATTTGTTTAAACAAGCATTAAGTTTAGCAGTACTACACCATAACATGATACTCCAAATTAAACTTTTGCATCTCAAGTGACCTTTATAGCAGTTTTATAGTTCATAAATTCTTTACAATAGTGCTCTGTGGAGTAGATTTAATAAATCTTGATTGTGCTGTAAATGTTACAGCACATACTTAAAATGGCATTTCCAGTCCTAACAAACAGAAGTGTAGAATGATTCCCCTATTCCATATGGAGAATTTTGGTTCAGTATTCATGAAATACTGGAGAATATTCCAGTAATGGGGTGAAGATACCAAAGGTAACCCAATCCTATAGAAGAAAAACATGACTGATAAATATATTTATCAAAGTATATAGAAAGCATGCTGATTATTCACACACCAGTGAGAAAATCTTTTGCAGTTTGTAGAACTTCTAAAGTATTCCAGCCTGGCTGAATAGAGACAGGATTATGTTTTCCATTTTCTCTTTTGTTTTAAGACTTGATTTCCTGGCAAAGTATCAGATCCATAGAACCATAAACTGTGGAGTCTTTTTCACTTTGCCCAATACACTGGAGAAAAAGCACCTATTTCACAGATATTTTACAGAATATTCTGATTTGGAAGGGTCCCACAAGAATCATCAAGTCCAACTCTTAAGTGAATGGTCCATATGGAGATAAAACCCCCAAAACCTTAGTGTTATAAGCACCACGCTCTGACCAACTGAGGTAATCTCAAGGTCAGCCTAGATAGTGTATGACTGCTTAATCTTGTTTAATATATGATTTTTTTTTTCCTGGAGAAAGAAAATGTGGTTAAAAAAATATAGTGAAAACACTCTGGTAATGTGTTAAATCACATGTTTTTATATTATTTTTTTTCCTACTGTATATTCTCCACCCTTTAGTTCAGATATTTATTTACTTATCGACTCCTTAACAGCTATTCACATGTTGAAGTTACATTTAATGGAAAAATTGTCAACTCTGAGTCGTCATTTTGAAATCCATTATCTTTAACAACTTTGCCTTCTTTAAGAGTTCATTTATGAATGTGTTTACTCATTCTTATAACTTAGTTTCTTGCTTACATCTGTGAGGGCCTTTTCCAGTGTTCATAACTTTTACAATTTTATTTTCTTGATTTCATGTCAAATTGTTATTCTAACTTTATTTTTGTCTTTTCTTCCTTTCCTCCAGATGCAATAACATGAAAAAACTCTGTCCTTTTCCCCTAGTATAGTCTGTTAAAGGTGTTTCTACTCAGATAAATTTAGGCATTTGAAACGAAAAGTTTTCAAAATTTCCTTTACCTGTAAATGTCGCTATTGAAAATAAGCCAAGTTTGAAAAAAATCCCACATTTTCATGAATGTTAAATTATGGATTTTCAAGTCAGAACTCTAATCCTTTAATTATTTTAAAGATCTTATTCATAAAAATAGCATGAGGTAATGATGAATTAGTTAAAAGATAATTACTGTTATGTATTTTCTATTCCTTCCCTAAAATAAGCAAAATCTAAAAGATCTGAAAACCTGTCTGTTTGCTTGAGGGGTGAACAGTGTGACATTGAAAAAGTGTCATTACTAATCTATTAATTTGCTCATAAACAGTGAACAATATATATGGTGCCTTGCAATGAAATAAAGATAATATATTGGATAGAGAGATACAATCAAACTCAAATCATAAATGTTAGGGTCTGCTATAAATTATTAATACAGAAAATCTATAAGAAAAAGATATTATTAGTGATCCTGTAAGAAAATGTATAATGCAATATTAATGATTCTGAGTTACAGACCCATTATAAGTATGAGGCATTTTTTTTTTAGCAGTAGTTAAATGTTGTTCCGCAAAGACAGTTTAATAATGAATGACAGATTCAAAAAATGGTCTGTTTTTTCTGAGGATAGAAATATGCAGATCAAGGTATCTGTTTGAGCAATTTAAAGAAGAAAGAGATTAATAGTCTCTATAATTGCCAGAACCATAATGAAAACAGCCAACTTTTACAAAATATAGTATCTATAAATTACACCATAGTATTAGGAGTAGGAGTTGTTCTAGCATATTGTTTGATGATTTTACCTATAAGTACAGAATGTGAATTTTTTCGCGTCTGCTTTAACACTTTGTATTCACACTGTAAACAGTTACACATCTGAAAAGATTGTGGACACAGACAGCAGAACACACAGAACACAAAGGTTAGTAAAGGTGAGACAATCAATCTATGCTTATTTTGTTTTCTAGAGGCATTTATTTATTTATAGTTTTCTTTAGTCTCATAGGGGGAATTTTTGATATTTGAAAGTTTTGATGCCACATTTTTGACCTTAGGTTATGTTGAGTAGAATTTTAAAGTGTATTGTCATTAGAGTTTACTATATTACGCACTGTGCTTTCAGAAATAAAGATTGTCTTGGATTTGGAAGTTAAAGGAAAGTTTAGAACTATATTGGTCTTTGTGTTTACGACAGTCATTCAGGGAAAGCTCAATGATATTGGATTCTGAACATGTGAAGGACAGAAGTGGGAATGGAGGCATGAAGAAGCATTTTTGCACGGACAATAAGTGTCCCACGAGTTTTCTGTTTAATCAAGGCAAAAATTAGCCAATTAGAGATTATAACACCACTACGGTGATCAAGCTTGTTGGCCAAAACCACACCAGAGCCCATACTGTGAGATGTATAGATTTGCACAAATTAGCAATTTCCCTTTGAATTGCAGTTATTAAAATGTTAAAAAAATTGCGCAATCCTTTTCTTTCAACATTGAGCAGTGCTAATTATTAATCAGAGAATCTCATCAGCATGTGGATGCTTGCTCTACCTGCTTTTTCCATTTCTCCTTGTCACATTCCCTTTCCCTTCCATTCTTTCTTTTTCTGTCATCTTTTCGTTCTCTTTCTTTGCAGACTCTGTGTTGGGTAATCTTTCCACCCCTAAACTCTTTTATTTAGTTTCTAGAACTCTACGGATTGATGTGTGAGAGTTGAAAGAAATTAAGTGTAGGAAATTGTGAGTAAACCACAGGGTACTCATAAGAATTGTCTCCTTTGCAGGAACTGAAGTGTTTACTTACTCCTACTTCTAAAAGTAGAACATTCACAGTCTCAATTCTCTTTAAGTGCTTCAAGTTTAAAGTTGTTTAGATTTCCATAAAAGAAGTAAGACTGGACCACCCTTTCTACTTAGAAAAAGTAATTTTTTACATAAATCTGACAGACTTTGAAACAGAAGTTACTGTTCAGAGAATAGCAAATTATAGACTCAAGCAAAATCAGTTTCTAAATTGGGAAATGTTTCTGCTGTCTTTCAACATACATATTTCAATAATGCAAAATTGGGACAATTAATAAACAGAACTTTACATACTCTAGTCTGTGCAATATCCTAGCTGACCATAAAAGTGTCATGTGTGATAGCAAACCAGAAGCCTAGTAACATTTTGAAAATGCTACATGCTATTTTAACCTAGCCATTGGAAAAAATACAACAGAGAACGAGATATCTGGGACAAAACCACTGAAAAAAAAACCCCCACCTTTATAGGCAAAAAGAAACCTTACTAGATCTCCGACTAAGAATATGTCCAGATTTTATATTCCTTTTAAGACTTATTCCAGCTTGCAATACAAAGCTTAATACTCAATGACAATATAAAAAATCCAAATAATTTCAAGAGCCATCAATAATTAGGACAGGCTTCTGAAATAGATTTCCTGACAGAAAGAAGGAAAATATTTTATTTGTTTTGAAATATCTTTTTGTAGTAGAAATGCACTGGGATTGTGTTGAAGAGTAGTGACAGTTTCTTGTCATTTCTTTGACTGTAAAACAATCTCAAATGGAGAGCTTGGTTTTACTGAAAACCAAATGAAGTTCTAAAGTAATCTTTGAATTCAGAACACCCATAAAAATACCATTCACATAGAAAAGCAAAACTCAAGTTGTACTGAGTAGGTTTTTCTATGAAAAATCTTGTTGACTGCATACCACCCACAAATTGGATAACGTCCAGTTAAGTAACTCTCTTCTCACTTATAACCTTCATTTGTAGAACATACATTCCAAAACACATGCTAAGACGTATAACAAAACTAGATCACCTAGAATAACATGTATTAGGCTTAAATATGAGCTATTCTGAGCCCGAGTGACAGTCTGGTTTTACTGCCTGATAATGTGGAACTCGAAATGTGCAGAGTGGCAGATTTTACTGGACTAATAATAAATATTTGTTCTACTTTGTATGGAAAAACGTTTTGCAACAGGTTGTTATTAACTTACTTATCTTCTTTGTAACAGAAATAAGTTTACTCCTACCATCAGAGAAACAACTCAAGGAAGTATTCAAATAAAATTGTGCCCAAACAGTAGGAATATAACCTACTGAAAAATAATGACAATGTCAAGAAAAGAAGAAGGAAAAGTCCAGTTTTCTACTTCTTGCTTCTGTCTAATAAAGAGGATCCAGCATCACGACCTTTCCCCCTAAGGGTCTATCTGTTGTTTGCCTTTAAAATTATTTTGGCACATATTTTAAAATAAAAAATGGTGGCAGAAACCAAGGAATTTTAAATAAATGTTTTCTGACTTCTGCATGTCATCATCATATTAGTTAGTAGAAGCTCATTTCACATGAAGAATACTGATCACTGGAACAGTAGGCCCTAACACCTACTTTCCCAAGTTAAACAAGGAGATGAACACCCATGAGCAGTAACACAGAAGTCAGTTGTGAACCAGTAATTTTGCTTGTGTATAGATGTTCTGCTAGGGTAAAGTTACATAACTCTAGGAAGTCTGTCCGGGTTTGACATACATTCTGAAACGCAAGCTATATCCTTCATCATAAAATTTGCAAAAGTCTGGAGCTAAAAATAAATATTGTAATGCTATGTTTTAACAGGATACTCCATATTCATTGTGACAAGGGGATAATGCAACTTTCTCTGCATGAAAACTGCTCCTGACTGCATTTCATCTTTCCTTTTTTTCTTCCACTCTAATAGATTTCCAAAACTAAGTTCCTCCAAGTGCAGTCTACATTCAGAGCTCAGTTTTTGGGAGATGAGGGTAGGCTTGTGATTACTTCTTTTGCAGTCTTTGAGCACTGAAAAGTTAGCTGTGCTGAAAAGGCTTGCATTGTGTTAAACATGATAATGGTCTTTGAATACGGAAAAGATTGCTGCAGGGAGGGAAGGGATAAACTGCTTTCCATATCTGGAGTGTGTATGACAAAAAATATATTAAAGCAAGGTAGATTAAAGCAGAAATACCTCAGAAGACTTTCTATCTTTAAAGACCATATTGCTTTGGGAAAGTGTGGAAGCACCATGTCTGGATGTTAGACAGTTTCTGTCAGGCATGAACGAGGTGCACTCGATTTTGGCTTGAGGAAAGAAATGGAGTAGATAATTTTCTAATGTTCCTGCCAGCTGTGTTTTCTATTATTCTTGGTGACTAGACATTAGAAAGAAATCATGTGTGATTTATCTATGTGCCAGTGGATACTCTAGTTTCTTTCCATTTCAGTGATTAATTGTTCTAATGCAAGGTTCCCAAAACTTAAACTATAGCTGCTGAGACTTGCACAACCAAGAAGTTCTAAAAATCTGACATCCAAAGCCACTTTGAAACAGGTTTCTAATAAAATTTTTGAAGGTCTCTCATACAAATTAAATAAAAAATAAAATATTTTGTGTCTTTTGTTTTGTCTTTGTTTTGGCAGGCTTTTTGTTTGTTTTTGCTTAGGTTTTTGGGTTTTCTTTTGTTTGTTTTCTTTTTGTTTTTGTTTTTTATAGGTACAATAAATCCCTCATTAGCATGTCAGTTTCCATTTTTTGTTTCCCTTCAGAATTGACCAAAAAAAAAAAAAAAGCTTAGTGATTTATGAATGCTACCAGTATCTTCAGAGACTGATGTTATCAAACATGTACAAGTACAGTAAGATACTCTAGCACATTTGTGACTGATTAGACAAGCCTTGTTGACTCAAGATGGGATGAGGAAATTATGCTATTTTTCTAAGTAAGATTGTATAAAAATCTCACATATTTTGTAATGTTTTAGAATTTTTAAAAGCCTTTGAGTCCTTTTTTCTCATACAACAAAACTCAATTTTTATTGATTCATTTGTAGAATTTCATAACATCATAGTTTCTATGAAAGTAACATAGCTGGATAATTAATTTACAAAAGGGAGGATCTGGTCCAACAAGCAAATTAAACAAAGAGGGATACCTAAGTAATTCTGAAAGGGAGGGAAGGAGGGAAATAAGTGATAATACAAATTTGCAAGGCAAATTCATGGCAAATGACAACTGAAGGTTACAGTAACCTTGCAGAATATTGCACATACAGACTTATATTATCAGGATATTTTTCTTGTAATGTTTTCCCTGGGAATGTTGCACTTACTTTTATGAAAAATGTTTCCATGAAAAGTACAAGGCAAATAAATGGCTTCTGTTAGGTCCTCTTTGTAATGCTGGGATATCAACCCAAATTTGGTTTTTGTCCAGATTCTGATCTTCACTTTCTTTGTCTTCTAGACTTGAACATCCAGTACAAAATTAGTCTTTCATTACTGTTAATTTATTCCCAAGTCATAGAATTAAGAACTACATTGATCTTAACTGTAATTGCAGCACTTACTGGAAGAAAATGATTATCTGAAGAACCTTCCATTTTCCAGCAAGGAAAACTCCTGGAAGTTGCAGTTGACTAGAAAGATTATACCATTTCTGCTGCTCATTTTTATATCTGGAAGAATATATTAATGTCTGTGAGATGTTCCCATGATACAGAGTCATAGGCTGTAGAACTTAGTGTCTTAGACTTTACCTTGCAAGCTGGATCTTTGTCCTGGGTTTCTGTGGCAAGGTTTTGGTTGTGGTGGGGTGTTACAAGGGTGACTTCTGTGAGAATCTGCCAGAAGCTTCCCCTATGTCTGACTGAGCCAATGGCAGCCAGCTCCAAGAAGGATCCACTGCTGGTCAAGGCCAAGTCCGTCAGCCACCATAGTAGCATGTCCATGATAACATATTTAAGAAGGAAAAAAAGTTATTGCACAGACGTTATTGTGGCCAGAGGAGAGAGGAGTGAGAATATGTGAGAATAACAGGTCTGCAGACACCAAAGTCAGTGCAGAAGGAGGGGGAAGTGATGCTCCAGGTGCCAGAGCATAGATACCCCTGTAGCCCATGGTGAAGATCATAGTGAGACAGCTGTGCCCCTGCAGCCCATGGAGGTCCACGGGGAAGTAGGGATCACCTGCAGCCTGTAGAGGACCCTGTGCTTTAGTAGATGGATACCTGATAGAGGCTGTGACCCAACGGGGATCGCAGCGCTGGAGCAGGTTTCTGGTAGTACTTGGCCTGTGGAGGGAGGAGCCCATGCTGAAACAAGTTTGTTGGCGAGACTTGTGATCCTGCAGGGGACCCACACTGGGGCAGCTGTGCAGGCAGTGAAAAGGACCCACAACAGAGAAGTTCGTGGAGACTCTCTCCTGTGGGAGGGACCCTACACTGGAAAAGTGGAAGAGGGTGAGGAGTCCTCCCCCGGAGGAGAAGGAGTGACAGAGACAATGTGTGATGAACTGATTGCAGGCTCCATTCCCAATCCCTGTGCACTGCTTGGGAGGAGGTAGAGAATTCTGAACTGATCTTAGGCAGAGAAGAAGGGAATGGTGGTGAAAAGATGTCTTGAGATTTGGGCTTCTTTCTTTATTCTCTGATTTGATTGGTAAAATTTTAATTAATTTCCCCAAGCTGTCTGTTTTGCTCATGATGATAACTGGTGAGTGATCTCTCCCTCCTGGGAGAGCCTCTCCTCCTCTTGGCCCATGAGACTTCTATTCTATTTCTCGTCCAGCTGAGGAGGTGAGTGATAGAGCAGCTTTGGTAAGCACCTGGCATCCAGCTAGGATGAGCCCACCACAGTCTGTCACTGTTTAAAAACTAAAGATGTAGAGCATGCACCTTGACTTATGACAAAATATTGCTGTTCCAAAGAGATATCAGGTTCTTATGAATTCAGTTTTCTACCAAAGAGTACATGTAAAAATCTTGTTACTGAAGTTATTATCAGGCTTGAAAAATGACACACTTTATGTAATTTATTATTTTCCTCTAATTTCCATTGAACTTAAACAATGGGGAAGAAAAATCAAATAACATGAAATAAAAGAAGGTTAGAATATTCAGCTTGATAGTATTATTTTTTTTTGTCACTGGAAAAATTAAAAGGTTATCAAGATGTAGAATCTATTAATTTATTTATATCTACAAAACAACACAGAAGTGGAATCATTCAAATTTGATCCAGAAAAATTCTTCTGTCTGAAAGTGATAATAGTTTCAAAACATTGCCAGTGTTGCCTATTCCTATTTGAGCTGGAAAAACAACCTGTCTTCCAAAAGAAGGCCTCATAGACATTTTCAACAAAAAATAAATTAGAAAAATAGGTAAAATAGTTATGTGTTTCTTATATTTAAAGAACGTTAAAAAAAATTTCTAGAAAAAGTGAATTACTTGAGGAAGTATTCTTTAGGCTTTTTGAATGGACTTTTACCCTCCTTTGTGAAACAGAACACCAACAGAGGCCTGTATGCAGAAACTTCAGAGGTAAGTCCTTTAGGATGATAACACCAGGAAGACAATTCTCACATAGGAAGGGCTGAAACATACAACATGTAGACACTGATTTATTTTCAGTTAGCAGATGACAGCTATCTTATTCCAACTGTCACCGTGTTGAACTAATCACTTCACTGTCTCCTGCAGTACAGATTTATGGCTGTATGACTGGTACTAGATGTATCAAACGCTATTGTCCCTGGCTCTAAAAAGAGCACTGCTGTAGCAAAAAGCTGGAGAAAGTAGACCTGCTTATAAGAGGAACAGAAAGGGATAATCTTTTATCTCGCTATGTATTTCTGAAGAGCACTATAATGCCTCCCTTTGAGAGACAAAAGATCAGTTTGGTGTTCAGCTTAGAGGTAGATTAGAATTAGTTGGGGAACAGGACTGTATCCACTGTATTTGAGCTGGTTTCACATTGCTGGACTGAAAAAGAAAAAAAAAAAGTAGTACTGAGCAATTATTAATTAGCTGGTAATCCTCATCCAGCAGAGACTGTCTTGTTGCTCTCTAACATGCAGAAGTGTAAATGTGGGGTTTTCCAAAGACTTCTTCATTGTAAAGATGCATTTCTACAAACTGTCATGCAGTGAAGGGGATTATTCTGCACTAATATGTCTTCCAGGTTCAAAATTTTCATTGCATAAATTATTGTCTATATTCCTTGCATAAACTTGCCTTGGTTTTTGCATGCTCAATTTTAAGTAAATCTTTTCTATATGTAGTAAATTTTAATCCTCGATAAAAATATAACCTTAAATTATTATTCTCACTTTTATCCAGTTGCACAGAGAATTATGAGAAAAATAAATCAATGTCTGATAATATGCTATAAATCTTGGGGGACTTCTGATAGGTTTAAGAATGTCCTTGTAAAATAATGCTTTGATTGCACAGAGAAATGTCAGCTTGGGTAAATTATCTGAATAAAAGGGGATGATAGATGTTATGATAGTTATTCTTGCGGTCACCTTGAAAGCTGTGCTAAGAACAGGCTGTGGTCCAGTCTGACATTAAAACCCAAGTAAGTAGAGATTAAAACATGCCTTCCTTCTGTTTCTTGTTCTATTTTTTTTTAAAGGAAAGCACTCAAGGGTGGATTTTGACTTCAACATGTACTATAAGATATTGATAAATTATACTTTCCTAGTGTAACCATAGGCATGTCATTCAGAAGTGCTACTTCAGGCAGTATGATAAAAACAGTTGAGTTTGTAAAGGACTTGAAATGTGCCAATAAAAGTTATCAGAACAAAACATTAATAGGTTTGAAACCAGACGGACAGCATCAGAGTATCTGCTGGTGTCAAATGAACGGAGACAACTTATCATGAAGGTCAAAGATCCAAGCTTTTGCTGCCCAGCTGTGTGATAAGGAGGAATCACGTCTCCTGTCCTTGCCTCCACAGCACCTGTCCTGGTGTGGGTTTGTGGAAAGATGATTCAAGCCAACTTCTCTTTCTAAACCACTAAGTATATAACTGACAGTAAAAAAATGAAAATCTTTAGCTTTTCTACTCAAGTATCATTATGAAATCAGAACTTCTTTCTTTCATCTTTTAAAATCATGCTTACAGAGCTGAAATCCTCTATCATTTTCCCTGGCAAATATGCTCTTTGAAGTAACTTCACAGCAAATCTGAGTGCTGTCTTTGTGCGTGAGATTCTTCAATCAGATCAGAAATTACAGAGCAATTTTAACAAATATTTTCGCACTTTTCCACAAGATGTAAAAAACCCCATTGTTATTTGTTCTGATCTTGGATAGATATGCCTTTCTTTTATGGCCACATAAAGAAAACAGGAGCATGTTTTACGTGTAACCATTTTAGTGCTATATATGCATGCAAGAAGAGGGAGCATGGTTCTTGCTCCCCACTTTTATTGTTTCCATTAAGTATTGAAAAGTGAAGATAAAACAATGCAAAAAATTTGGCCTTTCCTCACTGCACAAAGAATATTTACGGTATTCAGTGACAGAAATAGAGTAGTAGATATGCCCAAAATAAGATCTAGCCCACCTTCGTACACTGAAATACGATCAAGCAGATGTAGACCATCACCATCTGTTGTTTATAACGCATTTTACCAAAACTGAAAGCTACAATAATAAAATATCAAAACCTTTAGACACTGTCCACAGAAAGTGTTTTCTGTCCTGGAGAAGTTGTCTCCTAGAATCCAAATTAAAAATATTTTTATACATTGGAAAAATATATTTATCTACTCTCTGGTTCTGTCTGTTAACTAAACAGTCATATGTAATATACCTACCTAAGTGTCTTCTCCCCATTTTTATGCTACCTATACTCACAAATCACATCTTCCAAATGACTTGCCAATCTTACCTGAGTTTGGTTACAGCTTCATGCCACAATATTCTACCTGATGACGTTTTGGGCTGTTTCTTTGTCCACAAGGCCTGGTTGTTAAGGAAACTTCCCAGTCTGACCATTTACAAGACTCTGGCAGTTACAATCCCAAAACACCAGAGTCTTCCACTGCTGGGACCAGTGGGCAGCTCCAGTGAGCCCATGGGGCCTCGCTTGAGTCCCCACTCACACAGTCAGACCATGTTTCCTTAGCAGTTCAAGCCTAGGTTTCCCACAGCAGGCTCGTATGCTCTCTAAAGCAATTCATTCGTAGGACGGCAACAAAGAAACAACCCAAGATGGTGCATTTGAGGAGGGATCCCCTTCAAATGCCCCTGGGCTTTTATACCCTCACACTCCAAACAGTGCACAAGTCTCTCTATTACTCCTGAATCCTCTGCTCCTGCTGTGTTTCCCAGTGTCCACTCACCTGTCTGTCACCACCACTCTTCTGTGCCCTTTGTTAACCAAAGGGTTGGCAGTCCGTGGCCTCCTGTCTTGGGCTCCCACCCAGAGCTTAGTCTGCATCTCAAGCTGCAGCTTGCAAACCAAGCTACCTGCACCAAATGTATTCTTCAGCATAAGAGAATGAAAATAATATGACATGATCAGCTCTTAGGAAATCAAAAATGCCGCTACTATATAAACTTCTAGATATTTTAGAATTCAAAAATTCAATTGAGAAAATGAACAGTCAATATATGCATTTAAGTAAATACTTATGTGAATGAAAACTACTATATGCTATAATTTCCAATTCATTTTTTTCTGTACAAAGTTTGGTTTTATTTTGGACATTACAGGCAAATTTTAGAGGGTAGTTATGGTTCGTCACAGATCAGGAACTGACCAAGTTTATATTTTTGTAAAGTTATTTTCTTCAATAAAAAATCAGTAATCTTATTTTCATATTTCTTAAATATATTTATCCTCTACACTGTTATTTCCTGGTTAAAGTTGAATGTACTAAATATTTGAATCCAGAGAGCTTTTACAGATGCATTTTTTGTTTGTTTTTAGGAAGACTACAGAAGAGATACTATTGAATAGTTCAATCTTTTTTTGAGTCTTTCTGAATCTTCTCTACTTCACCATTCAGCACCAAGGTTATGTTTTGATTTTTTTTTTCTTTCTGTATTTAGTGAACCTTATCTTTTCTTTTATGTCCCTGTGCTTTTTTGATCTTATCCCTAAGGGTCTTGAGCTGTTCCTTTATATTCATGTATAAACCTATAATCTTCTTTCCACTTTTGTTTGATTCTTTTTGAATTTTCAGGTCACTGGAGAAATTCTGATGCCTCTATAATAGTTTCTTACTGGTCTGCCATTGCTTGCTTCAGTTGCAAATAACCTACCACTACCTTTTCTTTCAATAAATTCTGGCAGTGCGGCACTCTCTTGCCCTTTAAACTTTTTTCTCTTCACAGTAGACTGTCTCCTGTAGTCCTGGAAGATGTGGAGCTTGTTTTCCTCCTCAGTCACCACTTTCCTGCTCTTTTACTTTCACATTAATATTACTTCTCACAGCTTTTCTGCAATCTTTGACAATTTCAGTTTCTGAATGTACCTTTTTTTACATGTTCTACCATCTTAGTTTAAACAAGAATTAAAAAAGAAGCATCCTTTATTCTCCAAAACAAAAACTGCCCACAAAATATTCCATGCACTGACTATGTCATCCTATGTTGCCCTTTAGATATCTCTGAACAATTACAATCCCCCTTTCAAAAAAAAAAAATAGTTAACAATTTTGTCTTCTACCTTTTGTGGAATATGTGAATCCATCTCTGTATTTATTCTCCTTTCTAAGAAAAAAAAGATCATTTCTAAGAAAAAAGAATCTAAGAAAGCTCACTTCTTTCTCCGAACCTGTGAAAAACTACACCTTTGGTACATGGTACACCTTCTTCTCTTGTTCTCACACCTGTCATTCCTAAGGACATAACTTCTCTGTATCACTAATGGACCTCTGTAGTTTATCTCAACAACTTTCTAGGATGTAATGTTCGTTATGTTTTTTAACAAAAGAGTTCTTCCTACATATTCCCATATTGGGGCAGCTGTGTAATAACATCCCAAAGGGTGATCTCCTACTTGACCCTCTCATGCAGGTGATTCACCTATGCCTAAGTTTAGATAAAAAAATGGGCTTTTTGTTTGTTTTTTTCCCTCTCTGTTCACTTCTGTGATTTTATCAGGGATCTAGTCTGTTTTAAAATCTCCTCCCCTGTGTGCACTCAAAGATGTCCTTCCTTTTCTATCCACAGCCCTTAAATCATTCTTTGCTGCCTCCTTTGTGTAATGCCATGTCAGATTTCATGGCACCTATTTACTCTCATTAGTTGTCTGAGATGTTAATCTAAGTCATCTGTCTCTATCTACCTCTATGATCTTTATCACATTTTCTGTTCCACCACTGTGCTGTCAGATGCTTGAAGTCTCTTTTATACTGCTAGGATTCAATGTAGCATTCTGGCTCATCTAAATAAATAATATGGTAAAGTAAACCAGAGGGATAGATACCTTGCTTGTCTTTCTGAAATAGCCTTTTTTTTGTTTTTGGGTACATTCCCAAAGCATTGCGTTGTCTGCACTTTAAGGTCAGGACCTTCCAAAGGACCTCTAAGTAATGATTTTTCTTTGCAAATGATCTTAGGTACCAGTACAGGCAAGAAGTGACCTAGGGTTAATGTTCTTATTTTAGACTGTTCTGTGTGTGAGCACTTTTTCTTTCAAGAAGAAATAATAAGAGAAAACTAAGAATAGAATAAGTCAGAACAGAAGTAAAATATAACCTTGACTTACTCGCCTGCTAGTCCTTCAGGAAATCACATATGGATTGTACAGAGTGCTTAGTATTTTGTATGTTCATTTATTTTGAGTCCTTTTCAGGAAACAGAAGTCATTATATCTTTTCTGTTGCAGAGGCAGGCAGCTGAGTCCTACCCTGGAAACACTGGAATAAGCAGAACCCCAGGAGAGAAAATACCTCTGGGACAGGATAATTATAGGACTTGTAATATGCCTTCCTCTCCTTTCTATATTCAATTTCTGTTTATTACAGTATTTGGCCACAGGTCTCATACAATGATGTGCTGGGTGCAATACAACAGATAGATGTGAGCCATTTTTTTAACTGAGTATGCCACATCAATGCTCTTTTAATTAAAAGGAGTAAAAGTTTCTCTTGTTTCTAATGTATAGTGCCATATTTGATTAGGTACTGTATTTGGCAATGTTTACATTACTGTGGTCATGTGTTACACATTGTTAGAGTTGTGTCAGCAGACACAGTACTTTCAATTTCAATTTCATAAGCCTCATTTTTTTTTTCAGGTATGTAGTCTGATCTCAACACTTTGCTACAGGCTAAAAATTCTCTTACACTCTCACCATAACCACTTTTATTTATTTTATTTAATATAAAACAATCATTTAGCTTTAAAATGTTTTTATTTTAACCATACCAAAGTAGAGATAAAGTATCCCTGTTTTTCTGGGTTTTTTTGAAGTCTTTGTAATTTTCCAATGGTCAGTAAAACAGGGAAAACAATAAAAATGTTCAAATGAGTAATTAAAAAAGTTTCAACAGATGTTTTAACATTTTCCATTATTTCTGTGTTTATCATGCATTATCTCATTCTAATTGGACTATTTGACATGAAAACCCATCTTTCTAATATATAATGGTATGGCTATTCATGCTAATCTTGATGACATAATTTGACCATACAAAGGAACCAACCTTTCTAGGGCATTTCGGAAGTTGTCACAGGTGTCTGAAAGTATTGTGCAGTTTGAGATAAGTATATTCAAGAATTGGACCATGCAAACATCCATTCAGACTGAGGTCCCATGCTTTAGTCACACACCTGAGACTCCTATAAGAGAGAGCGCTGACTGCATAATTTATTCCTAACCAGGTAGTGCCATGACAGTAGCAGAGCAATCACACTTAACAGAGTCTAGGTTATGGCTTGCCTCTGTTACTTGCCCTGAGTGTTACCTTCCTACAGGGAAACCTGTTCCCTGAGAGTGACAGTGCCTGCTCCCTAACTGCCAGTAATTCCTTAGCAAATTGTGCTTATTTCAACCCAGATGAAGTCAACATTAACACCAGTGTTAGAAGTATTATAAAATCTCCACTATAATTCCTGTTTAATTGGCATCCTATTATCTTAAATTGTTTCAACTTTTTTTTTTTCCAAATCTCCTCTATTCTTTCAGTAATACCCTTTTTTTTTTTTCTTTTTAAAATTGCCTAAGTGTTTCCCCACTCGTTGAATCTACTACAGTTTTTTATTTTGCCTTTTAATAGCTCATTCAAAAGAATAGAAAAGCACAGTGGGGTCCCAGTAGAGTGCTGTAATATCAGTGTTTGTGTTCTCAGGGGTTTTTCTTTCTCTGGAGCATAATGGTTGAACTAAGTCTTGTGATGAAGAGCAAACCCACTGGGCTAATGGCAATAAACTTGCAAACAGTGAGAGTCCTGTTCACTCAGATTCAGTGTGTGAATAGCTCTGCGCAGCTCTAATTAGGACCTTCGTTCTGAATAGGTAATTAAATATTGGTTTGGTTATCCAAGTGAAGGGATTAAGGTGAAAATGTACCATTCATATTTATAAGAAACTACGAAGTTCTGTATTTCTGCTAGCTGACTGGCTTTATAGTGAACTCAGGAATACTTTTAAATGTGCTTATGTGAGACAGAAAGACACACATCTGAAATGTAGCACAAGGAGTCTCTCATGGCAACGATGCAGCCACTGAATAAGCTAAAGCTGACCTTTTGTCTTTAAGAAAGATATTACTTAGCCTTTGGGAAAATGAGTGTTATTGTGTATCAATAAAAATAAAATCGGTGCCAACATTTCTGGTGGATTGTCTGCATTAACAACTCTCTCTCACTTCCCCGCCCTCAATTATTTCATGGATGGTGGAGTGCACACTGCAATACAGGATATAGATATTTGTTTTTTAAGAACTGTTACTCAGATGGAGGCAATACTTAATTTTAGTAGTCTAATCACCTAAAACAGGTACCTTGGACTCAAGTTTTATGAGGTTTTAAACCTGTGAAATTGCTGTGGATATACCCACCAATTTCTTTGAAGTTTCACTGCTTCCCAAGGCTAAACCCCAGTTCATTTTTTTTCCTCCTTATATAAATATTTCAGTATTTTCAAAACCTTTAAAGATCTTTTTAGGCATTTCATTCATATTACAACTTTCTGATAATGGCCATATTGAAACATAGAAAACATAGAACCCATAGAAACATAGTTCAGGCAAACACTGCAGCATATAAGGCCAGGGAGGTCCCCAAACCAAAACAATAATAATAATAAAAAATAATCAAACTGGAGCATAATTTTGAAAACTTTAAAATTATGCAGTAGTAAATATTTCTTACATGTTCTTTTGTTTAGAGGACACAAAGTCACTTCTGCCCTGTATAAGAATAAAGGTTAATTGATTGTCCTGGGTTTGCTGAATATTAGGAAAGGGAATAGAATTTCACAGCTGCCAAGAAGTAATTGGAAAGGACAGAAACAGTTCAATGCCTCAGACTGTATATTCTCAGAGACATGTTGATGTTCCCTCACTTCTACTTTTCCTACTTCTCTGTATGAAAAGCCAACACTTTGTTTATACAGAGCCTACCCTCCATTGTCTTCCACTCCCTGGAAAAAATTCAGTTATGGTAAATCTCCCTTTTTTATCCCTTCTACATCAGTGCATAGGCTAGACAAGACAGCGAATAAGGGGGGTTTTGCCTAAGTTGTCAAGATCTAGACATCATTAATCTCAAGAACAGAAAGGGTTATGGTAACCTAACCTGACTTTTTTTCCATTACATTGGCATTCCTATTTCCAATTTCTTCCAATAGTTCAACATAAAGGGTGATTGACATTGTAAAATGTCCCCTAATGAAATCATGAGTGCCTGCCTTGTAATCTCTTACAATTTCTTTCTACCACCAGTTTTGACAATTTATAAATGTTATTATGACAATGGCAAAACACACTTCATACAAAACATTTATCATGCTCTTATGAATGATTACTTAAGAATCACCAATGTTTTTCAGGACCTGGACTGTTAAAACTTGAAATATCATATATGTTTTCTATTCTTATTTATTTACTGAAAATGAAGAACTTGGTGCTGAAGTTTTTGGAAAGAAAAGATTACACAAAGACAAAATTAATACAGCTTTTTGGGAAGGTGTTCCCAGAAAAAGTAAAGACACGTGGCAATAAAGTATCCTGCAGTAAATAATATCCTTAATGTCTCAGTGGAACTAAAAGTTCTTTGGGTGTCAGTATGAATTATAGGAAAATATCAGAACAAGGACAACACTATATTCCTGACCATTTTAATGAATAATAAAATAATTTCATTTTAGAAGCCACCTTTGAAAATTAGTAAATACCTAGAAGACTATCACATCAATGAAAATAATTTTTTATCTTTATGTTTACAAACACTATAATTATCATTCTTGTATTTCTTCATTACTGAGAGAGAATTTTGGGGACTTTATAATGGAACGGGCTGTATGAGCTCCCTTTATGAGTTTAATACCAAATTAGTAGTAAAACTTTTATGTTGTGACTTAAATATATGATTAAATATTCCTCATAAAAACACTGAAAACAATAAATGGATATGGGCTTTAAAGATTCATGTACAGATTCTATTGTAAGCTAAAAAATTAATTAACAAATCTTTTCAATAATAGGTTCCCTCTGTGAGCACAAGCCTGTTTAACTATTGAATATAGATTTTTTCTTGTATGACTAAAAAGCAATAAAGTATGGAATTTTATTTAATTTCTATAGGAGAGAAATTATACTATATCTTACACTCTTTTGTGAGCTGATCAGGTCACCCTTCAAGATCAAGTGTTTTGATTCCTATAACTATTTGCTTCTAATGAACCACAATTACTAATTGTTTCATTATTTTGTGACACACATTTTGTTAAAACATTTGCTGCATCAATCACATGCCACATAACGAATCAACTGTAATAGACTGTTTAAGTCCTCTGAAACAGAAGGTACTGTATGAAGAATGATTTTTTAATATAGGCTGGAATGGAATCTCCTGGCTCTTGACCATTGTTTTGATGCCTAAGAATTTTTATGTATTTTTATGTATTTTTTAGTGTGTATTTTATAGATTTTTAGAGCTGTAAAAGTA
>JAWWEW010000131.1:42416554-42531939 GCA_035583185.1 Anabacerthia variegaticeps | reverse complement strand
CATTAAAGGTATTTTCTTTCTTATCTCCATTAATGTTGTGCAGAGTGTCTGTTTTGCAGGACTTCAGGTATCAGTTTGGTACTGTTTCTGTCTTAATTCTTCAGAAAGATACATGAAGCTTCACTTTAAAGATGAAGATCAACAGCTGAGAACATGTGATGAAGTGATTCTCAATATGCAACAGAAAAAAAAGTACCTACATTGTCCTGCACAACATTTTGAAATATGGATAATGCTCTCTAAATTTGAGTAATTTGCAGTCATCTCTGGCACATTTAGTATCAAGACTATCCGATGTAAACATTAGGAAGGGTGACTAAAGGCTCATCACCAAGAACACAGAGGAGCACAGAGGTATAATAACTGATAGGGAAACCCGAATTACACAACCCTGGCCTCAACTCCTCCTTCCAGGGCTGTCCCAGGGGACCCTCAGTCCCATGGGCTGGGGTGATACCCATGAAGAGGAATTATCAGAAAACCTCTCTGGTTCACTTTTTGGACTGAGAGGGTTGGCAATCTATGGAGGTATGGCACTAACTATGGAATGCAGAGAAAAAACACCCTGGGGTTGTAGAAGACTGCTTATAAGATATTTAGGGGAAGCACCAAAGGTAGGAAAAGGGAGAGATCAAGCTGGGAGGAATGGAGGTCCAGGAGCCAGGGTAGATTAAGTGTCAAAGGTCAGCTACTGGAGGGAGCTGGACTTTCATCCTGATCAGCCAGAGAAAGTAATAGGATGAGGTGTTGCTTGTGCTTGTGCTGGTGGTGAGTGTGCCTGTCTACAGTGGCCTCTGCATATTTGGATTGGATAAAGTTCTTTTCTAACCTAAATATCTACGATTCCATATGCACATGTGTGCATATATGCATGTCTATTGGGAATTCACATTCAGTTTTGCTACTTACTGGACCTGTGGAGATGGGGCTGTGGCAGCCTCACCTCTGTTTGGCTCCTGGATTTTACAACTCCTAACAAATAAGATTAATTTTTGAGGGGGGAAAAAAAAAGTCAAGCTTTCTTTCCTCTTTTGCTTAATACCTTCCACAATTTTGTGTTCTTAGTCTTCTGACTTTTGTACCAGCTATGTTCTTCAGCTAAATAATATTCCCTGTACTTCTTTGCAGAAGTCCAGAGGGACATGCTCTATGCGTGTGGCACTCAAACCAAGTTCTAGGTTAATCAGGGGTAAATGTTGCACTTGGTCTACAAAATAAAACTATGACCTTCATTTCACCTGTTTCAAATTTAATTTAGTATGACTGTTCCTCTTTGCAGTTATTCTGTCCTGAACCCCAACCAGTTAACTTCAATTGATACTTTTGAAAGAAAGGCTAAATCTAAAGTCTCAAAGAGCAATGTAGACAATTTATGTTTGTTGTCTGTTTTTAATGTGCAAGAGTTACTCAAGTACCATAGAGCTTCAGTTACTTCAGAAGTTAACCAGATCGCTTAAATAAGGATTATATAACTGTGCTGTATTCTTACCTAGAAGGAAAACCTGAATGAAATATATATTTCCTTAAAAAGAAATGTGGGGCAGGAAGGCAGGGGGATGAGAAGCAGGGCAGGTCTAGTTTAGTTGTTTCCTATTAAGTACTGAAAACAAAGATGAGCAAACATCCCTGTATTGTTTCTTCTGTTCTGTTTAATCACACAGAGGGCGCATTCCCCTCCTCTTCACGTTACTTGAAATAAGTGACACTAAATCACACAAATGCAGGCTCTGTGGCTCAGCAGGTGATAATTGAACCCTTACAGATTAGAAGTGCTCTTGTGTCCATTCACTCTAGGCACAACTCCATTTCAGAATTCATTTTTTTCCCAATTAAAAAAACCCAAACCCAAACTTGCTTTACAAGCCGTCCCTGTACTGTGAAATTCCATGCGATGGATGCTAAATGGAATCTGATTAAATATGAAGAACATGAGTTCAGCTGAGGCATAGTAATAGTGAAGAGACTAAAGCTGAAGTGGAAACCCAGAAGGCATAAACCAAAAACCATAGTGTGTACCTGCAACGTGAACACCATGATGAGATGAAAATTGACCAAAAAATACTTTTGGACACATGAGGCAATTCTTTGAATATATCTGAATAAAATAATAACAATGCTCATCCATACCTAGAACTTATCTCCTTTTTTCTTTGCTCACCTCATCATAGCTTGAATTTTATCTACCTGCTCTTTCTGACAGTCTTTGTCAGCTTCTCTCTTCCTTCATTACTATGCTTTCATATTTTACCCTTTCACTTTTCAAATGTAAATGTGACCTATTATTTCTAATGCTATTTCTCTTAAATTCCTCTGAAGAAAAGGAAAGAGTAGTTACATTTTTATATACAGATATTGCTGATTCATGAAAAGGGTAAACAAATACAACTATTTATTACTGCTTTGCACAAAGGTTTCAGTCAAGTTTTTTTATTGCATTCAGAACATTTTGCACCTAAACTGTTGTTTTCAATTTTTTTTTTTGATATTAGAGGTCAACCAGCAAAGCAATCTGTGTAAAAGTAGACTGATGCAGAACAGGGAAAATCATTACTAGGATTACAGAGTAAGTCACTTGCAGAGCTCTTTTGTCATCCTTATGGACTGGATTTTTTCTCCTTCATCTCTCACACAGGCAAAGAAAGTAACGTAGATTCCTATTTTATGTGGCCTGCTGAGAAGATCTGAGCCAACTGCTTTATTTGCAGTTTCCCAGTAGGGAAATATCAACCATAATTTGTCAGATTTTTGATAGAATATCTGAGCATGTGATTATGTATACAATTCTCTGGATCTAATGAGGCTGGTTCAGTGCTTTAGAGTGCTATCATTCACTTCTTGATTGGCACATAACTGTCTTGAGTTGAAAATCTAAAACATCACTAGATGATTTCCCCAAATTATGTACTTAAATTTGTCTCTGCTGTGCATATTCCATGCCACATGAATAATGACTATATGTGCCAATAAATGTTTTGGCTACACTTATCCAAACAATGTAGGCTACCTTTAGGCTCCTGTGTTTTGGTAATTTGTTTAGAGCACTACTCCGTATCTCACAAGTGGCATAACAAAGGCACAGCATTGGGCAGAGAGTTTCTATGACCACTTTCATAATTTAAGAACTATTGACCACTTCTGCTCATACTTTGACACTGTACCAGTAGATTGTTTTTGGTTGTTGTTTTTGTTTGTTTGTTTGTTTTCCTTTAATTAATAAGGAAATATTTATGGAATGACCAAGGTAGTTAGAGAAGTGAGTTAAAAGATTTCATGTACATTGTCAAAAAACTCCTTTATCAGTATTCAAGGATGCTTTTTACCTGAAAGTTTACACCAAGAGTTTTAAACTGGTAGTTCTCACACCACAGTGAGTCAGGTGAGACAAAAACAAAGCATCAGGTCAGTTGGAAAAGTGAGTGAACACATTGCTTTTGATCTACTGTAATGAATCCATCCAAACACATTGTTCATCAGGATTGTAGAGTTAAACTGCAGAAGCTATTCATATCATTAATATGAAAAAATCCAAACAAAACCACACTAAAATTGTATCATTCTTACTGGTCCTGTATTGATCAGAAATCCTTTCCCAAAAGATCTGGGCTCTGTTATTTATTTACATGGTAGTCTATAACCAGAGAAAGTATTTATGTTTTTCCAGAGGCAATTCTCTTAGAAAAAAAAGACAAATACTGCTGGACAATCCATATAAAGTTAAGCCATGCCATGAAAAGATGTTGTGGTCCTAATTGAAGGCAACAGAACAGAAAAAACCCCATTAATAGCCTGGGGAAATCTGACAGTGGCTGAAGTGGGTTTTTATGTTGATCTTAACTTATGCAAGACTAAAACATACATTGATGTTACCAGTGACTGACCAGCCTAAATTCCTGCTGGTTCTACAGAATTTTTATTTTCTTGCCTAGTGATCTTTAGTATCTTGCCATCTTTTAGCACCTTCTCTAGGGATTTGAAAAACTGCACTCAGGTTATTGCAGTCCTTCCCATCTCTTTCTCTTGATAGCATGCTCAGCATTACTGCCCTTAAATCCTTTCACTGAAGAATAGAGCAGCATCTTCCCTCTTGACAGGAAGGACATCCCATACATATTGTGGGCTTCCCTTAAAAATAATTTCCAGTCCTGAATTCACATGAAATATCCTTGCTGCTGAAAGATAAATCACATTTTTGTTCTTTGGATCATCACCTTGATGTCTACTCCTGATAAAAATTAAATTGCTCTTTTTGTTGCTAAGGTTATATTCCCTGCTAGCTCTTCCCTTTTCTCATATAGTCATTCCTATAATTCATTTTGTTTCCAACCATCTCTAATTTCCAATCACAGATCAGATGTTCTGGTCTCACCATGCCCTTTATCATTCTTTTCTCAGTGTTCTGAGAATACCATAAGTCCTCAATATCCCTGAGCAGCCTCCCTTGGGCCACTCACTGCCCACGGCCCTATACCCCATTTCAACCCAGCCTGAGGCCAGCAGTCCCTGACCCAGAGACACTGTCCCGTAGAGTGCTGATCTCCATCCATCTCTGTCTGCTGCCCAAACAGGCCTTTGCACTGTGGGTAGCTTGTGTCCTGGATGGCCACTTTCAATGTATTTTTCAGCTTCTCTTCAGCCCTGCCTCTTCCCCCCTTACCATGTTGTTCCTGACTTGGCTCCCTGGGCAGATTCTGAGCAAATTTAGCAAATAAAATTGAAAGTGGTCACCAAAACCAAAAGAAAATGAAATAGTTTGTTTTCAGCAAAAGCTATGGATTTTTTTTTTTTCACTGCTTTTTATAAGAACTTTTATACTTTCATGATGATCTTTTCTTTTTCATTCTTTGCTGATATTAGTTGTTCTTGAACCACTAGTTTTATACCTTAAAGAGTGACAAAGCTTCATGTTTCAGAGGAGTGATTCTGCCAGTATGCAAATTTGCATGAATAAAGTGTGTACTTAAAGAATCACAGAATAGTCTATGTTTGTTTGTCTATCTGCTATTAAGGGCCAGCAGAAGTCACTCGGCTTGAATGCCTATTCACCTGAGATATCTCTGCTTCATTATCATAAAGCTGCCATTTAGATTTCATTAACTTAGGCAAATGAGTTCATTATCTATTTGAACAAGACATACTAAAGCTTAAGCTTTCCCTTAGATGTTAAATCCTTTTTATTTGACCCTTGCTGTGACTTGTTGACTAGTTAGTCATAATTAAGTTCTTTGTCTTAAAGGTTGTTGTTTACAGTCTTGTTTTCACACATTTTCTTAACCATTTATTTGCAACCTAAAGAATTATAAAATGGTTTTTATTGTTTTTAACAAAATTCATTTTGTTATCCATATTTTCATGAAGTTATTATCTAATGGAGTTTAGAATGAATGCTGAACCTTGGGGGAAACAGATATAAATAAATAAAGTTCCAACTACACATATGATGTGTAAAAAGAGGTTTTTCATTGTGTAGTATATATTTGTATAACAAAAGGGGAAAAAACCAAACCTACTAAAACTTGCAATTCAAAGAAAGGAAAGGAAAAAATACCATAGAAGAGGGCTAAAGAACTAACTGAATTAATTATTGCGTGAAGAAAGCTTTTGAAATGAAAGCAGAGGTGAAAAGCAAGTAACCTCTTGTAGTTTGGAATGGTATAGTAACTTAAAAACATTGTTAATAATATAAGTGAAAAAGGATTAAAACAAAGGCAGTTATCTTTCTATGATGAGAATAGGGCACAAATTAAATATTTAAAAAATAAAATTAGGTGGTTTTGCCTTGAAACTAAACAAGGTTAGTAATTTTGCAAGGGAAAGAAATGGGGTGCTATCACACCAAAATGGAAACAAAACACTGTTGAGCCCAGCTCGGACACAGCAGTGAGTTGATGCTCTAGAACTATACAAGACTCATGCACAATACTGAAGGTAAATAAGAGCAGTTATAAGTCAAACTGACAGTTAAGTAAGCACAGTGCCTGTAGTTCTGAAATAAAACTGTAGATACACCAGTTTATCTGGTGATTATGCAGATCCTTAAATATTTTTTGAAAGAATTATTACTGTGAACATTAATAGAAGATCAGAGACATTTGAGTTGTAATTTACTAAAATTCAAATTAGCCTGTTACATTTTTGTATGAATTTTTAATAAGTAGCATCTTTTATAAAGACGAAAAAGGAGATTTGATAGGTTTAAGACACAGTGATACAATGATTCATGCACTGATTCTTGTGAAATTTCTCATAAGGTAGTAAAGATTATCCTTAGTACCAGTGAGAGGTGGTTGGAGTAAGTATCTAGCCAGCTTTGTATAAACCATCCAGAAACTGCATTTTTTATGAAGATGCCATACCTCATCTAAGCTGCTTTTCATCTGGCTCATTAGCTCTGACATAGTAGCATGGTTGTATGGTTCATGAAACAGAGATACCTCACTCTGTACTGCTAAAGAACTATTGGAACAGCACATTAATCAATTATTCAAGCATCTCTAATTTGCTGTAAACAGAGTGAAAAGAAAAATAGCACTATTATTATTCCTTATTTTTCAAAGCAATTGATACTACAAGGTGAGGTTCTCTAAATTAAAGTCATAAAACTCAGAGATGGTAATATTAAACTACCTTAATTTTGAAGTGGATTTAACCAGTCTGAGTTTCAGATTTAGATCTCTATTCCTGATTGCACTGGTGTAAATGAGAAGCAAAGTGGGCACTAAGTGTTATATCAGAATAGACTCAATTTTTTTCTATGTTGCATTTCTGTTAAAATAAACACAAAGATACCATTCAACATAAAGGCATTACAATGCCTTAGCAGTTGAGAATTAACAGTGGAGAAGTAGACAGTAGAGAATTAAGTCTGTTGATTTTTCGTTATTTTCCAGTGGATCATCTGTTCCAGAGGGCTGTGGAAACAAACCAAGACACCACTGAAAGATTAACCCAAACAGTAATTTTATAACCAAAAGTGGCCAGGTAAACAGGAAAAACCCAAGAGAGAGAGAGAGAGAGAGAGAAAAGGGAAAATAAGCCCCCAGGTATAAAACACCCAAATTGCCGAGGTGTTTCCTATGAAGTTGTCTTACCGACCCCAGAATGCGCAGACTTTCCACGACAGTGTCCCCCAGGGGCAGCCAGCTCACAGGAGAAGGTGCGAGTCCCTGCCAAAAGGCAACATTCTCCTGTCACATGAAGTGAGCAAGACCCAAGCATGAACCATCTTCTTTTCATCTAATTTGCCAAATGACATCTACCTGGGCAGGTGTGGCCAGTACCACCCAGACAGAGATCCTTGGCATCTCCCCCATTATGTAATTGGCACTCCTCTGAGCATGTGTGAATTTCTTTGTGCCTGCGTAGTACATTCCAGGGGGTCTTTATTAAATGGGTCTGGGGGTTTACTTCATCCTCCTCCTCCCCTTTTTGTCCTTCAAGTGTCCTTGAATGGCAATCAGCCAATAGTGAGAGCCCAACTAATTATAGTTTACAAAAAGATGTCTCCTTCAAGGACAAAGTTCATCTTTATCAGCCTGTGTTCCCATAACTTGTCAGGAAAAGAACAACTCACAGGTGGCTGGACCAAAACTGGACCAAAAATATTAGTATCTAATTCAGCCCAGATACATCATACTTTCAGATTTTTGCTCTTAGAAAAATTACAGAAAATACTGTCAAAAGAAAGGCTTCCTTTATGAGTAGACATAAAGTAGACATATGAGTTGATTTTGGAAGCCACCAAACTTAGCAAATTCAGATAAAAACAAGTGTTTAAGTCCTGTTTCTCATTCTAGTTTTATCCTGTCATTTCCACATTTAACAATACAGGTCTTTTTGGTTTTGTGGTTTTTTTTTTTTTTTTTGTTTCTGTTTTGTTTGTTTGTTTGTCTTGTTGTTTGGTTTAGTTTTGTTTCTTTTTTTTCCTGAGGAAAGGTCTGCAGTGAGAACTAGATGTTCAGAATGTCACTATATATGTAAAAGAGTTTGAGAATACAAGCTTAAGAACTGATTTTTTTTTTTTTTTTTTTTTGGTGCTACTTAAGTGTTTGAAGGTTTCAGATTACTCCTGTGTTTTGTTTCTCAGGGAATATAATGGAAGAAACCCTATATTTTTTTCTAAAGGAAGGGAAAATAGAAAAATAAGTTTACATTTCTTCCTTATCCATCAACTTGGACACTTCAGGACCATGGATAAACTGACTGACATCAACTGGAATGAGTGCATTGTGGTGTCCTAAAATGATCATCTTAATAAACTAGACTTTAATCGAGGTAGTCATGTCTCAACTCCAATAATATACTGTATATATTTATAGTGCAAGGAACAATATACAAGATTAGGGTATTGTACACTGCGAAAGACATGGGATTCAATGGCCTGAAATGACAAGATAATTCCCTGGGCTTTGAAATCTGAGGTTGTTGTCTACATCATCTTCTTCATTAGTCCAAGATCTGGAGTTCATTGGCCTAACTCTATCCCTGCTAGCCAAGGAAATCCTAATAAGAATCAGTCCGTATAACGTTGTACTTCAATTTTAGAGCATAGAAAAATCACTAAACATATAGCATTTTGCTGTAACAACAGGAAAAATTAATATGGAAAACAATAAGTAGTGATTTTCTAGGGCAAATAGTACCTTTTAGCTATCTTCTCTTCCTGTCTGAAGGGAAAATTACTGAATGTAGAAACTGCACCTTTCTCTCTGATGCAGTCTGCATAAGAATAAATGTATTGGTGGGACCTTGCCTCACAGCATAGGATTTTACCTACAATAGCCATGGACTCAGCACTTCACAGTTCTCAGTGGACCCATATTGGGACATGGATGTCAATTTGGTTTTGGCTTTCTGTCGGAAACTAAACAGGGATCACATAATTCTCTTTTCACCACAAAGTTCAAAGAAACCCTTTTGTTTATAGAAAAATTCAAATGTATAAGTGATTTACAGACACATAAAAAGAGCACAATTTTCTCATATGTTGTTCTTGTTGTGTGTTGCAAGGAATAGAGTTCTGTTCAGCGTGATTGTGTCACCTATCTCAATCAAGAATATTTCCTCATCCTGGAGTCTGAAGTTGAAAGCCCTGGTTTTAAAATCTCCTTGTCCTTCATATCATTTTTAGTCTTATTCTTATTATCACATTGATTTGAAGGATTCGATTTTGAAAGTTAGTTAACTGAGGTGTAAAGGAAGAATGGGTGGGGAGTTCGATGGTATTTTTGGTACCACTGCTTTCCACCAGACGGTGTCTAATAGGTGTTGCAAAGGATTTACATATACCAGAAAGAAAGCAGACGTTGGCAAGCATCAATTTAAATCTTGATGTGGTTCAGTGGAAGCTTCTTTTACTTTGAAAGTTCCATGCACATCTCCTGTACTCTTCCTAATGCCTGCAACATTTCCTTGGTGCACACAAAGAGTAGGTGGTCCTTCAGTGAGAGTGGCTTTGTCAAACATAGCTCTCTGTTCATAGCTCTACTGTCTCATATTATCACCTTCTTCCAGCGTTTGCATCTGGTGCTATAACACTTTTTCTTTTTAGCTTTAAAGTATTTTCTAGTGGTTTTAATAAGGTGGTGGTGAAGCTAGCATTTCAGGAGGTTTGTTTGTTTGATTGATTGATTGATTTTTTAGTGTCCCCCACTTCCCCACTCCTTTTTTCATCTTGTTATTTAACGGAAAACCTAACACTGCAGCAGACTGTCTCTATTTGCTAATGAGCAGTTATATACAATAGTCATAGGTACTGAAACAGACACCAGAGAGTTACAGCATCTGCTGTAATTTTACTTTACTTGTACTGTGTTTATGCATAAGAATAGCAACCAGGGCATTTTTCACTGTGAACGTTTATGTGATGAAAAATAACACTTTGATATTAAAGACTGTAACTTGAAAATATACATATATATATATCCAAGGCTAGTACTGTTACAGCATTAAACAAATAAAATTTATGATAGTGATCTTAGTATTAATTAATCAGAATATATTAATCATAATATTTTGATACTTAGATTAATTAGTTCTTCTTACACATAGTTCTGTAGTTATTTGACTGTATTTGCAATATTAGTACTTTGCTAAGCATAAGGAATAGCTCCACAAAAGCAGCAACAAAACTTTCCTGAAAAAAATTTAACATTTCATCTTACCTCATGAAACATCTCTCTATTCTATAGTGTAGGTAGACCATATATTCTATCTTAGTCACTCCAGACTTGGCCCTTTCTGTATCTAAGATCTGACTTAGAGCTTATAACAGCACTTTCTAACCTCTGTTCATTGTTTTTGTGGATATCCCTAAAAAAGGTAGGAATTACTATGTGAGATGAACTCTGGCAATTCATGGCATGAGTATCTGAGTACAGAACTGAGTTGTATACTACAGGAATTACTCCGGCAGGAACCACCCAAATCAAGGGAAGAAATGCCAGAACTGCGAGAAGCAACGCAAGAACAGCAGTGACCTGTCCTGAACTGCTTTTGGTGTCCAGGAATGCCCTGCAGCACATCACTTTTCCTGTACTGAGTGACCACCAGAGCAGAGGGACCCCCAAGTCATGGACTAAATTAACTCAGTGCACATTTTGTGGACATTTTGAAACATTTGATTTGTAGACTAGAGGAATGATATCTGTGCATTCTATGGGAAGGAGAGGGTGGTTAATGAGGATGTGTTAGATAGCTTTGGAGCTGAGCATGATGTAAATGATATGGAATAAGCGGTGGAGAATGTGATTGTTTTAGCTGGGGTAGAATAGCTGTGGGGGTTGATGTTTTGTATTTGTGCTGAAATGTGCATGTGCAGTAGGCAGGTATTTGGAATAAAATACACATATCCTTTCTTTTCTGTGAGCTAAAGTACCTTTAACATGAACTTCTGTTTTTGTTTTCTGCAGGCAAAAGGCAATGAATTACTGAAAGTGAGAATGCAAAGAAAATTAGTTCTCACTAAACTATAACAATTACTTCAGGTTGTGCCTCAGAAAGGACTGTGATTGTTCCTGGGGCAGCTTTAAATTGTTCCCTGTACAGGCTAATTGACACTGAATAAGGGAAAATTTCTGGGCTGATATTATTAGAAACTTAATTTTGAGTCTTGAAGGATATCAAGGACTATATAGTCCGTGCATGAAATTGAACTATTCAATTTTATTAGAAATGTGCCATTTATTTCAGATTAACTGGAATTTTCTATGCACACTGAACTTGAATATATTTATGTAATGCATAATTGTACTTTGTGGCAAAGTAGTGGAAGTAATCTAGTTACATTAGTATTGCAATAGCACTGTTATACTAGTTTTGGCATCTGTGCTTGCCTAGATATCTCTGCAAAGCATTGTATTGGATATTATGGCAGTCTACTGCAAAAGAGATATGACAATTGCATGAAGAATGCTTGCTCTCATTCTAATACTGAATCTTTGAAGTTACAGTAGGGTGAACTGGGAGAGAAAGGAGAAAACACATAGATTAAAATAATTTAGTAGATGCAGTTGTATCTTGGTTTTGGAGTGCCCCATTGAAACTGAATTATGGATTTAAAAATAAGAGATTAAAAATATCACAAAGTTCCTTGAACTAAATTTTCAAAAGCAACTGTATGTGAGTACTTGGTACCTCTATAATGCTGTTGTATGACTAAGCTACTCCAGTCAAGAGTAAAATAATGTTTAAAGCCACTGCTTTAATATGGTTAAATGAATGACCCCTCATTCATTTAACAAGATTTTTAAAAAGTTAGAGTAAAATGTATATTTCAAGAAACTCAAAGTGTAATGGTAGTGAAAACATATGGAAAACCCCATGAAATTCTTGTTATATAATACTTGATTTTCAGTCTACCACAGAGAAATTATCTGGATATGACAACTTCCAGGGAACCTAGATGCATTTGATGTCAAAGTGAGAGCAATTCTTATCTAAGTAACATCAATTTGGTCACCCCCCTGTAAAACTGGAGTCCATGTGAGAAGCAAAACTGATAAGGGCCTAATTATTGTATGCAGTCTCATACGCATGTAGTAGCCTTTCAACTACAGTCTGTCTGGTGAAGTCTGAGCCTTTTTTTTGTGCTGACTTGCATGACATATTAACAACTAATACCATAATTGCCCAAAGATTACCTTATTAACCTGTAGCTCATCACTGTGAGAGACTAGGGATCACCAAACTCATTATTTCAGTCCCCACTTGCCATGAAGTGGGAAAATCTAAATTTTACTTATGATGTTATTATGATTAGCCTTCATTGCCAAGTGGTTTCATGTGATGGTCTTTTTAAACTACTTATTTACTGATCTCGTTGTTTGCCAAATATATGGCTCATATATGGTAGATAATTAGCTACAAAATTCCAAGGATAAAAGAAAAACTCATTATCCAATATTTTATGTTCAGTCAAACAAAGATATCACTCCACTGCTACACACAAATATTACTTTACTGCAGGTTGAGTACTAGTACCAATGTTTATAAGCACATGTTTATTACACTGTTAAGATCAAGGTTTTAGCTTCCCCCAATTTAACATATATTTGTATACAAGTTTTAATTAGTACTGAAAGTACATTATGGCTGAACATGGCAGTTCAATATGAGTCTAATCTGTTGTATACAAGTATCTGAACTTTCTATTAGGCAGATAATAGCTTCTATAATTTCTACCAAAAAGGTAGTGTGGAATACAGTAGATTATTTCAATAGGAGTAGGCTTTTATTCATATGCTGGAATTCCTAGCTTTATCAAGAATTAGCATAAAACTTTATCCTCTTCAATACTGACTATGGCTTTGTTGCAAACTGAGTCAGGAATTAAATATTACTGAAGTGATCTTCAGAACAAATTGTCACTGCCTTATTTCATTTAACCATACCTGAAATATATCTTGGAAAGCATGATTACAAAGGATGTTGTCCCTAAGAATGGTCTATAGTGCCAAAGGAAAGAAGATGGCTCAAATGCACTGCACTCATATTCTTTACTTCGAGTTATTTATAAACTAGGGACTGTTCAACATGAAATATGAACTCTAAATTAATAATAATTCTTAAACTGCATAAAAGGAAAGTTTGAAACAGCATACAAAGATGTATTTTTGTAATATTTCCTTGGATAAATAGTGTTACTAAAAGTGCATACAATGTGCAAACAGCTCAACAAATTTCAATATAGGTTTTGAATTATTATTTGATTAAGGGAACATAACAAAAAAAGAATGTAAATATGTGATTTGGGATTTATTTTTTGGTGTTGGATGTCTATATTATTTTTCTGTGATAAAATAAAGCTTTTGGATTCACTTGTTCCAAACTTAACATACGAATAAAAAAAAAAAAGTTTTATATGTAAGCTGTATACAACCATCTAATTCTGCAGCCATTGCTCCTGCAAATACAGAGACTGACAGATAACTTCCACATGAGAAGGTACATTAATGACATTTGTCAGCCAGCCAAAAGTTAGTACATTATATATGATTCTAATAACTCTAATGTTTTTAATAATGTTTTTAATTCTAATGTTTCTAATGGAATTTTTATTAGTCAAATTACTTATGAAAGAGTTTAGAGCAGAGAGACAGAAAAAACCAAGACTGTGTGCCTGCGCTGTGAGGTGCATAATTAAAGATGCTACCTTTTATGAGCTACTTAAATGATGCTGCATGGAAATTTTTCCAGTATTAAACTCACTCGCACATAGTCAAAGGTATCAGAACTAAACTTAGATATAAGGGATATAGAAATACATATAGTGCAAAAATGACTATTCTTCAAAATGTATAAATTCTATCAGAGAATTAAAATAATCAGAAAAAGATTGCAATGAGGAATAGATTGTTTGCTGTAATGTCTGAGTTTGAAGGATGTTATGGAAGTAATGTTTCAGTTTTCTCCAACACCACTGTTGTGCTGAGAGAAATTACAAAAGTCCTCTTGCAGTCAACTCAATAAAAAAAAAATCTTCAGAGTAAAGGAGTATATTAATTAAATTATGTTCTGTATAGTGTTGTTTTCAATGTACTAGCAAAAAAAATAAAAATGTCTGGCTTGAAAAAATATTCTGATAAATTCAACCTATGCCCTTTGGAAATTGTTATGCTTTGCAGAGAAGAGTGTTCAATTTACTCTATAGGAAAGTTTAACTGAATATATTTAAAACTGACTGTTCTTTTTCTGGTGACCAGACATCAAGAGTAAAACTATGAATGACAGTTTTTTAGAGTTTGCGATCTGAATAGAAAAATTAAAATGGACAAACTGTTTTCAAAGTGAACAAAAAATATTATATTCTTTCAAATTTGAAAGGCAGAAAGGAGAATGAGTTTTTTTATTGCCTGACAGGCATTAGTATCTCTTAAACTCTTCTAGAAGCATTCAGCTTTACCTATGGAAAGACTGTGGAGTATGCACTTAACAAAGTCAGGTATTCCAGTAGGCAACATTGCATGTATAGATTTAAGGATTATACAGACAAATGGACAGACAGCTGAGTTTAAATATATTTCATTAAGGTTCTAGTTCTTATTTACCTTTTATCTGTATGCAAAATCCATTTAATAAAATTATGTACTATTTTCACCTAATGGATATCTTTCAGATAGTTCAGGGAAATCAGACTGAGCCTGTAAAAAGCACATCCATTCACTCTTTTATTGTAATATATATTTGTAACATACATTCTGCCTTCCTTCTGAAGAGCATGTAATATTTAGAAAAAATTATTTAATTATAAACTATCTCCATTAACATAATCTTTTTATCCACATTCTCTTACATGTGAAGTGAAACTTCACGTAGGTAGCTGAAGTGAAAAGTAAGGTTATCTCTAATTAATCCCACTCAGAAGCATGTGAGATATTCAAGCCAACTTGGCATGTCTGAAGCTGTTTGGTTACATTAGTGGGCTATTCAGTTTAGGTAGACAGACCTGATACTGCAATACTTGGAGTGGTTTAGCTTGGGCGTTGTGTTGTACATATAAACTGTATTTGATTGGCTGAGGAACCCATACCATGATGCCAAGTACTTTCCTTTATTGTGGTTGGATTACATTTAACTTTAATATTTGTCTGAGAGAACTTTACAAGAAACTAACAACCTTGACTTTGGTAGATTTTTATGAATTAAAACTCATCTGCCAGAGTAATTGGCCTTTTTTTTTAGCAGCTCTTTAGGAGAAAATAAGTAGTAATTTGTGACTTAGTTTTACAGAATTGTATGAGTCTGATCTCCTTTCTCTATTTATTTTGACTTTTCTTTGGTACTGCCTCAACTTTGTATTTAGCTACATTTACATACCCCAGTAAATATAATTTATTATATTTCTGTGCTCAAATTTCAGAGCCTAGCAATGGAAATTTATATCAGAATAGGTACTATGGATTAAATCAAGGCTTTTTTACTTTTGGTAATTATAAATCTCAATTCCTTATTTAACCTGGACAAAGATATGAGGCTGTAAAAGCAATTACATAGTTCTTATTAGCAGAAATACACTTCCCAGGTCAATAGAGTGGTAGATAAGAAATCTGAGAGAGAATGAAATATTTCTTATTTATGGCTAAAGATTTTACAGCTCACATTTTTTAAAATAAATAGCTGTACATATTTAGAAAGACTTTTCAAGAAAATTATTCAACTTTATTTCAATATCTATTACTCAGATATCCGATATGGCACTTTATTCATACAGCTCTTTTGTACTGACAATCCTCAAATACTTTCCAAAACATAAACCTTCAGTCTAAGATAATGACATTGATAGGCTATATTTAAGACACGAACAGTATTCACTGTTCACAATAGTGAACATTAAGGATCTCAGTCGTCCAGTAGGTAGTCAGAAGTTTAGAATTAAATACCTACAGAAATGAAAGTGAAATCATAGTGAAATGAAAGTAAATTGAAACTAAAAGAGAACAAACCCAATGAAATGACAACCTTACTGAAGTGCAGATCAATCTAATTCAGACATAGCAAAGACAGAAATGAACCTTATCATTTGGGCAATGTCCAAACAGTGGTCAAAAAGCCTTTACTGAAAGGCTTTTGTCCCGCAAATGTCTTCAGATGTGGACAAATTGCACAATATCTGCAAAATCTGAAAAATTTTGTCTGTTCCAAATGAATCGCAGTGCAAATCATAATACATTAGTGTGAAATGAAAGAGACACCTTTAAGGAATGTACGGACATATGTAAATAATTTTCAGGTCTATTCAAGAGCATATAAGTTGTTATTCTGTCAAAAAGTATCTTTCATTACATAGCAAAAGTTATGCTCACTTCCACTTATTTCAAACTGAAAAATAGTATATGCACTGATGGACACCTTAATGTGCATTCTATCGTTTGATGTTCCTCTGGGTTGATCAAAGCTAACTTATGGTCCTGTCTTTTTTCATAACTCTCAACAGAAAGTATGGAGTTATCAGTAAGAAATTAAAATATAATTTTTCCATTCATGCCTTATAGAAGATATGAATTAAGATCTCATGCACCACAGGGTTTACTGGTTGAATTATAGCCGAGTAGTGGCACTCAGCACAAGACATTCCACAGTAATTTTTAAAGCTTACAGTAACAAAGATTCAGTGCTTCAGAGAAAGTAAATTCCAGAATTCAGAAAAAAAATTGATGTGGAGATACAGTATTAACAAACTAAAATGGCATTATCTCATAAGTCAGACAATCAATAACATTGCTGATGGGTCTTAATGTTGAAATACACTGTTCACCTCTTAACTCGAGATAACACAAGAGTTTATAGTATAGTGCTTGCGTGTATGCATGCATGTGTATGTGTAAGTATGAGTACAAGTGTATGTACAAATATAGATAAATATGTATACACTCATACAAGAGATCCAAGAAAGCAATACATTTCCAAAAGTAAATATATGAGAATCCCATTTAACCAAGTCTAATGCCTAGCTCAAAATTTTTGTGAACACCCTTTCTGCTATCATTGGTCTTTTTACACATATTCCTCCCCCCCCCCAAAAAAAAAAATGCTAAGAAAGTCATAATATTCCCATTTCTTCTCCCCCAAAGTTTGAAAACCTTCTGAAGATAGCAAAGCAGAAATGGTGAACAGATTCTCTTTGAATGTTTGCAAACCCTTGTTGGACAACCTAGTTTGCCAATGTCTGAAATCGCTTTGCAACCTCTGCCTGGGTCAGAACACTTGCCCTGGCATGAACAGCTTGGTGTGCAGCACCTAGGGCCTGTGCTGTGGATGCTCGCTGTGAACTCAGGGGGTACTGTCCTCCTGACTTGTGCATTAATGTGTTGTAGGGAGCAGCATAAATACTCACAAAGCCTCAACGCCCATGTTTCCAGCTGGAAGTGTGTGAAATGTGGAAATCTGCACTTCTGTGAGAGGTGGGAGGGTGCTTGTGATTGAACTTTTCAAAATTAGTTTTATCAGGGTGTTAAATTTTCAGGTGTTTATTAACATTTTATAAGTGTGTGAAATTGTAATTTATATATGTTTTATTGGTCATATAGATCCTGACTGTATAGTTCACTTATTATGAGTTAATTAGTATAATCTGTAAATTAATAAATTGTTTTGATCCTGATTTAAAATATATGAAGTGAGCAGTTGTTTCTGGAGAATTCATTCAGCTCTGACTTTTTTGCCATTAAATATGTGAGCCAAAGACTCTCTGTGGTCCCTGGGAGTCACTGCTAACCTATTTTGCACAAAAGGGATTGAGATTTTGCAGTCAGTAATGACAGTGCTCTATCCTAAATGAAAGAGTACATACACCAGATAAGTATTATATATATATCTGTATATATATATGCATAAATACCCCCACACACACACACATAAAAGAAAACCTACTCCCTAAAATGCTGATCTATTTCTGCCTATTGTCAGTGGAATGAATCTCTCTCTCCCTCCCCCTCTTTCCGCAAATACTGTCCAGAACATTATTATCTAATCTGCATATTTGCATGAAAAATAGTTACTAAATCTTGTAATTGCTTCTATATATACAATAATAAATTGTAAGATTGCCTTGAGCAGTAATCCAACTGTGACTTCAGAATGTTATTAATCTTGGTCCAATTCATTGTTGAAAACAGTGATTCTAACCCTGTTTCTTGGGCATTGAGCCTTTGTGGCAAACACCTGCAAACTTTTCTTTAAGCAAAATAATCTTTCATTAGTCAATACACAGTCTGGCTTCTCCAGGTTTTGATGAAGTGTAGGTAGATGACTTTAGGGGCTCTATATCACTCATTGCAGGTATCCCTTCTCCACTGAGTAGGATAAATGGAGCTTGACATCTAATAGCAAGGATGAATCAAGAAGCAGCCAGACCAAATCACATCTAAAATAAGAAAACACACATGGGGAAGCAGGGAAGACCATATTTTTATTAATTTTCAGGAACATTATTTCTTTCCAAAAGCCTAATTTATAGTGAAAGGCACAGACCAGTTTTACTAGAAATTGTTTCACTAGACTCTTTTTCTGATACTTTGGAAAATATGTTGGTCTGTAATGTGACTATAAATGGTACTGTTTTATTTTTCTAGAAGGTTAGTGTATGAAAAATACTAAAGGTCATTATTTTTGAATTTGAATTTTTGAACCCTAAATGTTTACTCTGATATAATCAAAAATGTATTCGAAATAAAAATATGTATAAGATATAATCAATGTTCTCTTTATAGAAAGTTTAAAGTAGAGCAAGTCATGCTATATGGAATTTACAAAACCTGTCCTTTAAAAGAGCTGGGTTTATGGTATTAACAATTCCCTTCATAAAAGAAAATTAAGAAAAATTCCATCTTGCTTAAGAGTTAACATCCAGTAACTGGATTAAGAGATGATGTGAAGCTACTTTTCCCCAGGGGCAGGAAAGGGCTATATTGTGAGTCTTAGTGAAGTCCCTGAATCTCGCCTTTCTTGCAGGATAAAACAGCATGAGGGAGTTCATCAAGTGCTGCAGAATTACTTCAGCTTTTTTCTAGACAGCAGACTAAATGACAGCGACCTAACCAGTGGGGATCGTCCTGTGTGACAGCCATCCACTGTCCTATATTGAAAGGAGAGTAGTGAGGTTAGTAGAACTGGTGTAAATAGAGGTCTCACAGGGGAGATAGAAATATCTTCTCTTTTGCAAACTAAGCCCACTTTCTTTTGCTCTTCAGGACTTATATGAAGAAGAGTTAAACATTTTAAGTATATCTGAATTAGTTGGTCAGGAATGGCAAACCTACTTTCCAAAAAGCTTTTCTGTTTTGAAACAGAAAAATTCTTGTTAAACAAGCTGAAGTCCTTTACCACCTCTGAATGCTGAGTTCAGTTCAACAAGTGGTTTAATGTTGAAAGAGAAATCGACTTTTAGCTTTGTCTCTAGAGTCTCGTAACCCAAACAAAGGAAATCTGGGTTAAGTGCTACAGAGTTTCCTCTGGGAGAAGCCTCACAATACTACAATTGCTTCTTTAGCTTTGCAACACAGTTGCAAAACATAGTTTTGGAAGTCTCAGAAATGACATGATAGTTGCATGGCTTTTCTTATTTGTAGAATCACAGAAGCATGGAATTAACCAGGTTAGAAAAGACGTCCGAGATCATCAAGTCCAACCTTTGATCCTCCATTTCATACAACATCTTTCTGGAATCAAGTGACCTCCTTTTCTTACATGAACATTTTATCACAGTTTCTTTAGGCTGCAGCTTTTCTTTTTGAAATAAAAATTATGTTAATATTTAAAAGAATTCCCATTTTTCTTTTAATCTGTTTCTTTGAATTTATCTTTAAATATTGTTTTCTTAATATGAAAAATGAAAGATAAAAATTGCATATCCTTACACAATATTTTTATATATGAGAACAAAGAACATTGGTTAATACAGATTTAAGTCTCCTCAGAAGTGATTTATCTTTTCAGAGACAGCAAAGCTTTCCTTCATTAGGTAGCCATGAAAGGAACTTAACTCTTAACAGCAGAATTGAACATGGTCGTCCAATAATTTTTCACATGGTAACGTATGGAAAGCAACTGAATAGAAAACAGTAAAAAAAATTCCAAGGGAACTTACAGATATACTGGTCTGCATCAGATAGTTAGAACAGAATAACCCTACTTTTGATGATATCAAAAGCATTTGGTCTCATTACAGATTCAGTAATTTTCCATATTCCAGCTGAAGAACATAGTTTGTGTCTTAGCAGACAAGGATGGTACTCCTTGACATTGATCAAACAACACTAATTAGCCACAAATTCTCTCTTAAGCTGATTTTGTGTTTCTGGAATTTGAATAGTAAAAGAGGAGAAACAATGTCAAAATGTCTAAGTAACAAAAAGTGAACCAGTTAGAATGATAGGACTCAGAACAGGTTAAATACTGTACTGTGACTGCTTTGTAACACAAATCTGTGAAAAAGAGGGCTCAAAACATAGATTCTGCCACTGTGGTAGGGAAGCAGAAAAACTAGCACAGAGTTATTACTGGAGTTAAAACAGGGTAGTCTTTACCATTAGTTATTCTCATGCAGTTTGAAGAGCTCTTCTTAATGCCTACTTCATTGTGTATTCTCACCCATCACCACTCTGCCTAAATACTAAGTTTTGTTAAATCATTCTGAAGTGCTTTATGAAGCTGAAAACTGTAAGGATTTAATAGAATTTGCTGTTTTTATCACCTCATTGCTCAATATTTTCATGTCATTAACAAATACACTGACTAAGTACTGGTACTTCTTTTTAGATGATTAGTCTCTTTGCCTTAGAACTGGCCTTATTCTCTACGTACTGCAGCTAAAAAACAGATGAAATTAATCTGGCCTTTGATATTTTTGTTTTTTTTTTTAAGAATTAAACCAGAGTGAAATTTAGTACAATGGAAGAGAATCTGGCAATTGAGGAATATTTCATAGTGTTCATATTAAATGTACAGAATAGCTAATAAGTTGTCCACATTCTTACAGATGTGCTTCTAAACTCTTAACATAGGGATACCTTATTTTCAGTTCAAGATGTTGCTTTGTGTTGCGGCACTGATAGATTATTAGATTTGACCTATATAATAGCGACAAATCATAGACAGGATTTCTTTTTAAGCCTGACTAAGTCATGGAAACATTTTGAATCTCTTTAGCTGTAAAGAGAGGCAAAAGCTGACAAAATTGAGGGAATTGAAGGATTTGTAAGTAGTCTAGAAAATTTTTTTGATAACTTATAAGCTACTTGCAGTGTGGGAGAGCTTGTTCCACTTCAAATTTGTTGTACAAAACCTAGTAAAATGGAGTGATATTTTCAGTAGAAAACACATTTCCTTCTTCTGGTTTTCAGATCCAAAACTAGTCTAATCAAATTTAAATTTCCTCCTTATAGCACCAGAAAATACCAACAAGATTATGTAAAGTCTCTCATTTTGTTGGAACTGCCTGCAAATAATGCAGGAGTGTTTCTCAGCAGATTATTTCTTCAGAGATTTTTTTTTTATAAAGTTGTAGCAGCCTATGAACCTTCCATAATAAAATTCTATGATGAGACATAGAGAATACATTATTAAAAATTGTTAAGATAGTATATATACCAAAGAAAAGCCTATTCTATAAGCAATTTAGGCACCAATCTGTATTCAGCTTACTCAAATACATCTTTGAGGAGATAAAATGTGACAAAAATGAATGGCAGATACCAGAGTGTCATTGCTGTTGTTGTTGGGACGGACGATAAAAAGCAGGTGAAGATCCCGAATAGATGAAAGTGAAAACTTTCTTTATTATATAATTAATTATTTTTTCACACAGCTACTTTTTTATATATTTCCTAAGTGTACGTGCGCTAACATTATTGGTATTCATTATACACAAACAATCACTTATTGGCCACAGTTACAAACTACTATCTTTGTACAAATTGCCGTCTCTGAGGTTTCTTATCTTCTGCTTCTCATCGGTTCTCTCAGACTCTGCAAGTTGTTTATCTTCATGGGTATACAACAATCTGGCCAAGGTCAAACTCCTCTCACTCCATCAAGGGACCTGCAGGCCTGCTGCAGTTTCCCACACCATAGATGTATATTGTATGACTTTTTCACTTCCGTATTTGACCCTTCTGCAGACAATGCAACATATTTTAGTGGTCCAAAACACTTTTAATTTCTTTTAATATATTTTATATAAATATTGTATTACAGAAAACGCACATCATTTCAATGAATGTTTTACAATAAAACTTTTTTTTGATTAATTCAAAATTAATTTAATTGAAGGACATTCCAGAGCGTAGCTTTCAGCTTTCTTGTGTAGGGCTTTTTTGTTCAATTTATGGCTATACTCCCTTTCTCCTGAGCCCCCTTTTAACAGCAACTTTTTCTAATCCTCAAAAGTTCTGGTGTCCAGGACTCCACTAGTGAAAATGGGAGTGTCTTCCTAAATTGACTTCATTCAATATATGCCAGTTTATGCCAGCTGTTTCTTTGGCCTTGTACCTTTTTATTTGGATAAAAGTGGTTGATTTCCTGATTCCCTTTTCATAATTTGGTTCCAAATAACTCTCCCACGCTCCAAGGGACATCTGCTGTTGGTTCTGTGTTAATGAGTGTGCTTTAGTGATAATGCCCTTGGAAGGAGGTGTCATGCTGTCACTGTGAAAATGGGTTCCTGTTTTCTTATGAAATCAAATTTCTAACCCTTATGAATTAACAAGTTTAAATAGGTTTGGTTTTTTTGGGGTTTTTTTCCACCATGCTCAGAGATGTGAATCATAAGTGCGCAGAGGATGCTAATACAGATCTACAGTACAGTCTGGTAATTCAGGCTTAATGACCCCTATTTAAACAAGGATACAGATCCATTAAGCAGGGGGGACATCTGTTCAATGCTCAGACTTAGAGTACACTGAAAATGGGAGCTGTTTTATCTATGACTGGTTATGGGCAACCAATGTCTTCTCTTTGAAAGTGAAGAAAACATGTTCATGCAATATTTGTGGTAAGCCCCAGGTAAGTATTATAAATATCTCCTGGAATTTAAAATACAAATTTTTTTCCAAATATTTTTAAAAAATATCCTTCTAGTTGATTTTTCAAATATATATGCTTCCTACTTACCTCAAGATGTGCCTTTTCTTTACAGATAGTAATTCTTGTACCTGACCTTAAGAACTTCACATTTTATCTGGTGCATTAGGTCTACATTTAGACTACTGTAATTATTCACTGTCATCTGAAAGTTTCTAGGATGATAATAATGAGTCTGCTACTTTTCTATTGGAAGGCAAAAGTAAAAGAACCATCAGCACTATTTGCAGAGAAGTAGCACATTGTGCTTGAAAGTACCAGTCATACAACACCCCCTTTACATAGACCTGATCTTTCCACCAGATTGGAGTTAACCATATTTTAGGATTAGAGTTAGTTAAGGGCATCTGAGAAAACACTATGATCTGTTGGAGTACAAGACAGCAGTCCATGGACACCTTTTGATATTAAGGACTGTTTTGCATACGATTGTCTGTCAACAGTTGTAGCACCCCCGTTTGCAGTTATTTCCCTATGTACATCCCTCAGGTTGATCCCCAACATGGTGGATCCCTTGTTGTTTTAGCCCTGGTTCCCCTCCGTGTTGTCTTCTTCCCCTCACAGTTTTCCCGCCTTTGCCCTGGACCTGCATCCCTGCTGGTTCCTTTTCCTGCCTTCAACAAGTTGCCCCGAGTGGCTGTTTGTTTGCCTGGTTACACTCTCCACCCCCACTCCTATCCAATTGCGTCCCAGTTCCAGAACCTTCCCTGGGAGCCCTATAAAAGCCAGAGCCCCAGGTGAACAAACACCTTTTGTGCCTTCACCCTCAGCCTCAGTGTGGTGCGGTGTTGTTCGCAGAAGGTCATTCGGTCAGCGGCTCGTCAATGATTCATGATTATTCTTTCGAAAATAAGTGTTCTTGAGTCAGAACTTGGGTTTGGACTGGAAAACACGTTTGTATGCTGTGTTCAACAGCACAATAAATTTCCTAGACTATAGTAGATAAAAATGAACAAATCCTCTGGACACATAATCTAGAGTACCAACCACATTTTACCATTTAAAATTTGTTTCTTTTAATGGATCGGTAAATTTTGACCTGTCAGACTTCACTCTTGATAAAACACTGCCACTCCAACTGGGACAAAACTGGCATGGTAGTCTAAAGTTAATGAAAATTTCTTAGTGTGTCATGGCCAGTATGACAAATAAACCCATACCTGTGTCAGGGACTGAAAACAACAGCTCAAAACAACTCTGTGTGTGGAAGGGGGCAGATCAGGTTCTGCAAAGGTGCAATTGTGCTTTACCTACCCATAACCCTTCCTCCCTGAGAGCCTTTTGTGTAGCTGTCAGTCACTGGCACACCTGGAACGCTGCCCCACACCACACACCCAGATCCATAATGGCTGGCAGACCAAAAGCCCCACCTGGGGAAAGGTGGCCTCAGGAATCCAGAGCAAATAAAACCAACAGCATGTGGAATCCACATAGTTGTGGCACTATTGCCTTTGGATTTCTGGTAGCTGATTCTACGCTGAATCTAAGGAAGTAGCTAAAATTCTCTCTCTATCTCTTTCTTTCTTATGTCTTGTCCTAATTTCCTTGATATTTGGGTAGCTTAAACCTGGATGGGTATGAATTTCCTAAGTCAATGCTTTGTGAGATGCGTTATGTTGATTGATTATTTGTTTTAAACTTCTGTCAAGTTCTCTTATTTTCCAAAGTTTGTCAGTAAAAGTGTGTTATTTTGACCACCTGAGAAGTGTCATAACATTTTTCCTGTGTGTGGCCTCAAAGTATAAAAAAACTGAAGGCCCTTTTATTAAATCCATCAGGTGGATTTTGAGGCCTTGTATCTTTTTGACTTAAAAACCCCTCCATGAGCTCATGGCCTGAGTCTGGGGTGTTACAACCTGGTCCAGGGCAAAGGTATGCCTTTGGGAAAGCTGTTTGTGCATAGGCTTGATATAACCAGCTGAAACACTCACTTTCAGCAGTACCATCAGTGCAGAGCACAAAGGAAAGGGAAAAAGGTGCTTTAGCTTGAAATCCAGGAAGAGAGAATTCTGTCTCCTGCTGTCCTACTCATTTTGCTATTAGGTGCTTCTCAGGAGTGAGGACCAGAAAAAATCCCAGGTAATATTTTCCTTCCTTCTTCTTGATCTTATAGAAGGCATTTTTCTTCTCCAGTTTCATTAAGTAATCTCAACCTTTACACACCCATAGCTCTTACCCTGATGACTGGCACCTCATAAATTTTATTTGAGGATGTTTCTTTTCTCAGTCGACCATGCAGTTAATGGAGTTTTCCTTCATATACAGGAAGGAATGGAGTTTGAATTATTCCACATGTCTATATTTTGTGCTATATTAATTCTAGGTAGAACATTCTAATGAAAAAATGGAATGCTGTGAACATTTTTTCAGACTGTACCCCACAGAAGGATTCAACAGAATAAGAAGCTTTGGAAAGAAATGCAGTTAATGAATCACTATTACGTAAGCTACTTATCTCAAGAATAATTTGTTTTGATATTTCTGTAACTGCCAGATTTCCTGTAAGTAGTGGTATTAATAAAAGATACAGATGAGGAGAAGCACTTTCAAGTTATCTTAATTACTGCAAGTCAAAATTTGCCCTTTTGAAGATACATATTATTAAAATTGAATATTTTATTGTGAATACCAGAAGGTCAATTAAATTAATTTGTGATATTCCATATTATTTTTTATTTTATATTAATTTTAAGGCATTCTGTTTCTTGCAACTGTTTGCTGGACAACAAAACTGCTACATGCTATATGTTATGTATACTACCTAACCTCAGTTCATACCCTTGTTGTGTTTAGCCCACTTACTCTGAAGCCTTTCAAATTTTCTGGGAAACCAATATAAGAATAATGAAGATGATCTTAGAGATTTATATGTCATTATTTTTATAAACAACAATCTGTCAGTATGGAAAGGGCAATAATAAAGGTCCATTTGCCTTTAGAATTTTTATTATTGCTAAACTAAAATAAGGGGCAGTCAGGTCCATTTGTATATTAGTAGAATTACTCTTAATGGTTCAGTCAGTGAAAAGTATAACACAGAGAAGTAACCATGACAACCAGGCCATGCTTTCTCTTAGCTAGTTGGTTAAAACAAGACTTGATTTAGTGCTGTATCTGAGATGAAAAGAGAAAGAAAACATCCAATGCATTCTCTCTTTCTGGCAAATGCAATGGAAGCCTGCAGTGAACCCTCATTTAATTTCAGGCATTAAAATTGTATCTGAGCTTTTTAACACTAGGAATTTCATAACTTAAACGAAATCATACTGCACCTTAAAATGTATCTTTTCCCCCATTTTATATAATTTTGCATTAATGGATTAGTGGATTAATGGAGATTGACATTTATTTTTCATTGTTTCAAGTGTTAAGGTAGGTTACATAGCAAGTCACTAACAGAGAAAGTGTCTATGGATTCTTTTTTTATATACTCTTACATGAAGGGAAAAGATATTTAATAGAATAAGATTGATAGAGTACATGAAAATTCAATTAAGGTTTGAACTTTGAGAAAATTAACATGTTCTTCATTGAAACAAATAGCAAAATATACAATGCAAGTAAAAAGATGGTGGGAAACTACAAAATATCTGAAAAATATTATGGTAACAGCCTATAAGGAGTATTCAGAATTTTGCATGTTGGACATGAGAAGGGAAGGGGAAAGTATATTTTTAACCAAACTCTCAATTCATCATCTGGAGAGTGTTAAGTTTGTTGCTTTAATGCTTCGATGGAATCTGAGGCTCAGATTAGAAGAATATATCTTATAAATTTTTTTGACAAAGCTGAATGAACTGAGTGAAACTGACATGCCTTTTCTTGATTTGGTAGCAGTCCTTCACAAAGAAATTTTGTTTGCTTTTTTCACAAAGAAACATTAAACTGAATTTTTTGTTTCCAGATATTTCTATCACATTTCAGACATAACACTAGAAAAAAACCATTTTATTAAAAAACTCAGCAGGCTTACAGAAAAAAAAACACCCCAGGATTCATTGAAGTGAACTAAGGTAAAAATGAAGAAAACCACTACAGCTTTGTATTTTTGCTACAAATAAAGTAAGACTTTATATGAGATAAAATTCCAAAATCATTAGAAACCAACAGTACAGTATTTTTGTACCACTAAATTCAACAAAAGCATGTTTTCTTGACCCTTGTTTTCTTTAGTACAGATTTACCATTTCATAAACAACCACAGAGAAGAAATAGAATGCACCTGAACTAAGATAATTTGCGTTAAATGTATTTTCTTGATCCTAGTAAATGTGTTTGAGTTACAAGAAGCAGTTTATTGATCAAACAGTGAGTAGAATCTGCAAGCCAACTAATGAGAAATTATGTCCTTAGACTTCCTCCCCCTTATTTGTGTCCAGGGTCTTAGAGCAAACAGTGGTGAATGTAAGACATTAAAATCTTATTAGACACAGGTGGCAGATTAGATACCAAGATTCAATCTTTTATAAATGTCACTTGATAAAAATAATACTGCCTCTCAGAAAAAGGAGGGTCTCATTAGTTATTTGGTATTTGTTAAAAAAATACATTAAAAGCTATTTCAGAAACAGCTCTACAACTAACAGTCTACATGGAATAAACTTAATAATATTTATTCCCATTCGGAATATCTCCAAATATTTGGTCAAAAACTACAGAGAATGGAAATAAAATATTAATGTCTGAGGTTAGACTGCTTCAAAGCATTTTTTCTCTTATAGAAGCTGAATTATTCTACCTCTCCTAATGCACATATAGGGCAACAGAGTTATCACAGATTTTGGTATGTAAACGACTCTAGTTATGCGCAGTTGTTATTTCCCATTAAAGATGAAAAGCACTGTTAAGTGAATATGTATGTTTAACACCGTGTGTGCTTACATTGCTGTGTGCAGCCTGTACAGATACACCACGGTCAATGTAGTTCCCAAAAGCCAGAGCAGTTACAGCCTGACAGAGTCCAGTATGCTCTGCTTCACAGGTACTTGGCTGAAGTAGCCCATCCAGGCTAGCTTGAGCATGTCTCTGTTATTTGCAATTATTTTTGTGTATTACAGATGTGTAAACAAGAGGACACAAGTGCTGAAGGCAGGGCAGGATACAATTTCTTGTCTTAACTTTGGAGAGCTCAGAACACAGATGCAGGTTCAGGCAGCACAGGTGATTTTTTTGATTTTCAGCAGGTAGGATCTATTTATTCTGTCAAACAGATAGAATAGAGACCAGTTAAGGTTTCGAGTACATTATACATAGAACAGTTAAGGTTCTGTGTATATTATGTACAGAACTTCTGTTCTAAGCTATTTTTATTTATGATCAAGTTTTCATGTAATATTTACATATTGTGTTTTTGTTGTCACAAAAAGTCCATTACAAAGATAAATAAAGATAGATACATACATGCATGTATAAATATGAAAAAATAGTAGAACTATAACAAATCTAACCACACAATATACTTGATATTGAAAACTCATGAAAAAGTAAAGAATATTTGCTGAATGTTTTTTGATGACCTATATTCTCAGCTCATTTGCTTTGCAGATAAATGATTCATCCCATGTATTACACCTTTAGAAAGCTCTCTTACTTTTGCATGCCAAGATAAATTAGGAAGGCTAATGAATTCCAAAGTACTTTTGAGTAGAGAAAACTTCCACTGTGCGGGTTCAGGAAATGTATGTTTGGTATAAATGCACTCTAAGAAAAAAGAACCCAAATCTTGCAGAAGAGAGGGCAGCTTCAATATCCCAGATTGCCATTCTAAGATATGGATTTCCAAGATCACAACATATGTTGCTAGTCGTATGCTATGTAAAGAGCCCTTAACAAAACCCAGTTTATAGCTGTGCACTTGCAATGTATGCTAGGAAATCCTGTCACTAAGACAAACCTAGCAAAATGTACAGAATAACAGAAAAGTTACATGATTTACCACTTTTACACTCGTCCTCCTGTGACATTGTGTTGCTAAGTAATGTAGGCTCATCAAAGTGTGTTTCATGTGTGTATTTCATGCTACTACCTATAATATGTACAGTTGTGGGAAAGGTATTAATATCATTGTATTACTGAAGACAAAATAAGCTCAGATAATAAAAGTAGATGTGTTTCTAGTTCATGTTTTTATTTCAATCTTTAACCTTAATAGTGGAGAAAATGTTATAATTAAACACCTACTTCTGCCTCATAATGTAGCTTTTGATAAAGAATTAGGTCATCAGATTTATTTGAAGTCTGGATTTATGCATTGCATTTTTACTTCATTGTTGGATGAATCCACTATCTCTTATGTAATAACCCTTTGAAATTTCTGAAAGATAAAGATGGAAACTTACTGGATACTTTCTGTTCTAATGGTATTTGAAATCAAAGGATACTTAAAAGAAATTTTAATAGTACAGTAATTAAGACTAGTATTAGTGACAGTCAAACCTCATAAGTATTGTTCTTTGAGCTTTGATTAGGATGCAGCACCTGACTGGATGTCTCATGAGATGTGACTTGCTTTCCATGACACTTCCAGCCTTTCTGGATTTTGAAGAAGGCAGTCATACTTTATGTTCTTTAAAAAGTTCTCTTATTAACTATTTCACAGGTCTCTTCAGAGCTGTTATTGTGAGCATTTTCCTTCTAACCAGAACACAGAAATTCAAAGGTAGACAAAAATTGTTATGGCTATAAGAGGTAATAGATTTCTCTTCAACTCAGCCACATCCTCCTATGAAATGCTGCAGAGCCATTTTAGACATCTTCTGCACGTTGTTCTTCAAATAGACAGCAAGGGAGAACATACTTCACTGTAAAAATTTTGTAAAGAGTTTCAGTTCTCAAAAGAGAACTTGCCACTCAGGAGCCATCTATACCCACACACAAAGAGCATTGTTGTATTAAAAATAATACAAATTTAGCCAAAGACAGTACAGTTATTCCAAGTCTTCCTTTCGTTCCACTCTCTCTACAGATGTAACCATGCACACTGTTTAACACAGTAGTGTCTTCTACTCTTCTAATGGCAAAAAGTAGAAAACTCCATGTATTAACACAGTAATCCTAGCAACACCATGACAGGTGTGAGCAGAAAAGGCTCGCAGACATTTCATTTATACATAGCCATGGCTCTTCCTTCCCACCTTACACCCGCAGTACCCCAGCTGCAGTCTTAGACTCCTTCCTCTGTCAATGTTCAGCTGCTCTTGCTTCTCCTCTTCCTTGAAGTTAATGATCTAAATGAGACAGCATGATTCTTCATGTCATAACAGTGCAACCTTGTCTGTCACTGATTTCCAGGAAGGATGTGGTTATAGAAATTAGTTTGGTGATTTTATTTCTTATTCAGACTTGAAGCCAAATTATGTTCAGCCCACCACTTATGAGCTATTTTTAAGTCCTGGAGGGAAGCTAAGGCCAAGCATTACTTGAGCCTCCAATCCTGTATTTGGTTGTTGCCAACTTTCTCTCCTTAGGGTCTCATCAGTTCTTTTTTCTTTTTTTTTTTTTTTTCCCCCATAACTGGTTGAGAAATTTGTACTTTTACTCACAACTCCCTTTTGTTTAACTAAACATTTCCAATTGCTTGGATTTGCTTCTTTAATTCTAATTAGTACCCATTCACAAACAAATTCTTTATAAAATTGCATAGTATATATTCTAACCCCAATTGCATATAAACTCTCATCCTGTTACTTTTACTGTCTTTCTTTAGTCTTAGAATACAAGAATCAAAAGGTAGCATTTCTGTCTTCCTTTACATGTTTGCAGTATAAATAAACCATCAAATAATTAATCATGGTGCCTTTGGGGAAAAGTAGTGTCTGAGAAACACACTGATAGAAAGTCCTTTTACAAAATATAGTAATATACTGGGCTGTATTCAAGTCAAGAAGGAAACTTAACACTATATAACAGCAGAGGTGAACTGAAAATAGTTTGCCTTCCCTAAATCAGAGAACAGAGTTTGACTAAAGATTAAAGCACTGAATGATTGGAAATACAGATGCAAATTGCAACTACAGGTGAGATTCACTGCATCTATGCAAAGTCTTAATCTTTTTGCTGCATGTGTAAGGTTGGATAGGTCAAATCCATCTTCTGCTGAGAAAGTTGCTGCAAAATCCTAACTGAGCAACAATCCATCTCTGTGGACTGAAATGCTCAGTAAATGAAGGGTCCATTTGGAAGCAGATAAGATGTCAGCAGTTATCGTGCAGTAACAGGTAACTAAGTCCTTGTGCTTTGCAGTAACAATATGACCCATTATGAGCTCCAGAGACTTTCCTCTGTTCATTTCTCTACTGCTCATCACTCTGCCTTCCCACACCTGAGCAATACCATTTTTATTTACATCTTCTCTTATGCTGTTCGTAAAGAGTGCAGACAATATGGAAATTCAATCCTAAGACTATTCCTTGTTTATCCCTTTCTAGCATCCTTCTTTCTTTAACACTTCTGAATTGTCTAAATCATAGTACAATACTATTCTTCCACAGAATAGCATTATTGTACTATAATGGTGTTGTAATGAGGTAACCAGTTACATAGGAATGAGATCAATTATTTTAATGGGAAAGGAAAGAAGAGAGTTGTTCACTTTCACTTTGAATTGAGAATGAGTTTAGTGATTTCTTTTTCTCTCCCTCTCCTTAGCAGGAAGAAATTTTGTTTAAACCTGTAGGTGTTTCTTAAGACTTGCTTTGCTTATTTTTCATTTGTTTGTATTTAAGGTAAGGCAAATTGGTTTGTTAACCTGTCATAGATTTACCTTTGTAAATAGTACCACTCTTGTTTTTGTATACAGGAGGACAACTACCTGTTTCTTCAGCAGAATCCTTGGACAACAATCAATAAATCAGAAAACTGTTAACAAAAGCCCAAGATCCTAGAATTTTCAGAACACCTACCACTTTAAAAGTATTTGGACTTTGTCTTAACACTTTAATTCCTAATCTTTCTGTAGTTGCTTAATTTTAGTTTTCTGCATAAATTAGGATAAGCATCTTTGTTCATAGTCATTTTGGCAGAGCTGGTAGCTATGCGATATCTGCCCAGAATATGCTTCGTCAGTGGTTTTGGTATCTGCACTTTGTCAGAACTGTTTAATTTACAGTTGTGAAGGGAACAGCCTAGATTTAATTCATGCTGCAATTTTTTTTTTTTCATTTGCCAAAAGAACTGGAAGGCAGAGTTATTACTAGATGCAATGACTCTGCTTTCATATCTTATTTCAACTAATAATTTTAGACTTGGACATTACATAGCTATGTAAAAAGGAAATTAATTGAAAGCGGGGGAAAAAAAGCAGCAGTCATCCAAGTACTCCTCTCTGTAACATTCATGTATGGTTTGAATTCATTCTCTGAATTTTCTTTTGAATTTGTTCCTAAGAGGTAACTAAGATTGCCTTCATCAGAAAGCAGAAACTAGTCCAGATTTCAGTGTACTCCAACCTCCAGTATCTGACCTAATTTGCAGCTATTTTCTTTTATCATGTACATTTTAAAATGCTACTCCAATACTATTTAATTACCTTTTTTACGTTAAGGAAAGTGAGCCATCACAGACAGCAGCATGATGCGGCAGTACCCACAGTAGCTGTGGACATCAGGAGCAGCTTCTGCAGGCTCCATGTGACTCATTTGTCTGGCTTATCACTCTGGCGGTTCTCACTGTGGCCTGTGTTGGCATTACCTCTCTCAAGGAAGAAAAAAATAAAATTTGGACATCATAAAAGGGTCTCTTCTACTAATAAGCTTATTCAATGGAATTGGTCATGGCACCACTGATACCAAAACCTAAGAAAGAGTTTATTCCAGTTAACTTTTCTTTCAGTAGACCCGTAAGGCAGAAATACCTATGACTTACCTAAGTGCAGAGACTAATCCAAATTTCAGGCATATCTGCAATTATTGCTTACTAGAAAATTCAACTTTTTCCCATCCTCTATATTTCAAGTTTAATTGCATTTACCCTGTACTCGCCTCATGGTTCCTCCTTATTTTGTGAACTAGATTTAAAATAGAAATTCAGATTATTATGTTATGTTTCAAAGGAGCCAGGAAAAGTTCTTTACAAAACAGCCTACATTTCTTAAGTTTCTCACATTCTACACTTACCTCAGCAAACGTGGCAGTAGCCTATACTTCCTTTTTTTAGTGATATTAGTTGAGCATTTGCCTTTTATTACTTTTTTTTTTATCATGTTACATTTAGTTTTGGCTAAGAAAGCATAGTTTTAATGTTTTTTCCAAGCATTTTCTTTTAAAAGACCATAACTAACCTTGATCTATTAATAAGGAAGAGGAACTGCTGTAAGAAGTTAAAGTGCACAGTTGCCTATCTGAAACATTGTTAGGGCCACAGAAGGATTTTGCCATGAGATAAACACAGAAGGGAGTGACAGGATGGCATTAACTCCAGGCCTGTCGGAGGCAAGGTCTGCTTAGTGCTTCCTGGGTAACACATCCAGACAAAAATTCCCACTGTGCCAAATTCTGTAAAGAAGCAACTTCTCATTAGCATACCACCAATCTAACAAGATCACCCCAAGTTGTGGGACAGATGGCATCTGTAACCACCAATGACCACTGAAGCCCTCCCAGATATTCCTCTGTGGATACCTGGTACTTGTACTGTAGATAAGATAAAGGTGGTACTACTATCTGGCTGTTACCTCAGGCCTAGGGGGAGGTTAACAAACCTCGTGGAGAAGAATGTGTCGTTGATAATGGACACAAAGGATGCAGAAATTACAGGCTGCAAGGAAAGCAAACTCAGCATTTGTGCTAAAATCTGCTCTAGCTGGGTAAAAGGTAACTCCAACAGAGGGAGGTCATGGCCACTGACTCATAGCCTGCTGACCCTAGAAATCGTCTGACTGCAAAGAAAGACTGGGCATGCGGACTAATTAGCATTAGAGAACTGTGTAGCTAATGAGCATTAATTCCTTTGTTTGCTAAAATGTATAAATACTGAAAAGTTTTGAAAGACTTCAGGACCTGCTCCACTGAGAAGTGCAGGATGAAGAGGGATCAATGGGACTACCATATGTCGTGCCTATCTTCTGCTTGATCTGTCTATCACTCTCATTCTCTCTAACTTCCCTCTCTTCCATTTCTTTCTACCTGTTTACCTCAAATTCATTGTTAAATAAAATTGGTACTATTGACTTCAGCATATGGTCTCATTTGCACTTTAATTCAGGCAAGGGCATCTCTCAATAACTGAATTGAACTGTGTGAAACTTATTGACATGTTGCTCATCTGTCTAGTTACTGATACCTGAGAATCAAAACAGGTTTTTCTTACTGTAAACCGCATAACTTGAAGGATCATTGGAAGAAAAAATAAGTTTTTTTTTTCTATATAAAACTCCCATTTAACTAAATTTCATTTTATTTTTGGACTTTTTGGAGCTTGAACATTTACTTATTGATCCTTAGAGAGAGTTTCTCTAATTTAAATGTGAAAGGAAAATGTAAGTGCCTCCTCAACCCAAAGTTACTTTTTTTTTTTTTTGACATTCAAATGAAGTGTCCTTTTTCTTTTCTTTTTACTTCATTAATCTGATCTGAGAAATATTAGTCTCAACTGAGCAAAGTAGGTTCTGAGAATTTCTCCATTATGTCTAGTGAACTCCCTAATCACCCATTTACTCAGTACTCTTCAACAGTTTCTTTCAAGAATTATTTTGAAGTGTTTCTTTTTTTTTCTTTTCCCAGAGATACAAAATTCTTGAAGGAATTGAGTTATTGTGGTTCAGCTGCATTCTAAAGATTCAGAAATTTTGGAATTTACAGCAATTTCTTAGATAAGCATTCTGAAGATATATTCAGTCAAGTATTGAGTGCTTTTTTTTTAGTTTACTCTCAAGGCTGTACATACTGCATATAATTTTAACTCTGAGACACAGTTTTTTCTACTTGTAAGATACAAACTTGTTGTTATCTCCTTTCCTAAGGCAAAAAAATTTTTTTCTGATATCCATATGCAAGGATTTTTGGCCCTTTAGGTGATTTTTCATGCAGGGACAAATGCTAAGCCAACAAATAGTTCAAGTGCTCTTTACACAAAGTGCTGCATACTCACTAGACTAAATGCTGTGAGCTATCAGCTATTTTGAGAAATATTATATCTCCTTTTAAAAGTGATATTGTTGTTCTCTGACGTATTTGATCTGCAGGGTTTTCTGCTACTGATTGCTTTATAATCCCTTTATATCTTGATATATAGAGAAGCACCTAGAAGCATGATTTCAAATTTGTTTTATTCTATTCATGTGGAAAATTATAGTGCAGTATTATCTGAGGATATATGATATTTTCCTTTTTAGTTATGATAGTACTAATAAAAAACTCACAGAGTGCTAGAGAAACAGAACTGAAAGCTTTATGTGAATGGTACAGTACAAAGCATCTTGCTTTGGGCTGCCTTTTTCTATTGTCTTGATGCATTAAGAAGAAACTCTTGTCCTGACTTAACTAACTGACTGTTTAAAAATTTCTATTTTAAGGTGTAAACTTATTTCAAAGGAATTCCGTAAAGTAGATAGCTATTTCTAGCTGTTCCTGGAAGTCATGCTTGAGAATGTATCCAGAGCTTTCTTCCTTGAACTAGAACAGCATGGAAAGCTCTTTTGAAAACAAACCCAATTATGTCATCTGCACTGAACACATCAAGTGTTAAGGTTTCAGCATTGATATATAAATGTTATCTACAATGTTGTTTCAGTCATTTCAATGAAGGATTTTGTTTACATCCACAGATTCAAGACTTCTAGAAAATTTGTTTTTTTATTCTTTCTTTCTCATCAGTAAAACATGTGCTGATGCCTGAGGTAAACAGATTCTCTCATGACATGAATTTCTATTAATGCATCTCACTGAAATGTAATATTAAAATATTTTCACTTATATTTGCCATTTTGCAAACAACTGAAAATTCATATCTGTCCAAATGTATTTGAAGAAATTTTTGATCTGCTAATGGCTGCTCTTCAGAGACATTTTTTCACATTCAATCCACCTCTTGATGTAGAGGGCAACTCTTCTGCTTCTCTTTCCACTCCTCTTTCCTCTGAACATCAGTAGCTATCAATATTTGCATCCTGGTCATATGATTCGGCCCACTGAATTTCAGTAATGGCAACAAGGTCATAGCTAGCCAGCTCCAAAATGGCTTCCAACTCCTCCTGTTTGTTGCCCATGATGCATATTTTGGTGTAAAGGCACTTCATCTGTGTTGCCTTCCTAGAAGAACACCCCTTAATTCCCCTGAAGTATTTCCCTAGTGAGTTCTGTTACCTCAGGAATCCCTGACTCATGTCCATTAAGTCACCAGGTCTTATATGTATCTTATATGAGATGTCATTACTTATTAGGGATACTATGATTCTTCTTAAGTGATAGCTGAAGAAATATGATGGCTGAATTTTAGTAGATGTTGAAACATGAAGCCATATATATGGCTGTGGCACTTGGTGATATGATTTTTAGTGCAAGGTTAATGGTTGGACTTGATGATATAAAAAGTCTTTTCCAACTGTAAGGATTCTGTGATCCTGTGATTCTATGTTCAACATTTAAATCCTGATGAAGAAAGTACTGCTCTTTGGGGAATTTTATCAGAACAAATTCAATTTAGTTATATGCTTATTATCTGTTCTGAAATGTTTTTAAACATAATTTCTGGAAGGGGTTCATTTGTTAATAATGTATCATTCTGCTTCTGAAAGCTTTTATATTCAAAGAAACATACAGAAATAACTTAAGTTTGATACTATTTTTTAGCCATTCTCAAGCTACAAGGACTACTTGGGCCAGGTAGTACTGTTGATGAGATAAACACCACACAAACAGGGATTTTTCGTGCTAAAAACAGCCTGCTTTTGTTTTTTTTTCTTTAAATATGTAGAATATCTCTATGCTTCAGGGACACTTTAGTAATTTTAGTTGGGAAGATACCAAGGTCAGGCAGGCTTGTTATCTCTAGACATGCCAGCTACACAAATCCACTGATCCTACAGTTGCAGAAGGGTTATCAGACTGTCTTAGCCCTCTGGGAACTCCAACTCCAGGCTACTTCCCTGCTCAACCTAATAAGCCGTGCTGCTATAGTACTTGGGTGCAGAGCAAGAAGCTTCACTGAGGTTTCAGAGCAGCCACACTGTCTAGTGAGGAAAGTGCTGAGCTAGAGTTAATAAGCTCAGCTGACCCTGAACTCATTATGGAGAACTGGAAAGTTCCTGCAGTGACCTCCGTACCTTCATCATTTGGGGTCAGGAATATTTCAGCTCATTGAATAATGAAGAGCTGAATACATGCATGAGGGCTTGATTCTCTGTTGTGTTGTCCTTTTAAAACTCTAAGCCATAATTTGGACTTCTTTACAGAAATGCTAATATCTGAAATTACTTTTCAAAATTTATTTATTTTTGATTTGTCTCCTCCTCTTTTTATTTTTTTTTATATTTTTCACCTGAGGAGCAATTTCTTTTTCGTTTGTTTGTTTGTTTGTTTTGTTATAGTCCAGCAAGTTGAAATAGTGCTAAGGAACCCAGTGTAATAAACATGAAAATGCCACATTTCCCATTTAAAAGTGGTAGTCTAAATTAAAAATGTGGATATTCATCACTTGCTTTATATCTATTACCTTTATTTGTGTCAATTTCCTGCTACCGGTCCCAAGATGGTATTTTCAGAATAGTATGAAATTATTTTTCAAGTTCTCAGTTCAAACCTTCACTTACACATATAATGCCATAATGCAATACAATCCCCTCTGTTAATGACCTAATCTGACTTGGAACAAAGGGTCTTTTAGAAAATTCTCATATGGATTAACCACTTCCAAGCTAAATTAGCATACATATACTGGTGCTCTAATAGGTAGTTTCCTAAGTGCTAGGACAGGGCTTGGTCACCAACTGACACAGAAAAACTGGGCAAAGAGTCTGCAAGTAAAGGGAAATAAAGGTTTTCTGAAGGAAAGAAAATAACACAGGAAAGTAATGGTTTCTATCTCTTCAAATTACTGGTAGCATGGGTTTGCTGCAGCTAGATTTTTGCAGCTCTCACAACACATCAACCTTACCTCAGCAGAGATAAGGTCAGCTTACCCCAGCACCACCTTGCATCAGATTCTGCCTTCCTGTAGCAAACAGCATTTCCCTTTAGACTTTTCGTCCTTACCTTAGGATCACCACCTTAGCTGGTGATCAAGACCTGTCCTAGCACCTAGGAAACTACCAATTACAGCAACAGTGTATGTATGCTGATTTAGCTTGGAAGTGGTTAATCCACATGAGAATTTTCTAAATCTCTGACTAGGCTTTGGTTTAAGGATCTGGAAGCTTCACAGATGATTTGGTACAGATGTGTACCAATGTGATTTCTTACCTTCTTACAGCAACTTATGGAAAGCTTGTTTTCATTCTTTCCCTGTCTCTCAGAGAAACTGAAAACTAGATATAAACATATACAAGAAGAATAAAGACTGAAACTCCTCACCCTCTTCATTATTCTTCTTCCTTCACAGTTTTGGAACAGATTTTAAAATGTACTGTGAGGAGGTTTATTTTTGACATTATGGAGCAGATGATTTATCCTAAATTCTTCATATGTTTACATTGTTGATGTTGGATTGATAATGGTAGATACATGTGTAGCTTACATGTTTAAGATACATGTGTAGGATCTTTAAGCTGATATAGCTGTTATGTAAGTGACAGTGTTGAAAATTCTCTTACAGGGTTTGAAAAACACTGTTACCATGAGCCTATCAAAGAACAGGGATACATAAAAAGTTTTCAAAAGCTAACTTACAATTACCATACCCATTACCATTACCTTATGTACTAGTAAAATATGCCTCAAATGCTCAGAAAGATTTCAAGGTTAAGATTTTGCACCACAGCTGTGAATTCCATCTTTCATATATATATATTTATATTTATATATATGTATTTATATATGCATATGGCAGATACTTTTGTCTTTTGAAATTCTTCCTTTAACTGGTAAAAGTTGGACATATGCCTGGGCATCTGTACCAGTTTTCAGATCAAAGCAGACCAAACTAACTACAAATGAAGCTACAAATACACAACTGCAAATAAAATTAATAGAAAATCTAAAAGCTTATGAGCCCAGGTTTGAGATGTTAAACTCAGTAATCATGATCTACATGTTAATATATACTAAGACACAATTTAACAACAACGACCACAAAACTAACCAAAAAACCAAACCAAAACAAACCAAAACAAGTTTTTTCCTTTCTGTTAAAGGGAACATCACAAGGGAATGAAAAACTTTTAATTGAGTTTTGAAATACTGCCTTTTTATTGTTTTAATGCTGTAGCAAATAGGTCACAGTCTGATTAAGCCTTGTTAGCAACTTTCTGTCCAGGGACTGTAAATTAGTATGTAAAATAAGATTAAAAAAAAAACAAACCAAACATAGAAGGTATCTTTTAGCTATAATTTTTAGACAGAAAAAATGCAAATAATTAAAATTACAAAGAAATTGTGTAGACCAAGATAGTCTTTTTAGAATATGTTAAGTCAAATATGTTATGAATTGTTTTGTTATAATAAATATTTTTATATACATACAAAGATGACAATGTAATTTTCCTCTAACATAGCTTTTCTTTTCTCACGTTACATTTTTTCATTCACTGCTTTTGCTCACTGAATGGCAGATGCATCTGCATCCTTAACCTCTGCTGACAGCCCTTGTTTAGACATAGTGCCTGGGGAAGGCAGAGATGTGGGTGAAGTAGAGCTAGAGAAGAGGATGAGAGAGGCAGAAATATCTGCGGGGAGGACTGTTTTGAAAGACGGGCTTTGTTTGAAAGCTGCTTTTTCCTGAGGGAGAATAAGATGTAGTATCTTTTAACATAATTGTCTTCTCCCTTCCATGTGGCAGTGGGTATAGTCAAATGTCAAAATTACATTTCTTCTTTGGTACTTAGAGGGTGGGATTTTTTCTCCATTATTTGTAGTTTTGTTTTTTTTTAAAGAAAAACCCAACAAAACAAACAAAAAAACCCAACCAACCAAAACACCCCCCCCCCAAAAAAAAAACGAGCCACAGGAAAAAACTATTCTATCCTAAGAAACATGATTTTCTGCAAATTGTTTTAACTATGATGCAATTTCCAAAGGTATTCAACAAGTAGTCTATCTTTGCTCCCATTGAAGTCAGTAATGAACTTACTACGGACATTTATGAGAATAATCATAAGTCATCATGTAGGGATTTTGAAAAATCCTGTTCTGTTACAATCTTTGAGAATGCCACTGGAGGTTCAAACATATAAAGTAATTCCAGTCTAGATATTCAGAAATAACAAACTTCCACTGTTTAATAATCACTTGGGTATATTTAAAAGTTCCACAGGCACATTCCTCAATCCCAAGCACTCAAGCTTTTCATGAGTTTACACCCAGCTCCAGATGCAAAAATTTAAACAATTTAAAGTTCCTCTCTATGACTACTAAAAAAAAAAAAAGTCTGTTATATCTTTCCTTGTACATTTTGACAACAGGAATCATACCAATTACAGGTACATGCATATGCATGTACACAAATCCATAGAATTAATAAAATGGTTACTTGGTTATAATTCATTACTGAGTTAAAAATGTTAAGGAAAGTTGCATGACAATTTACTGAATCTCTTCAAGGCATACATGAAGCACATAACTAGTCCTTCCGTGTAGTTCTGGCAGAACAATAAAAAAAAAATCTTATTTTCCTAACCATTCAGATTTTTGCAAATATTAGACTATCTGAATTTAAGAAATTAAATATTTAAGTACTTTATATGCTTAATATAAGATAAATGTTATTGTACTTTTTCTTGTTTACCAACCTTGTTGCTAAAATCTAAACCCAATTCCAACACACTGAAATTACTTGAATTCACAGAGAACTTCTAAAAATTTTAGCCAATGTGACCAGCCTAATGATCTCTTATATTCAATATCCAGTACTTATTTTGAAACATTGCAGTAATGGAGAAAGACCATATGATGCCACAAGGAAAGCCATATAAGTTCATTTGTTTCAGTGGCTTCTAGACATCATGCAGGAAAAAGGATACTAATATTTGGACCCAAAAAAAAAAAAATCAAAAGAGCATCAAAAGGAGTGTGGGATGCAGCCTACTAAACACTTAATTAGATAAAATGTTCAGTGAGTGGGTAGACTTAACAGAGCATGGCAATCAGGACACACCAAGAAGTGTTTTCTATACATCTTCCCTCCTAAGCATTTACGAAGTCAAGTCCTCAATACTCTAGGGAAAATTGAAGACCTTTGTTAAAAACTTATGGGATCAAACAATCTTTCATTCCTTCAGCCCTCTAACTCAGAATTTAACGGGCAACATCTTACAGTATAGTGGTTTCTGCCATTCAGTACAATAAACTTTTAGCCATGAAAGTATAAGGCCACTGATAATTATACAAAATGAGATGAAATATTATTAAAGGCATTGGACCTCCAAAGCTGAAATCATAATATGAAATGTTGGCACTATAAAATACAACATTTTGTTAAATCTCAAGGTGATACTCAACAGTGATAATACTCCATAGCTCACTGCTCAAGTGTCTCATTAATAAAGTGCAATAAAATAGTGGTACTATTCCATGTCATCCAGACTTTTCCACATCTCCTCCCTGCAAAAGTACAGTTTAGTTACTTAAGAATACTATATTTACTAATTTTCAGGGTTGATTATCACTAAAGAGAATATTTTATACTGAATTGTTATACTCTGTAATAATGAAGAGCTTATGTCAACTCTGCCTAAAGCCATAAAGATATGCATTATGGATAATCAGGTATTTGAATGTAAATTTAGTATTCTAGAAAGTAGAGTTCTCTCTGCCAGAGTTCAAGAAACATTTGGATGATACTCAGGCACATGGTGTGACTTTTGGGAATGATCCTGTGCAGGGCTAATGGTTGGACTCGATGATCCTTGTGAGTCCCTTCTGTGACTCTGTGATATTCAAAATGTTGATGTGACTTTGAAAGAAAAAACTTATCCTGGTTCTATTGTGAATTATTATTGATCTCTGTTGTTTCCTGAAAAAATTATTAATTGCCTTACTCTGGTCTTAAAAAAACCCCAAAACAAATCACAAAGAACTAACCCAAAAAGGAAACAAAGGGAACTGCAGATTTGTTGTTAGTCTTCTTACTTTCACTAAAATAATCTCTAGAGGCTTCAATTTAAGGCTAATTCTTCTTATCTTTTTCAAAGCTTGCCTACATTAACAGGTATTGTAGTTAGTCTGAATATAAAAGATAATACCTGTGACATGCAGCTTTTGTTCTTTTAGGATTAGACTTAACAACATTCATCCAAATTCTCTCAGCTTTGAACAAATGTGCTAAATGGAGGAGAGTTTTTTCCCCCCAAATGTAGGCACCCACACAGGAGGCAACCATAATTTGTATGGCTGTGAGCCCAGAGCCCAAGCAGGAGCTGGGAGGACAGGAACTCATACCTGCAGTTCTCCTCAATTCTATAGAAAATTTTCTTCTTTCTTCTACCCTGAGGTAGGCGAAGGGGAAGTGGAATGATATGATCACAAAACTATGATATGAACAGCAGGAAAACCTTTCTGCCACGTCTAGTCTGCCTGGCTTGTCTTGGATGCAGTGTTACTGATGTGCAGAGATTACTGCATGCTCTCAGCAGAGGTGCCAGCTCAGGATCCTCCGATATCTCTCTGACTCAGGGCAACACCACAGCAGAAATTCAACAAGGTAAAAAGGTTTAAGGTTTAGCTCCTGAAACTGTGTATTGTACGTGAACACCCATATTTAGGTGTCTGGGTAGTGCAAAAGTAGATACCAAAATGAAGTTGATAAATAGATATTAAAAAAAATGCATTTCTCTGACTCTGTTCAAATTTCATTTCATGTGCCAAAGCTGATCCTCTTGGTCTGACCCTAAATTTTTCATGCTGTTGCCACAATAGTAACACTGTTTCATTGCAGTTTCAACACAGCCTTTGCGGAAGGCTGTAGCATTTTAAGTCTGGTAGTCGTATATCAAAAAGCCAATTTTTAACGAGAGATCCAGTAAATGTTACCTGAGCTGATCTTTCCCCATGCATTCTGAATACTAAACACTTGGGAACTGTAAAGAATTTGCTAACACTTTTGAATTTTTAATGATAATCACTATAGCAAGTACCATTTTCACATTTCTTTGTTTTCCTTTAGGAAACTATTACTGTAAGAAAAACTGAAGATGACAGACGGTAACAAGAGTATAATATTTTAAGTCTACAGAACACTTAAAATATTAGTTATGTCACATTGTGATGACATAGATTAAAAGGAAAAAATCAAAATAATTTTTTAGACTTTTGGTGTTCACTCAGAATTTTCCACATGGTTTTTATATATGTTGCTGTATGAATCAAAACATTTTTGTAGATTTTAATGTTGAAATGTATCTATGTGAATGAAAAAGATGATAATATATTTCATAGTAATCTTAAAGTAAGGATCTAGGGGTTTGTTACCTACAAATGTGATTTTCATAAAAAAATTGCAATAATTTTCATTTTATGAATGTTTTTTTAATTATGTTTTTCAGGTTTTCTCTTAGTTTAACAACAAAAAATTATCATGTCCTGACCCTATTCTTGTGTAAAAGAAAAGCTAATGAATAGATTTTTCTTGGCATTGTTTTTTTAGAACTAGACCAAAATAGGTTTATGGGTATTTCGAAGATGAAGTATAGAATTAATTGCCTGAAATGTAAAGTGACTTTTACTAGATAAATTAAAACTGTATTTATTATTTTACATGAGTCTGATTTTGTGGTGTTTTTCTAAAACACTTCAAAAATAAATTCCAAACCTGTTCACTCAGAAGTGTCTTCATTTTTTATGTATTAGCTTTTCATGCTTCCTTTTCTGTTATCTCCCACACATTCAAGAACCCCGGTTTTTGATAGTCAGGAACGCCAAATTCCATATTAATCAGTATGTATTCTAGCTGACTTCAAATTAATAATTATCTTTCATCTTCATTTCTCTTTTAATTCAGACTGTTTTTCTGAATTCAAAATTATGCATTTTAAATTTATTAAGTGTTAATACTCTTTGGTTCAATAAAACTTGCTGGGACCATTCTAATGAAATGCAATGATCAACAAGACTGTGATGCACCAACTTATGAAGCTAAATGCGCTCCAAGGGGTCTTAGAACATAGAAGAACCTACAGTACTGCAGAATTTGTTTCATTACCAGACACTTCAAAGAGATTTAATTGCATATTTTCACATCTCATGTGTTTTCAGAGCTATTTGCACCACCAGTATCTCTCCTGTCAAAAATTAGATATAAGCTATGAATATAATTTCATTACTGCTTGCTGTCAAGAAAATCAATGGTACGGAACTCTTTTTGACTTCAGTAAAACTGAAAAAGCTCTTTTTTAAAAAAACCCCAAACAAACATATTTTCTATTTAAGTAGTATGAATAATGTTTGCATCTGATTCTCTAAGAAGAAAAGAATATTCATTTGTTTTTCTAAAATGATTTGTTTTTCTGAAAGCAACAGTTACTGAGGTGACATTTTATGTGTGAGAGACTTATTCTTATTTCTTACCTCTACTCCAAAGAAAATGGACAAAGAGGAAAGAAGTGACCCTAAAAGGCTTGTTTGCAGCTGGGAGACTTCTGAGGCTGTGTTTTGAGGGCAGTGAAAAGGAAGAGCTTGCCTGTTTCTTTTTTTTTAAGGCTATAAAGAAAATATCTATTTCATCATTATACTATTATCCACTCTGTTATTTTAAGGAGTCAATTTTGGTTTTAGTAGTCACCACAAGCATTCAGTTAACTCTTGGGTCCATTTTCATGATCTGTCTCTCCAGAAATGCTATTTGAAGATATTTCTGTTTCATTCTTTCCCAATTACCATTGTCCCTGTTCTACAATTTGCTAAGGAACAGAATAAGTTGACAGATCGAATCTTGGCAGCTGTGTGAGCCTAATGGGAAACTGATCCAAATCAAACCTAAAACCAGTGAATGAAACAAAAATAACATGGACTTGTTCCCTGACCTCATCCATTAAATCTCTTCACTGAGAGCTGTGTCAGCATGGCTGAAGAAGAGACCAAGCCAGGTCTGGAGCTGGAGTAGAACAGCCAACATCAAGAGTTTCTGTTCCTGTTCTCATTCTTTCAGCTGATCTTGTTTGCAAACAAATTTTACCTCGGAAGTGGGGATGAGTGGAGCGGGGAGGGGCGTGGAAGAGGCAAGAAATGCTCCAGCTTTTTCATGAGTTATACTTTCCTACAGGCTACAAAACATAAATACCAGAGTTATTCGGCAGGAGTCTGCTACAGTGACAGAGGCGTTGTAAGAAAGCAATGGTATTGTGACCTTAGGAATCCTGGGAAGGCTGCTTTGTCAGATATCTTTTTCTGCAGGACTGAATACCAGGATTAAACACATGATTTTCCCCCAATAATAATGACATCTAATGAAGTACTTCATCCTTTATCAATTATCTTTATTAAAAAAAAAAATAAAAAAAAAAAAAAAAGGAAAAAGTCCCCAGACAGTAGCTTTCCTCAGAGAAATCATTAAGGAGTTACTGAAGCTGAATGTACCTCTCAAATTTGTTTCCAAAGAACTTCATGATTATTTCTTTCTCAGAAATGTTTTGGGGTTTTTGTGGTTTTGGGTTTGTTTTTTTTTTTTTGTTTTGTTTTGTTTTGTTTTTGTTTGTTGTTGTTTGGTTTTTGTTTTTGTTTTTTTTAGAAATCAGTTGGGTCAAGCAATCCACACGTACTTATGCAGAAAACACAAAGAAAAGATTGGGTGCATTTGTTCATTCTTGAAGATTGTTTCCTGTCCCTCTCAAGAAAGTAAATCTTTCACCTCAAGCATGTATATTTCCCTTATAAGCACTTGGAAAAATTCACCGTATTAAGCCCTGTGTTTTTAAACCTCTTCATAAATTACTTGAAGACAGGACTGGAAGGGATACTAAGCAAGTTTGCAGATGGCACAAAACTCAGAGGAGCTGTTGACTCACTCAAAGACAGGGAGGCCCTGCAGAGAGATGTCAACAAATTAGAGGACCGGGCAATCACCAACCATATAAAGTTCAACAAGGGACAGTGCTGGATTCTGCATCTGAAATGGGGCAACCCTGGATGTTTTTACATACAGACAGGGGAATGAGATGTGGAAAGCAGTGCCACAGAAAGGACATTGGGATCCTGGTCAATGGCAAGCTGAATGTGAGTCAGCAGTGCCCTGGCAGCCAGGAGGGACAACCATGTCCTGGGGGGCATCAGGAAAAGCATTGCCAGCTGGTCGAGGGAGGGGATTGTCCCACTCTGCTCTGCACTGGGGTGGCCTCACCTTGACTATTGTGTGCAGTTTTGGGCACTGCAATATAAGAAAGATATTAAGCTGTTAGAGATTGTCCAAAGGAGGGCAACAAGGATGGAGAAGGGCCTTGAGGTAAAGTCATATGAGGCGTGGCTGAGGGCACTTAGTGTGTTCAGCCTGGAGAAGAGGAGACTGAGAGGAGACCTCATTGCAGTTACAACTTCCTTGTGAGGGGAAGAGGAGGGGCAGGCACTGATCTCTTCTCTGTGGTGACCAGTGACAGGACCTGAGGGAATAGCCTGAAGTTTTGTCAGGGGAGGTTTAGTTTGAATATTAGAAAAAACGTTCTTACACAGTGGGTGTTTGGGCACTGGAACAGGCTCACCAGGGAAGTGGTCACAGCACCAAGCCTGATGGAGTTCAAGAGGCATTTGGACAAATCTCTCAGGCACATGGTGTGACTCTTGGGGATGGTCCTGTGCAGGGCCAGGAGTTGGATTCCATGATTCTTGTGGGTCCCTTCCAACTCTGCATATTCTGTGATTCTATGATCATTATTATTTGAAATCAGAAAGCATATATCAGATTCTATTAAAACTGAATTGTGCTATGACAAACATATAGACTCTCTGGAATTAGTGGCCTTTTTTGTTCTGTTGCTGCAACAGGAAAATTCATGTTGGAAGGAGAACACTAAAAAAACCAGATCTAAATATTTCAGCAAAAATATTAATTTATGATAATACTACCATCATTCTCTAATCTGAGCATTTTAAGGACTGGATATTGACTGTGTAAGTGTCTGTCTACACATGTATTCAGGATAATTCTCTGCTCTAACATATTGTGAAATAGTAGCCTTTCAGATAATTTAAATAGCTGACTTTACCAGTAGGCAGTCAGTTTTTAGATATTTTCCCAAAAGCAGCCATCTTCTGTGTTTAATAAAAAAAAATTAAATCTGTAGAGGGGGTTGGAAGCAGAGCTCTGTAAACCTTCCAAGTAAATGAGTTGCTAGGTACTAACAAGCAAAACTAAAAATAGACCAAAAGAAGATTCATTTTGTTTTCAGAAGACATTATGAATCAAATCAGAGAAAAGGCCTTGCTCTCCCTTCCCCTCAATTTATTGCAAGTCAGTAACTCCCATTCAAACATGTGTGGGTTCCCTTGGCAAGTAGTTGTGTGTTATAAAGGAGATACATAAGGATTATCTGGTAGTGGAGATGGACTTGCCTGGCAGTGATGAAGGGTAAGTGCCAGTTTATTTCAGGTGTGCTTGGATCCTAGTGGGTTGAAGCTATTCAAAGTCTACATGGGGCAGATGGATCAAGTCATACAGCACAGTGCACTCAAGCATGTCAGATGTGTGCTTGATACAGCTAAAGAAAGATGTAGAGTCACTAAACATTACTAGAGTACGCTGTAATAGTAGGTAGTCGTCATCTTTACAGAAGATATGACTCTCCTGAGAGCAGAAGTGCAGCACACTAATACCAAAACCATGATGAATAACTGCCTGCTAAAAAGCATAAAAAGGTGAAAAAAGTTTCTACATGCTCAGTCCTGCAAAAGAGTTACCTTTCTCCTTATCGGAGTAAGATAAAAAGCTACCAAAAGCAGGAATGAGACCTATATATCTCATTGAAGCAGAAGTGCGTGGGTCAGACAACTCCTAGTTTAATATGGAAATATTTACATGCACATGGAAAGGGGAAGAAAAACTCCAAACATTTATCCTAATAAGAGGTGTCTCCTAATTACAGAGTGAAGAGGAGGGGGAAAAACCCAATGTACCAGCTTGAGTTTGGTCTAATTTTAGGTGATGTGATGACAAACTAAAGGAATGAAACATCTGTAAATTCAGATACTGGAACATTTTAATCAGGTATATTTGGCTCCTCAGTGTATTTTTCACTATGATCAAATGCTAACAGAGTAGGGCCTGATGTGACCCTGACAGGCCAGCTGAACAGATGGAGGTTATGAAGAGTTGCCTTGCAATATCCTATTTTCTGTTCTCACGTCTGCCACACCCTCATAAATAAAGGTCTTCACTGTGGAGACATACTCATAACTTGCAGTAGAAAGAACTTGCAGTAGAAAGAACCACTTTGATTTTTTTTCTGCTGTTTTCCTAATTTTTTGGTGCAGTCGTCTGAGAGCTTTATTTATGAAAGTCTAAATTATCATATAATATTGAAATAATTGACCTGGAGATTGTACCTGTGGCAGTAATAGAAGACTTATGAGGCAGTTTAGGACACAAAATTTGCCCTTGAAGTTTAGGTCATCCCATCAATGCTATGAGAAACTCTGAGAAGGCATTAAGGGAAATCTGGCCTTCAGAAGTCTCTCGCTTCTGTAAACAGTCAGAAGTCTCTCAGGTCTGTCCTCTTTTATATAACAGATGGTGTAGAAACTACAGATATGTTTGAATGTTTAAAACAATTCCAAAGGTTATATGATACATGAAACACTAGTTTTGGAGTTTCCATTAATTCCTTAAGGATTGTTGTAAGTCAGTGTCCAGCCCCTGACAGTAGCTAGCACCAGATGCTTCAGGGTAAGATGCAGGAGTGTCTGACTTGAACAACTGCAGAATAAAGCGCTCAGAAGTAAAAGTTTTCCGTTTCATTTGTGTATTCTTTTTTTTAAAACCAAAATTTGCCCACTAATGCTTTGCTTATCCTCTAGGACATTGCCTCCTTATCAGAAATAACAAAAAAAGACTATCACTGTATACAGGACACACTTATCTGAACAAAACCTGCTTTTTTCAGGCCAAAGGGTTACATTTTTAACCAATGGAAGCACTGAGCCTTGAGTTGTCTTTGTAAGATAAAGAATTATCAAAAGACAGACTGTTGGACATGAAGAATTTTTAGAAAATCTGAAGTTTACTAATCATTGTAATCTAAAGTATGCTACATGTAATGACCTGAGGATGTGCCAGAAGGTGTATTTCTTAATCTGAGAGAGTTCTAAGACTGAGCTGCCATAAGAAAGAGCTTCAAGTTTAGAAACCTTAAAATGGTTTTGTGCACTGGCTGATGCAGTATTGTCAGGTTTTTTTCAAACTTAAAATTATTCTGGAAAGTCTTTTTTCTCATCAGTAATTGCAAGTTATTAATAATATGCTGTGAGAAATGCCACATCCTTTTCTGAATTTTTCCTAAGCTTCTGAGCTATATATTACCCTGGGACAGTCTGCTCCACACCTGTGTTATGTGACAGAGATATTATTTTTTACACACTAACTCCTGGTAATAAACACCATTTTAAGGATTGAATATTGCAGTTAGTAGCATGAGCAATTTATTCTTCCACAGCTGTGGAGCACATATTGCCTAAACCTGGAGATGTGTTTCCTGATGTTTTGTTAATTACTATTTGAATTTTTTATAGCAACTCCTTAGGAGAAAATGAGGTAGAAGAATAAAATTTCCCTTTAATTTCCTGAAAGAGAAGGTCCTTGACAGAAATTTATTCCAACAATTTTTGTGCTAAAAACAAATGCAAAGGAATAATTTAGTGTCAAGTTATAAAGCCATATGCTGTCCATGGTTTTACACTGAGCAGCCATACTGAAATGGCCAGCTTAGGCATCTTTCAGCTTTACTATTTTCTCTTATTTCCCAGTTGTTTTCAGATTCCTGCCAAAACCATGATACTGGCTAGGCTCCAATCCCTATTTTAAATCTAATCATACCCCTAGAATGAGTTGTTCTCAAAAAGGTAGAAGTGGGATGAATGCTTGGCAGTGAGAGAAGAGGAGAAATAGACAATGAAATTGGATTTTTGACAGTAGTCTACAATTTTGTCCAATGCAGCTGACCGCAAAATTGTAGGATCTACTACTTCTGTCCTGCCCATCCTCTGCCTGGTGCCAAGACAGCTGTTCACACAGTGAACCAAGGCAAGACATATTCCAGGGCCCTGGATCTATCCCTAAATAAAATGTGTGGTTCTCTGTTCATCCTAAAGAGATGGATTTGTTAAATCAAGTCACTGTGTAGCCACACAAATATATATATTGGCATAACATGGAGAGAAGCTTGGCATTGGCAGTGATTCAGGAAAGAACAAATTTGGTCTCCTAGCAAAGAATGTCTCATACAGGCTCAGCTTCAGAACGAGGAAAGTACCACGAGTAGTACTGCTAACTTCAGAAGACTTCAGTAGGACTAGCCACCTGAGCAAGCAATGCACAGGGTAGCTCTTGGTTTCTTTGCAGCATCTTATCCTTAATTACACCTCTTACCCCTTGTAACCCAGTAGTGTCACTTGTTGCCTCACAGACTTTTATCTGTGCACTGCTGCCAGTCTGTTACTCATTTACATTGGCATAATGAGAAGGGTTGGATGATAGTGTTTTTTCATTACTATTTTTGTAGAAAGCATTTTTAACATAGTTAAAAGCTTTTGTCCTATGAAGTGAGCAGAGGCTTGCTAATTTGTTTTGGAGTGGAGTCTGCTGAGTATCTCTCAGATCACTCAGCCTCTTAAATGATTAGACCATTTTGGAATGCCATCCATTTGTGTCAATATTTTATCAGTAATACAGAGATTATGCATTAGATTATGTCTTAGCCTGATTAACTACTGTACTAGAAAGGGATATTGCATCTTTATGTCCTTTATAATCTAGAATTCAGTTTGATTTACATAGTATTAAAACACATGGAATAAACACAGACATTCATAATTCAAAGCATTAATGCTGTCTGGATATCCTATAGTCATTAAATAAATATAATGTATAGACCCCTTTAAAGGTCTATTGGAGTAAGTGTCTGACAGGGTGGACAGGAGTAAGACAGAGATTGTGCTCAAGAAGGCAGGGTGTGTACTCAGCATCTGAACTATTCCACTGCCCTACCACATACTGCAGTAAGTTAGAAAGTCAAATGGGGAGAACAGCAGCAGAAACACAGTTGTTGATAATGGCTATTGCAATGTTTTGTGTAGAGAGACAACAAATTTGATCTTGAGGACCTGGAAAAGATAATTTCTCTTCTTAAGGCTATGTTGTCACACAGAGAAGCAGAGAAGGAAAGATGTGCAGCTATGTATTCCTACAGGCTAGTTCTTTGAAAGGACAGAAGCACAAGGAGGTGACATACTATAGAATAAATTTTGTCATTGGTTCTTGCATACTGAAATAATATCTACATTTGATGTGACATGAAATCACAGACAATCTTTTCCCGTCAGGGAAACATTTCTTTTGCTTTTTTTTTTGGTCTTAGTATTTAATTCTTATATTTTTATTTTCCCTGTCCTCCTATACTCCCTGATATTCGTTCCTCTTTTTCTTATAGATTAGTCCAGCAAAAACCAGTCCAGCCACGGATACGATGTCTAATAAATGCTTTGCCAGATCACCCCTGGGTCTTGCTTTCCCAGGCTTTCCCTTTGGAACTCTGCATCCTCCAGACCCCATGCCTCAGTATTATCCCTCTCCCAGCCCCTATACATTCTCATGTGAGGAGCTGCCTGGTTGTTGTTTTACTTCTTCTTCAAAGCCCTTTGCCAGGAGGTACTGGAAATGTGGCATAGCTGTGACTGACATGTGGTGGTCCTGCTCAGTCCGCTCTCAGAGTGACAGCACAGCACAACAGCCTGGGGAGAAGCTCTGTGCTGAGAGCTGTGGAGCAACCCAGCCACACAAGGGACACAATGAGCAGCAAGACAGAACAAAGAGGGTGAGTTTTGGTCCACAGGGTAACTCCAGAAGTACGAAGGCTCATATTGGTTCACAAGAAGAGACAGAAAAAATACTTCTGACTTCCTTTGAGGAACAGTGTAGTGCAGTGATTCACAGAGGCAGCACCAGATGGCACAAATGTGCCTTGGGGCAGTATTTCACCCTGATCAAAACATGCAAGGTTTGTGCCCAGTTTATCAGTCCTCTTTCACAGATAGAGTGACCTTCCACACTGTTAAAATTCCTGCCTGTTGTAACTCTTAACAAAGAATGATAAACTACGTATTTTAGACCACACTGGTGAACTATACAGTCACTAATAAGCTACATAGGTTTTTACAGCTACAATAGAGAAGTGGAACATATTGAAATGTATTTTGGTGAGAAAAAGAGTATGTATTTTGCAAAGCAGAATAGGATTCCTAGCGGAAAACTGGTGGATGTAGATATTTCTGAGCTGTAATCCATTTTAATCATAGAATGTTGAATAAACTGTGTGTTTACTTATAGATTTCACATTGTTTACTTAGGTTCTTCATTGAGCACAGCAAATAATAGAGCATCTTCCACAGCAGACAACACAGTTTCATTATAATGATTGTGAATTTTATTATAATTTTATTTTCTTGTATGATTCATTTCTAGCTGCAGTAATGCCAGTTTATGATACTGTTTTAAAGTAGTCATAATGTCATTTTCATTATCTCATTTGGAATATTTGTTACCTTAGACATATGTCAGTGACATTTCAATGAATACTGTATTTACATGTAATATGTACATAGGATACAACTATAAAACAGATTTTTAATGTGCAAATTAACACACTATGCCACTGTTGGGAGATATTTTCAAGGTTATGCTATGGTTATTGATACCATCAGGGCAAACAGATTTTCAATAAGGAACATTTCATATCATTATGTTGTTCGAAGACAGATACAGAAAATTGAATGCTATGCAGTGTGTACTATTTAAAGATAAGAAAGACTTAATATTTTTACTCATAAAGTTTATCTGCAGTATTCAGAGAAGGATTTGAGAATGCTCAGCCATGTTAAAACTCTGTTTCTTTTCAATGTGAAAATTTCGAAAGAGTTGAGGTACCACTATATGCTTTTGAATAGGCCCAGAGCAATGGTGAAGACTCGTTGATTTTGCTTCACACAAGGTTTGAGAGGCACAGCATCTACCAAGATGTACTGCTGTCAATTCAGGAGATGAAGTTGGTCAAAATGAGCCACATAATTCTTCATCTTCATTTAAGGAAGCTCTCACAGAACTGCACCCTAACTTTAGAATATTTGTATCACGTGTAAACAGATGAATTCAACTTAGTTCAATGGTAGAGGATGGACTGGAGGACATAATGTGCATGATATGATAAATGGACAGCATTTCTCTTTAACACATGGATTACTTACTTGGACAAGGACACCTTGAGGTGGAAAACCCCCCACTATTTCCTGTCTGGTTTGCCAGAGTCATGGTAACATGAGGTACGTGGCAGTCACAGTGATACCCTGGGGAACACTGTGAAAAGAGAATGTTTCACTAAAGGACAAAACTAATAATGACAGAGGACTAAGATTTCTTAGGATAAAATCAGTTTTTTATTAAAGTAATTGAGAGGACTCAGGGTAGAAAAATCTTTCAAATAGGCAAGATCTTCAGGTCTGAAAAAGAGTCAGAAATTTCAAGCCAGATACTGAATTGCTCTCAGTTAACAGAGCTGTGTTAATTAGTTGATCAAATATGAGAAAAGGGTGGACTGCACTTCTGTAGGGGACAGGAATTTCTTTATTTGTATTAGTTAATCATAGATTTAAAAAATTATTCAAAACTGATTTGATGATCTGTCCACTTTTTCTTTAGATAAAGGCTTCCCACCTCTTGAGCTCCCCCACCCTTTTGCATCATGATGAATTTTCTCAAGCTCACTTCCTTGTCATGCAGTGAATGGTGGCTTTGTAGGTGTGAAAAATTCTGCTCAGTCTTCTGAACACCTAGGAAAATATTCTTATGGTCATCTCTGAGGCTAGAAAATCCATCCGCTGGAAGACAGACCTCTACTCCCACAGGATGTGGGATATTTCCATATTTTGTTCAGGACAAACTAATGGAGCTTTTCAATGGGCACCATTGCTAAGCAGAGCACTACTTCCCCTCCCCCTTTGAGAAGCTTTTTGTCCAAAAGAAAGTGTCAGAATTAGGAATAAAGGCAATCTTTCCCCGCTTCTTCTCAGCCACTGTCTATAAGAAAATATATCATAAATTGCAGAAATTACATAAACTCGCTCCTCGCTATTTCTAGAACTTTAGCAGGATGAACTGTGCCACCATATATATGTGTTCTAGATAAGGATACAAAGACACAATATTCTGCCACTTAGTACATTGAAAAAATCTAACGACAGAGTTATGTTTGATTATACCTTCCACATTAATGCATTTGCAATCCACAAAGTTCTTATAGCTAACTAGAACAGAATTTCTTTTTTTCCAAAAGAAAATGTCTTTTTCATTCAAATAGTAGATTTTCTTTCATCAGGATGAAAGAATGATCTTTAAATACTGGGAAAATATTTTATTCCAATGTTTTTGAAACTGGAGAAAAGTTGATCAAAGTTGATTCAAAGCTTTAGACTATTTTATGCCAGGTCCATATGAAGGCCCCACCACTGAAATCTTGGCTCATGTGGTTTCTGAGCTCTCTTACTAACCATTGCGCTATGGGTTTTTCTGCCTTCTGTCTCTTGTTTTAGTAAAGGAATCCATCCTGGACTTAAGCAATTTTATCACAAAACCTTGTTAAGACCAGTGGTTCTGATTTTAATGAATCAGCATGTCTGATGCAGGAGTTTGGTCAACAATTATCCCAGGAGCTGATTGTCACTTCATTGACGATTCAGATAGCTGGCTGTTGTAATAATTCCTTGTGTCCCTTCAGCTTTGCTGTCAGCTTAAAGTGCCCTTGTCACACCTCTGTACCTTCCTTGTTTGTGAAGAACAGTGACATTTGCATCTCTGTCACACACTAAATTCAGCTAAAAGAGACACATAGGCAATATGTTATTACTGGTTTCTGGTTTGTTTGTGAAAACCTGCCAAGTCTCTTTGTAAAACAGCAAATTGCACACAGTTCAAATATGTATGAAATTAAGGTATTATTTATTTTTATTGGACTACAAGTTCCTTCTGCATCAATGTTGCAGTAAGATTAACATGAGATAACTTCCTGAGTGCCCCTTTTGCCCACCAGCTCTGGGCCAACACGGCTGGCTACAGGCAAGAAAAGTAATTTTAGTTCCAAAATGCAAACATTTTTCAAAATGTCATCCGATGCCAAAAAAAATAATTTTTGCAGAGATTGGGCAACTACTCTATTTTCAATCTCTATTACTTTGGCCATTCATTTGGAATAGACCTACTATGGCAGGTCATATTACAATGTCAGCTATTTTAAACTCACTATAGTGAAGGGTTGACAGCATTTTATTGGAAGAGAAGTGTTTTCAGTGATACCTGCAAGAGCCTTTATGGTGTCCATGAATCTTAGTCCTTAATAAACTACTCATTAGTGCTTGAACAATCTGTTGTTTTCAGAGCATGGCATAATGTGCCGGATATAAGCTTTGAAAATTTTTGATGCAATAAAAAAAATTAATACTTGTAAGAGTAAGAAGGATTGCTTGTTATTTCAAATGTAGATCTTTTATAATTTAGAAAAAAGTATTGTCACTCCCTCCTGTATGTTTGTACTCAAATCATACCTTTAGGTGTAAGTATAATTGCTTTTCATACAGGTTAAAAATCAAGCCTAAATAGAAAAAAAAAAAGGATTTAATATAAAAAGAAATTATGTCCCTGTGTGAATGACATTTATTCCCATTTCATTCTTACTTACAATCCATAACAGAAAATGAAAACTACTTCCAGATGTCAAATCTTGAAATCTGAGTTCAGAAACACTATGACAGAGAAGCAGTAGACTGTTCCTAGTACAAGTTAAAGGCAGTTGAAGAGATCCAAATATTTCACCTTCTGATACTCCCTTTCTTAATAATCAAAAATCTATTAGAGTTATGAATTGATAATTTTTTATTTGTAATATTTAGGATCCTAGAAATTGAGACAAAAGCTTCTATAACTAAATAGGTCTAAAATCAGTCCTTTGCAAACATGATGCAAAAAGATGCTCCCAAAAGAGCAACTTATTGGGCTGCAAAAGAAACATTTATTTCCACACAGTGTTCCTCTGGCATGGAGGCATAAACAATAGAATTATGTTATTCAGTACTGTAAACTCTTCCATGTCCTCTGAACCTCTGAAAAGGAGAAGACACATTGATGGTTGGAGAGAGTTTTAACCTTTAACTTGTCTGCTTTGCTTACTTGGGGGTCATATAGGATTGAACTGAAGTTTACAGACAGTGAGTTTTTTGATCTCTAGTTTTATGCACAACAAAGATATCCAGAACAAATGATCAGAATTTCTTTATCTAGAACACTTCAATCCATGTTATGAACAGTTTTCTACTCTGCAGTAAACAAACTTGGCATTTGTGCCCCCCTCCTCGCTTCCCCCAGCTCTACCTCTGGTTCTGTACATGCCACGTATCTAACAATAGAGTAATTATCAAGTTTCAGCAAAATGTTTGTAGTTCATGATTTTGCAGGCTCAGACAGATGTAAGATACAGCAGAGCTGAAAAACTGTTTGCTCCTCCAAAAAAGGAGAAAAAAAGAAATTACATAGATTTATTTTCAACGTGACAGGCCATCTGCAATTTCCACAGCAGCTTTCCAACCTGAAAGTGGACAGTAAATAAGCACATTGCAAATATCGACCGACACATGCAGTGAGTAATTACAGCATCAAGGTATCACTGATCTAAGTGGTAGAAGTTATTGTAGTTAACCCACAGGGCAAAAAGAGCCTTGCCTTTCCATTAACACTGTTTGGTACATTATCTGGTTGCATTTAGAAACATGACCCAAGTTAGATCTGGGATCTGTCCCATTTATTGCAGTTCATCTGAGATATAGTGTTCTTTCTGCTACATTGACCTGTTCAGAACCTTTTTGTTATATGAGGTTTGTCACCTCATTAGTGACCTTGCTGTGGTCTGAGCTCATCATGGGACAGTTTTTCTACTGGGCATTTTGTTTACAGGAGACACTGTCTCCCAGCTAGAGTAGGATAATATTTTCCCACCAGTTTGTCCTTTTAACTAGCATCCTGAAATAACTCTCTTTTTAAAAAAATCTATTTTGCTGCTTGCTATTAGTTTATTTTGATGCTCTCTTTCTTCAAGCAAATGTTTTTTTTCCTGTAATTATCAATTTGGTCTTCTATTATCCATATTATGCAACTTGTGGGTTTTTTTGTTTGTTTGTTTTGTTTGGTTTTTTTTTTTGTTTTGTTTTGTTTTTGCTTTTCTGCGATGTTGGAATTGCTAGGTACAGGCACACAGCAATTTTGTTTCTTAACTTTTTCAGGGTTGTTCTTTGCTATCACGTGCCTTGAGAAGTGGTCAGTGGGTTGTTTTGTTTTTCTCCTCTCTAGTGGAAAATCATAACTTGCTGTTCTAGAATTATGTCTTAATTTCCAAATAGTTTTATAACTGTTGCCTTTGGTTTTCTTCTTTAGCAAACTGCCCACTTATCATTCTGTTTCTGCAATAAAATATAATCATCACTGCTGCTGCTAAATAGATGCAAAATGAAAATGGACTTTGAAAGTAGGATTGTAATTCTGTTTTGGGTGCTAGTTTCATATATATTTGCTTTTCTTCATGAAAATTCCATATGTCTCACAGATCAGAAAAATTAAGACAATAATCCTGGATTACACCGACCAAATTCTACTCAATAGGTTAGAGAGAGATTATGCTAATAGTACCTTTAAAAGGTAATGTAGATATAAAGACTTAGTGAATGGTTTGCTGTTACCATATATCCTTGCAGGAAAGTGAAAAAATGTTGCCAGCTGGAACAATATATTTGGCAGACATTTGGCCCCTCTCTGGATTATTATACAAAATACATGCAAGTTAAAATTGAGGTTTCTGCTGTGGTTTGCATTATGTTAAATATGGAAACTAGACTCTTGGGGAAAACTGTGTATATCTGTCAGATTCAACTCTACTACCATTTTATTCTGATCTTCGTAGAGTCGATGTATTAATATAGTTTTTGAGAGCAAATATATTGACAGTCAAAGATTGAAAATTTATTATTTCTTGCAGTGATCTTTTTCCATCATTGTTCATTTTGAACACATGGTATATATAAGAGAATGAGAAAAAAAATCACTCATATTCTTATCTATAATATATATTATTATAGATATTAAATACATCTTTAAATATATTACATGTATGTAATAAATATATATAGTAAGTATTAAATAGAGTCCACACCTTGGTTAATCTACTGCCAGCCATGTGAGATCATGCATACATATACAAATAAACAGTTACAGTAGGAAACATTTTATTTTGCAAACATGTTCAAGGCATATGGACAACTATAAATATTGCTATGAAGAGTTTTGAATTTTAATTAGATGTGTTTTCTAGGGAGAAACATTAATGGCTATACTTCAGAAAAACTTGCAATTATTGGGATAAAACTAATTGTAAAAGCGATAAGATACTAGAAGAGAAAAACACAAAATGGCAAATGCTATATGTAATTATACAGACAGTAGCTCTCTGCTGTGCTGGCTAATTCTCTTTCACAGTGATGCATTTCAAATCATTTGAGTCCTGCAATCACCTTTCTTGACTAAACTTCAAAGGAAACTAGAGCCTATTTGCTCATTTTGTGACTTGCTGGATCTTAAACACTTGCTTCTACCATCTCTATATACAGGAACTTTTCTTAGTTGTGCTGGTTTTGGCTGGGATGGAGTTAATTTTCTTCCCCCTAGATGGTATGGGCCTGTGTTTTGGTTTAAGCTGAAAATAGTCTTGATATCACAGAAATGCTTATTGCCAAACAGCACTTACACAGAGTCAAGGACATTTCAGCTCCTCCCCCCAACCCACCAGAAAGGAGGCTGAGGGTACATAACAGTTTGGGAGGGGACACAGCTGGGACCCCAATTGAGCTTTCCCCAGGCTCAGCATATGAGCCTGGGAAAAGAAGAAGAATGGAGGTGACATTTGGAGTGATGGTATTTGTCTTCCCAAGTCACCATTATGTGTGGTGGACCCCTAGTCTCCTGGAGGTGACTGAATACCTGCCTGCCCATGTGACACAGTGAAAGAATGCCTTGTTTTGCTTTGCTTGTATGTTCAACTTTTGCTTTGCTTATTAAATTCTGTTTATCACAACACATGAGTTTTCTCACGTTTACTCTTCTGATTCTCTTCCCCATCTTTCTGCTGGGGAGAGAGAGAGACCATCTGTGTGGTGCTTAGTTTTTGTCTGGGCTAAAACCATGACAGCGCATGTGAGGCTCAAAAGTTTCATGATAATGATAGATAATACTGGGATGTGCTAGATTAAATTTATAGTTGGTACTGCTGTTTTTCTACAAATCAGCAGACTTTTGTGGTTGCCACGAGGCTTGCTTGCCTGACTGTATATTAGTGGCTAGTGCTCACTGGTGTCCACTTTTTGCTTTTGCTGCTTGCTGTACTGTTGTGTTGCTTATTGCCTTATTGTGCTGGTGAACATTCTGATCACAGCAATGTGTCTGGTCTGGCAGATGGCCAAGGCATCACTACTGTTTCTGTCCTGCTGTACTGGACAGGCTGGACCTCCTTTGCGAACTTGAATTGAAGAGACCTGTGGATAAGTCCATGAGGGAGCAGAACACCCTGAATCATCTGTGGCCATGGTTGTGTCTGTGGTACAGTAGGTGTATCTCTGAAGAGACTGTGGCCCGAGGAGAAGCCCAAGCTGGAGAAGTTATGCCTTGAAGCATTTGTGCCTGTGAATACCATGCTGCAGCAGATACACCTTGAAACATCAGTCATTGTATATGAGGTCGTGCTGGAGCACCTTAAAGCATGTAACCATGGATAAGCCCATAACAGAACAGGTATACCCCTTGAAAGACTCCATCCTTGGGTAAGGCCTTGTGGGAGCAGGTTTACTTCTCAAGGGACTGTGACTGTGGTTAAAGCCACACTGAGCAGGTATCTCTCTGAAGGTAGTGTGGTACATGGAGAAGGCCACTCTGGAACAGAGTGACTGTGGCTGTGAATAAGTCAATGCCTGCAGCAGGTATATGGGAAAGACTTTGATAAGGCTCCACTTGCAGCTGGAACAACCCTACGGGACTACAGTTTGTGGGTAAGCTCAAATCTGTGGAGCAGGGGCAAGGGGAGATTTGGGTTGCATGTTGTGGAAACTGCTACAGCAGGAACCTCTTGTTGCTAGCCAGTCTCGGAACAAGTGGAGGAGTTTATTGCATTGTTAAATGCTACAAACTGGCCCAAAGGGACTGGAGTGGAGATTGTAATGGAAATATCTTTAAATTGTTGTAAGCCATGATTTGAGTTGCACGTTACAGGAATTAATACAGCAGGATCCACCCAAACCAATGAGAAGCCTTAAAAGCCTTAAAAGCCTTAAAAGAAGTAGTTGCAGTCCAGAAGTGACCTGATCTGAGCTGGCTTCGGTGCCAGGAATGACTTGCAGTATGTCACCTCTCCTGTCCTGACTGACCACAGGAGGAGATGGAGCCCCAGGTCATGGACTAAATGAAATCAATGGAAATTTTGTGGGCATGTTACAGATATTTTACAATGGTGGTCCATAAACTGAGGGAATGGTTGAAGGGGAGGCCTCTGCTTAGGGACTGACTGTGCATGAGTTGTTAAGTGGTGTACAATTTTTTTCATTTATGTCACTTGCCTTTCTTGTGTTTTATTTCTCTCTCAGTTATTTTCATTTTCATTGCAATTTGTTATTATTATCAGTAATGCTATTATTATTTTATTTCACTTATTGAATTATTCTTGTCTCAGCCTAGACTTTTACCCTTTCAATTCTCTTCCTCCCATCCTGCTGCAGGGGGAGCAGGTGAGCATCTTTGTGGGGTTTATTTTACAACTAGGGTTGAACCATAACATTACTAAATGCGAATCCATAGGCAGTTCTGTAAAACACTTCTATTTATGATTTTATAACTGACTATTCTCTTAATTTTTATTAATTTAAACAACTTTTCAAATGATAATTGTACATGTATTTTCAAGAGGTTTTTAGTAACTTCTGTGAGAACTGTAAGGCATACCAATCTATCATTTCAAGTAGCAAAGTGAGCAATTTTTTTATAAACCCTTCAACACAAAAAAAAATGTAAATGATTTCTCATCAGAAGAACAAATAAACATAACATTTTCAAGATCACCTGTATATGCAGAGTTGAAAGGTCTCTAAAAGCAAACTGGGGAGCCTTGTGCTCTCTGTACTATTAACTGTAGGTACTAACACACATTCATACTTGCATATAGAATTCATTGAATTTTTTTGCCATATTTTAGGTAGGTTATTCTAAAACAGTTGTTGAATATAGCTTTTGAAAGTGAATTACTAGAAATGGTTTTTGGAAACTGCATATGCAGGATCCAGGTCTAGTGTGTGTGGAGAGACATAGCAAATATGCACACAGATGGCTAATTAGAGATCTAGAACATCATCCAAAGACTGTAGAAGTCAATTGGAATCTTTGAACTGACACTAATGGATGTAGGATGAAACATCCAGCTAAAATGTCAGAGGCAAAGTTAACCTTCCTAGAGCACAAATATTCCCCAGTTATGTTAAACAATTATCTTTAAGGATCATAAGTTTCATAATGCAGTCACAAATAAATTAAAGTTCATCTGGAATCACTGCTGAATTAACAAATCTGAAAGGTTTGGACAAGGCAGCCTGCACAGCGCTGCTCTCTTGGATCAAGGGTGTCTGGCCTGCATTCTGGTTCGACTCATGATAATTTTGCTGAAAAGAAAGTACCACATAACAAGAAATCAAAACATTGGTATAACTGCCAGATGATGTCAGCTTGATGGGAATTTCTTTGTAAGCAAAGTTCCCTGTAATGTATTTTATAAGGAAATCTCTGGACTCCTTGATACCTAATGAACTAAGGCCTCTAAGGAGCACGATAAATTTGTAGAATTGAACAACAGAGAGAAATGAAGTTCCCTAAGATAAGGTAATTATTGTGTCCAATTTATAAGCTTTACTGCAGTGAAGAAGTTAGTCACTGTGAGACACTTAGTTGTACCTCCTTAGACAAATCCTTATATGGAGGCGTATGGCAGTTTTAGCCAAGAGCTGCTTCAGAATTTCTTGGAACCACCACTGACTTCAAATTTATCATGGGAAGAAGTGGAATAAATAGTCCAGATTTTGGTAAAATATAAATAGCAAATTGAAGAAATTAAGTCAAAGAATTATTTTCCCATTTTGAATAGACTCAAATATATTGTGTTAGGGTTTTGCCTTGAAGAGTTAAATACATTGTTTTACTAGCATTTCATTCCTTTACTATTACAAAAATGTTAATCTCTCATGATCACATATAAAGTGTATCCACACAGCATATATCAGGAGTAGAATAAGCATGATTAGAATACTTAGTTCAAAAGTTTTAAAGCAGCTGTTACTTAACTACATGAATTCCAGATAAACTGTTCACATCCAACAAAATGGGTGAAATATCAGAGTACTACATCTATATGAGAGGAAATATATGTTAACATTTTTATTCAACATTAGAAAATGTTACATACAGAGGTGGCTTGAAAAGTGTCTTATAGCAGCCTAAAAAGTTAAATCAGCTATCTAGATTTTCCTGACAGAAGAGACTGGACTTTGCTTAACTGTTTGTCCTTTGTGCGAAGTTTCTAAGAGGAAATGATTTCTTTCTTTATTTTTTTTGGCACATTTTCATTGCATATTTTCAAAAAAAAGAAAGATTTTATACAGCTATAATAAAGCAAGTTCCTTCATAACTACTGAGAAGTTGAACATTTTGCTTAAGATATGCTAAAGATAAATTAAAATGAAATGAAAATAAATGTTACAATTTTATATCTTTGTCAAAAGAACCCTTACCAAACAAATTGTCCATGTTTTGGAGAACTCTGTTTCACCTTATATTTACAGTTTCAACCCTGTTCTTCCAAACACTGACCTAGTGAAACAATTAGGAATTACTGTCAATTGAAATAACAGAAACAGATAGATAGCTATTCTTTACTGTCACACCAGATATTTTAGGTTTGCCTCTGCAGTTTTAAAATGGTACTTTTTTGATATGCCTTTGCAGCTTTACAATAGTACTGACAAGGAGGAGAAAATAAATAAAACGTCTGGAATATAGTCATTAGTCTCTCCTTTAACAATATCTTTTACTCTGTTTCCTGTAGGCAATAGAAAGATTTTAAGATGGAAATGTTGAGGTTGACAGTAATTCAGTTATACTAAAGAATATAAAGTCATTCTTTCTGAGTAAAAATAGAAAAATACCAAAGATGAGTGGAAGTTTTTAGGGTTTTGAGGTTTGTGTCTTTTGAATCTAGACCTGTTTATTGATGACAAAAGAGACATATAACAGAAACTGCGTGGCTCACTTGTCTCTCTGCCACAGAGTTGCTGCAACATTGTAGGAGAAGTTGCTTTGCAACTGAAGCTGATATAAGGCTGTGATAACGCAATGTTAGCCCAGTTAAACAAAAGACAGAGAAGGGAAATAGAAATGAGAAGGAATTATGCAGGTATATGAAAAGACATAGAGAGAGCCATATGCTTCAGTCAGTGCTGAAGTTCAGAGTTCAGCCCAAGGCAATGAAAGAAAGGACAGCGCAATGGACCAAAGCTGGAGAATCTAGAGACTTTTTTGCATTACTGCAGAAGAGATCTTAAATGGGTTAATAGGTTGGAAATTGAAATTTGACATAACTTTGAGACTACTGGGTCTATAGCTACTCTAAATCAGTGTTTCTAGACTTTTTAAATTATCAAGTCATGTTGAAATAATAAATAACTGTTCATAACTTTCTCTAACCTTTAGGTTTAGACTTCTTTTATGGTTGGATTCTTCCTGGAGGTGAATTTATCCATTCATGGAGGAAAGGTTATTTAGTATGGATGAAGTCAGAGACCACTCTAGACATTATGAATAATAGACATATGAGATAGTGGGTTTCATGTTAATGTCAGATCTGACCTACATTCTTTCTTTACATAAAATTGCCAGAATGCTCCAGGTCATAAGCTAGTCATCACATACATTCCTAAAATATTCTGGTTCTGTGGAAGTGTGTGGATCCTGCAGATTCAAAGACATACTGCAGTTTTCTTTGGCACCAGACCTAAACTATCAGTGAGGCTTTCAAGTGCTGTTAAGAATTAAAATATATTTGTATTGAACTTTGAGCATGGGATTACATTTAGCCTCTAATGATATAGGGCTAGGAATATCTCTTATTTGCAGCTTCTCAACATATATAATGTATGTAGACTCGTGAGAACTCTACACAGATTCTAATACTCAGTTAATCTGCAATCAGAAAATCCTCATCACTAATGAATATGCCTCATTTACATTAAAAACACATCTTATTCTCTGATCATCATCTATGTCTCAATTCTGAATTACACATTAATTCTGAACAGAAACTTAAAAGAGATGCATTTTGGTTTCATTTAAATCAGAAGGGGAAATTACTTTTGGTGGATGACAGTGCCCTTAACAGTGCTTTAAATAGGGAGCTAGGGGATAGGACAAAAGAACGCATTTTGTTGGAGGCATTTTTTTTGTGTGATCCAATGTAACTTACCGTAACTGCCACCCTTATGCTATCCACAGACATTACACATTTTCTAGGACAGAGTAGCACCAAAAGGATGGCATGATGGGGACAGAACAGATGGACAGAACATAATTTATCACTTAAATGGGAGAAACTCTAGACCATTATTCTTCAGGGGAACACTACAGACTGGATTGAGCCCTGTTCACTAACACTTTTCACAAGAAACTCTTACTGAAATGCACTATGAATTTCCCTAAAATGCCTTCCTACTTGAGACAAGATTTAGGCTTCCTTCCTCCATCCAAACCCTTGCCCCCTTCTTCATGGAAATGAGAATCCCTTACTTCCACTCCCCATTGATGACGTGGATGGTAGAGAATAACAACCTAGACATACCCATGTGGCTTCAGGCTCTGCTTCCTCATGAACTTGGCCAAAACTAGGACATTGGGAAGGCTGTGTAAAGATGAAAATGATAGTAGAAAGAATGGGGATCATACAAAGCTTTGGGTCAATAAACTTGACATAAACACTGAAAAAAGAAAGGGGACACAATTAGGGAAAGCATGAATTTCAGACATACCATAGAAGAGGCAGTAAGAGAGATACAAGCTGAGGGTCTCAATTAAAGTATGATGAATCAGATGGACTTTCTTATAAACACTTATTATAGGGTAAGTTAGCCACCTATGTTTACAAAACCAAAAGGGTATGTGAAAAGAGAACAATGACAAAGAACCATTGTTTTAAGCAGAAATAAAAATCAAGATGGGATAAAATCTAATGGTCATGTACTAAAAAAAATAAAAAGGATGAATTAGAATCCAACTTGCTTTTTACATTTTGAACTCAACAGACTGAACTGTTTGTTACATTGATAAGTTGGCTGACAAACCCTATGAAGAACCTGAGAAGTGGAAGACATTAAAAAAAATGAATACATTTGAAAATATTACTATTCTTGAAGACTTGGCAGTTATATGTAATGGAGTATTTACAATATATTTACAATTTTTTCTCACAAGTGGTTGACATTTTTTGTTATGTCATTTCTTTTTTGTAAACATAAACTTTGTCTAATGAGGTTTGACTTAAAAACCAGCAAGGATCTTCCTTATTTGGAAATCTCTCCTCAGCAGTTTCTAGGCAATTCAGGTAGCATTTAGTTCCTAAGCAGTAAATTTACATGGTGTAACTCTGCTGTTCTGCTCTCATATCTTCTGTGTGTGTTGATATTCTTCAGTCAAATGTGACAAAATGTTAAAGGCCACTGGGTTGTGCAGTTTCTGCTGGCAGCTTTGTGAGAGGAAGGAACCACAAAGGGGAAGACTATGTGTGATTCAAACCTTATTAAAAAGCAGGAAATTTCAAGGCTTCACAAACCCAGACTTCATCAGTTCAGTTGCAATACATTTATAGAAATATGTATACATACATAATAAATGAAGAAATAATAGATTTTATGTGACAGGTCAATCAATACCCTTGATAAGACTGAGATCTGTGGCCATACATTGCTGTTGCCTAAAATAATTCCTATTATTTTTTTTTTTTTGGAAACTGTTTAACTGTTCTGGGAAACTATAAACAGTCTTATTAAGTCAAGAAGGTACTTACTCTTCTGATGCGTTTTCTTTAATTACAGCAATGTTTCTGATTTGCTGATTAATTTTGTCTGTGAAGAGTAGTATGCAGAACTGAATGTTTGCAAGCATTTATACAGAAGACCTCTTGCAGGTACAGCTATCTCCACAGCTTTATTGAAATGGTTCTCCAAGACAGAGTACTCACTAAGCACAGGAAAGGGAAGTCAAGTTGCTTTATATACGTAGTGTGTGCATGTTAATGTGTTGTGTTTCACCATGTCGTAATGCTGCTCCGGTTGATAGGTATACCATCACAATTTAAGGCCACATTTAATAACTTTACTCCGATTCACAATAATTAATGATACTAATCTCAAAGTAAGAAGCTGTTGGACATAGTAGATGGTGATACAATCTAACTGAAATTTCAATTTAAAGTACATGGTCACATAGCAAGGTCATCTTAAGGACAGAGATCCCTCTGGAAATACATAGTGCACTCAGTGCTATGAATTAGGCAAGAGATTTCTGTGACTGTCAAATTAACACCACATTATGAAACACGTTTAAGAATTTTAAGCTTTGCAGTGTCTTCTTTCTGAGATTCTAGAAAACATAATTCACTAAAGGTGTATTTTTCTTGAGAAAATGAACAACTATCACAACTACTCTGATGGAGAACAAGATCAGTTGTTCCATTTTAAATTAATCTAGTTGTCTTTAACCCTTCCTTTTATGTTTTAACCTTTTAGGATGATACATATCTATAAGAGGGTGTTTATATATTCAGACTATTAAGTTCTTAAAGCTCTCAAATATCTGGTCCATAAATTATAGACAATACAACATCAAAAAAAATGGGGAAAAGCAGCAAGTCTTTGGAAGAAAGGCTTTAAATTTTGAATCTTAAAATATACTCCCAAATTAAGTATGTTTCACCACTGCAAAAATATTTTATCCTCCAGTTTATTTCATACACTAAATTATCATTTCTGCCAGTAAAATAGAACACAGATGAAGGGACGAAAGACAGGCACAAAATAAAGGAGTCCAGAGGCCAGGAACAAGAACTGTGAAGTATGTTTAAAATACATATGACTTTAAATAGTATAAGATGAGTAGTGTAGATATTCCTGGGTTTGCTTTTGTACTATGGAAGTGAATACTGACAAGACATTCCTTACATCTAAAGGGCAGAAAACAGTTTGATTATAGGGTATGAAACTTCTATGATTGTGCTGAGTTTAAAGACCATACTACAGATTAGTATGAATATTTTAGTGGTGTGCATTGGTATCATTAATTAGATATGCTTTTCTCAAACTAGGCTTAAGAATTACTGTTCTATCTGATGCAGTGCTTTCATATGTGTGGGAGGTAGGCACCAGAGGATCACTTAGATACACAGTGATGATGCAAATGCAAATATTTAAACAGACTGATAGTAGAGTGTAAAAGTTAAATGTGTTTTTTTCTCTCAGGTCAACTAGAAGTCTATTAAAGATTAATCTGTCAGTATAAACCCAGCAAATATTGATGACAATACAAAATAGACTACTAGCTGCTGTACAAATATTTTATTGTATATTAGTACTGAGCAATTAACATAAATATGTTTTACTGTATCTACTCCACTCCCACACTAGTGCTGTTCAGTCACTATGCAAGTGAGTATAAAATCTAAATTGGATTCATCCAACCAAAGTCAGGGATGTTCAGAATGTATGGATTTGACAACCAAAGAGTTTATAGTGGAATGAGAAAGAGACTTAAAGATGAGTTTAAAAGACATTCTTTCATGCAGAAAGTTTTACTAAAATGTTAACATGGCTATTTGACTGCGTGGTGTATAAAGTTGTTGCAGATATAGAGATTGATTGATAGAAATGCACTTTTTTAGCATAAAAGTAACTCAAATCAATTATCTTGAAGTTGAAAGAGAATGTTAAATATCTTGTTAAGGTAGATAAGATATCAGGCAGAAGTCAAACATAATAGTGGCAACAATGTGAGGGAACTAGAATAAGATTGTAAATCTATAGGGGATGGAAAGCAGGGAAGAAAACATAAAAGAAACCTGAACTAAATAATGAAGAAATAAAGAATGTTTCTCATGTGCCATATGCACAGTATAAGACAGTTGACCCCACCACTCCTCCCCCTACTCCCTTCCTCAACACCCCCCCAAAAAAAAAAAACCCAAAAAACCAACATATATATATGTAGAACCTGCAATATATAAAGCATGGTAGTCCCTGCAGTGTAAGTGCTCCCAAGCTGCTTTCTTCTGAGGTGTTCTAGGAAATGCATCTTCCTTCTCTTACTTCCCCGACATTGAAAGCAAACCAATGTGCTTATTTATATCATGGGAGGATATTCATATGGAACCTCATGTTTACCCAAAGTGGGGGAGAAGCCAATTACTATTATTTTTGTTTGGTTTTGTTTATTTTTGTTTTATTTTGTCCTGTAGACCTTGACATTTAGAATATGCATACTGTTCCAGACAAATATACTGCATCTCCAGGCTGTGATGAAGAAAGGCTGAAACTTCATCATATTGTCTAAAATTTTCTTGGTTGCACCTTTCATTCTCTCCTTTTAACTGACTGTGTTTTTATGATATGTGTTTTTTATGATTTTCTCTTTCATCCCTGTAAATGCAGAAATACAGACAGAAGCCTTCCCAAGCTGTTCAATAGTATCAAGAAAACTCCATAGTTTCAAACTTCCCGTTGTTGCAGAAGATCCAGTCAGCAGTGTCAATTTGTCAGCAGCATTGATGCATTTTGTATCAAGTTCATCAAGATCAGCAAACCATAAATGGATTTGCTTGTTTGTTTGTTTGTTTGGTTTTTTCTGGGAAATGACTGATTTCCCAGTGCAAAGGCTGGTACTCTAACTATCAGGGCTAATGGCTCAGGGCAGTCCTGTTTCCTCTAACACATACTAACAGGATTGCAGAGGGAAATGGAGTTTAGGAGTGCAAGAGGCTGCCAGAAGGTGTGCTTCCACACTGTTCCAGGCAGGATATGCCAATCCCAGGACCTCCAGGCACCCTGCAGACTGCCCAGGGCTAAATGGTGGAGGGCATTTTTATAACTTGCTTGGTTTTAGGAACAGAATGTATTAAAAACCCCAGTCCAGTACACTTCTTATAGCCACGTATAGCATCAGTCAGAGCACATTCTTAATGCTTTTAAGAGGTTTATTTATAACAAGAGCTGGATATGAGTTTTCCATTGGAATTTCCCAACAGAAAATGTAGTTTTTGGAAAACTGAGTTATGTGAGAAGGTTTTTATAATGCCAAAAAATATATTTTCATTTAAAAAAATTAGCATATACGTAATTTTAACTGTTATTTGAGCCAAAGCAGAGAATTTTCATTTAGAACAAGAACTTCAAACAACAGGCTACATTTTCTTGTAGCACATGAATTTTCTTATAAAGCAAGAAATCCCTCTAGTCACATCATTCATATGTGGCACCCCCTCAGTGCTTTGTCTTCTGTAATGTCACGTAGACTGTAAAGTTTGATGTGAATATTATCTCACAGAGTAAGGAGGGGTGCAGGCAGTCTGACATTAGAGAAGATATTGCACATGAGGAACACCACAGGAAAACCAAGTTTCATTTCTTAAGTGATTCACATCATTGTGCTTCAGGCCATTCCAACAAATCAGAATGAAACATAGCAGTTTTAGTAATGCCAAAACACTCATTTTCAAAAATGCAGTGAACAGTCTGGATCTTAGGGGACACTATAATATAAAAAAAAATACTGTTTTTTTTTCCTTCATAGAACAGTTCAAAATAAACTTCCATTAATGCAGGGTGTCAATGAAATGGCCTTCATTGGATTTTGCTTTGGGCTAAAAATATTTCTTCTTGGGCATGTTTTAAACTTATTTTAAGTCCTAGCTTACATTTTAAAATATAACTTCCAGGTTTCTACTACATTAATGTAATTATATCCTGTAAAGTTCTTTGTATTGTATATTCCAACATATTAGAAGTATTTTCTGTGTAGATCCCTAGCAACCAACAAGGGAAAGTATATATAAATTTACTTTTTCATGAATTTGCAAGCACCAGTACATGTTAATGAGTAAATCAGCTAGTAAAAATATATCTTACAAGTGTTTAAACTATCTGTGAGAAAGGTAAAGCAATACGTTAAAATTACTTCAAAGATTAAATTCTATACTAGTTTTAAGATCTCTTTTTCATATTTAGATTTCAGAAAGTTTTGCCAAATGAAATATATAGATCAGGACTGTGGAGTAATGGATAAAGTCAAAAGTTAAAATAGAATAAGAATTTCAGAGGAAAGACCAGCTGCCACTTCCCGATAATAAGAAAAGACTTCAGCTACCATTTCCCAGATAAAAGTCATGTTGCCTTACAAAGTTTCCTGAGCGTAATGAATGAACTGAAGGATGGGGGGAAGTGAAAATAACACAGCCCTTTTTTTTGCAACATTCTGCAGGAAGGGGACCTGGTAACCTTTTGACCTATGTCATCTATCCATCAAGAAAGAATAGAGGTTGATTTATCAATTATGACTAAAGTAACACAAACTCTAAGAAAAAAATATGCATAAAAAGGACATTGAGATGGGAAAAGATCGAAGCAATTTTTCCTTCAAAACTGCTGGGATCAGCTGTTGAGTGCTGTCTGTCTTCCTTCACCCCCAGGACACAGCTTGGGTAAGAAATTTAAAGTTATGCACACTAATTACTTGCTTTTAAAGAACTAGACTTTGCTTTCATTCCATAGTGTTCTAGTAGGTTGGTATGATTAAAAATTTGTACTTGTGCTTTGCTTTATATTATTACATGGGTTTTAGTGTGTTTTTGTAGCTAGATCTTATCACTGATGACCACAAACCCCTATTAACTTGTCACAATTTGTATTAATAGAAAGATTGTTTTGCTGTAAACTGCTAGAGTGAGTGCTTAATAAAGATGCTAACAGTTTGCTGACAACAGAGTAACTCGTGAGAGATATTGGCTGAAGGATTTTGCCTTTCACTGTTACTTGACATCCCTAGAAAAGGGTGATTGAATTACCTTGATCTTATGAATCTGTGAAGGGTTCCCATGCAGAATATCAGGCAGACTAGACTGGATTTACATGGTTTCATTTTCCCTGGGACAATAACAGACAAATATACCTTTAAGGGTCAGGCATATTCCACCCTTTTACATGACACAGGACCAAAAGTCATCTTTCTACTGCATAAACTAATTGTTTAAGTATAAAATTTTCCTTCTTCAAAAGGCAAAATTTTCTCATGGCTTAGTTTTATTTAAAGGTCTTATAGTAAATTCTAGTATCTACTTAGTATTACCTTTCTCAAGAGAATATCTCAGCTACTTAGAGAGATTGGGACAGAGGTGGTTGGTGTATGAAGGTTGGAGGGAGCAGGTGAAGAGGAACCACAGAGAGATTGCATAGTGTTCCTGATGCAATAAAAGAGAAATTTAATTAAAATAAACCTGCTGTATGGAGTCTGCCAGAATTTAATTATACTAAGTGTCCAATTATTACGGATGAAAATGGCTATTCTTCTTATTTTTAACTGGGTAAAACACAATAATTCAAACATGTCCATTGTCCTTAAAAGTTCAGAGTCTCACCATTCATCACAGCAAGCTTTACTAAGAGTGCTGTGTCACAGCATACAGCATTGAAGGAGCTTGGTTTAGACCCCTTTGTTTAAAGGAGCTTCTCAGCTCTTGAGGTACAGACAGGCTAAATTAATGCCTGTGTCTTGAAAGAGGATGAATGAAAAGCCTGTTTTACTATTCTGAACATGTAGTCAGTAACTTCCATAAATGAAATCCAAGGATTAATTCATTATTTGACTTTTCCTTTCATAATACCACACACTTTTCTTACTTGACTATCTATTCCCTAGACGTCTGATGTCTTTTTTTTTTAGGTCAGGCAACAGAAGTCTAGTATTGCTTTTAACACTTTTGGTGCTTTACCCTTGGCTAAATTCAGTGCAGCAGTGATAATCAATGCATGTGATAAACACCAATTTGGCAGACATGACAGATGTGGAGTTAAAAAACTTAACAGCACAAAGAATAAGGAATGAACAAGGACTGGATAGGACTTTCACGCATTGTACACAATCTTCTCCTCAGTGATTTTTCTACCAAATCCTATTGATATCAGAACCAGGAATGAAAATCTTTGGAGCATGATCCATTGCAAGGTTATTTTTGTCTAGTGCTTCAGGAGACTATAAAATTAAGAAAAGGTAATGTGTAGGAGAAGGTGTCAGGAAAGGAGATAGCAAAAAACCCCTTAGTAACCTGGTAATTGATATTATTTTACATATGCACTTACCTGGCATAATGCAAAATATGCTAATATAACTCATATGCACTTGAATAAGCACCACTTCAACAGTTTATATACCTTTGAAGGTAACAAATAGCAATTTAAATAGCTAGCATTTATGTCTGGAAAAAATTACAAAAGAGGAAAATGCAGTTTATTAGTAAAATCATATTTACAATGTTAATGAGGCAGTGTGCATCTTGCTGTGATACTGGTAGAGTCCAAATATCTTTTGCATTAGCATATCTACTGTAACTCCACTCTAGTATGTACATCTAGAAAAAAATCAATCTATAAGAAGTTACGGCTACTTTGCTCCAGTCTGAAAAAAGTATGATGAAAGTAACTTCTCCCTACCTCACCCGTGTCTAATTATAGCAGTGTAAGTCTCTAAAAGAATTATGCACTAAAAAACTACATTTGAAGAAAGAAGAAATAACCCTTTCAGATGAAACCAAATAATGAAGTTTTCATGCTACCAGGTAAGGTTCAAGTGTCATATTCTTGTCCCCTGCCCCACTCTCAAACCTGTACCCCAGGTTAGACTTGTAGATGCCCTGTACAGAGAGGAAAAGAAGATGTTCATTGTCTTGTATAGAGTAGAGTTGCAGTATATTCCTTTCCACACACAACTGAAATCTCCTTTAGGTGACAGTTTGTCCATTGCAAGAATCTAAACCCCACTGGAGTGTTCCAAACTCTTTTTTTAATCAACTCTTTTTTTGCTTAGTAATCCATGACTGTTTACCACAACTTTGAAGTCATTTGACTGACCAGACAGCGTGACCCAAGGGCTATATTTTGTCATTAAAAGTGACTAAGTTCCTGTTACAGTTCTACTCAGTTCCACTCACCAACTAATGTGTTTAGATTTAAATTTACTTCTTGATTTGAGAGGTTCTGATATAGTGAAAATCCCAGACTAATCGGGTCTCTAAAGATCCTTCAATGAGATGAACAGATAGCAATTTAATGAAGTGGAAATCGAACTAAACTTTCAACAAAATTTTAGTACAAGCTCAGCTGTCTAGAAAAAAGTCCTTTATGAAGCATATTATTTGGCAACTTTTTAATTTTCTGTATTGTGACATTATCCTAACACAAAGTATTCCTTACATGGTTATTGCTTTTGTTCAATTATTTTCCTGCAGGCAAAAATCTGTCAGTGTCAGGAAAAGCTCCCAATGAATTCTTGCAGCAATCCTCATATGATGTAAAGAGCAATATCCTTGCTGCTATTAACAGCAAGTTAAATCCCAAACTTGGAAAATTAATTACAGTGCAAGAGATGTTAATCCATGTCCAAAGCTCAGCTAGGGTCCTCTCTTCATGGATGAGTCTCAGAAAGATTAGTTGAACACATGAGGTTCTGTTGATGGGTTAAACTAATTTATTCACTACGGAAGTGTCTAGCAGTCAAGGATTATTAAGAATGTAAGAAATCACAGCCTTTTATTTTGTTTCCTTGTTTTGATGTATAATATTTCCTTTAAACTTCAGAAAACACGGAAACAAACAAACAAAAAAACAAAGGTGGATTTATATGGAGAGATGTGTCCATGGGCTACATCTCTCTCATCATGACTATCACAGTACTTGTATTCTGAGCATGCAGGTGGGGCACCAAAGCTTTATGTTAGATTGCAGTAATCTCTAACCAGACCTATCCACTTTATATCAAAGAAGCATTTTTACAAAGCTCTGGAAAATTAAAAAAAAATAAAAACAAGTTTTCATACACTTATGTTAAAAACACTAGTTTTACTAGAATCAGTAGGTTAGTCTTGAGTTTCTAGGTTTTATAAGTTACTCATCTCAGTGGTGTTAGACCAGGTTATGCTAGCACGGAATCTTCCTCAGCAGACTAGGTTTCTAGATTTCTTAGGCTGATTTAGACTTCCAGATTATATCAGGCAAGCAATCAGCTTTTTGGCAGAGAATACTTTCTGGATGTGTTTTATATAGCATGAGGAATTAGTAAAAGGCTTCAGAAAGGACAAGTATTGGATACAAAAAGCATTAATATATCGTCATACTATAATTACCTGATTCAATGATAGTTTGCACTGGTATAAATAAGCACCATAAAACTACTTCCAATATGAACTAGTTGTAGATAACTGCTTCTTTTTTAGAAATACAAGAAAAAAGCCACTAACAGGATGTTTTAATACAGATCAAGATTTCAAGAATCCTTGTCTTTCCTTAACTACTTATAAATGTTCTTCTCGAGTTCCAAAGAACTGTGTATGAAGTTAAAGAAGCAACTACTTGTCTTCAAGGTATTTGAAACCTCTGGCTAGACATTTAATCCTTATATGATACTGCAATTTTATTCAGAGAGGATATAAAACTATATTAGCTTGATGTGAAAAGCCTGACTATGCACTTTGGGTTTATAAGAAGATACTACAGTAGTTGCTGTCATGTAAGGAACATGCTGATTATTAACTCCCTTTCCCCACTAGAACAGGGATTAGGGCCAGCCCAGCAATCCTTTTTGTGACAAAGACCCCTAAATATGAGGTTATGGCCAGCTCTAGAAGTCTGTAATTTTTCTTCCAGTGTATTCACTGAAATTTGGAAATGCTGTTGGAAGCTTTCCTATCAAGGACACATCTTTGGCTAAATAGAATTTTCTGGACAAAACCCAAAAAGGTTGTTATAGGAAGCATTTTGTGCAAGGTTTTGATCATCTCCTGATTCCTTTAACTGAAATCAGACCTTCAATTAATGCTAAGTGAATATTTTTAATACCTAATAATCAGGCAAAATTCAGAGGTGTTAGCAAAGGATCTCTCCTAGTCATTCTTAGAAGAGATGTGAGTTGAGCTGTTCAACTGTGAGTTGAAATTGCCAGGCTGCTTCTCCAAAGGGTGATACTTCTTAGGTATTCCCTTCACAGAAACATTCCTGTCTGATTAGCACACATACAGGTGGTGCACTCAGACTTTACCTCAGTCTGGCACACAACTTCCAAGGACAGATTGTGGCCTCTTTAGGAGGCTGGTTGACCTGTCCCTTGGGAGGCAGTCTTGAAGGGCAAAGGAGTCCAGGAAGGTTGGGTATTCGTCAAGTAGCAAATCTGAAAGGCACAGGATCAGGCTGTCCTCATGTACTAAAAGGTGAATCAGTGAGTGTGTGGGATTAAAAAAAGCTATAAAAAAGTTATCAATGGCTCAAAACAGCCCTGGGGCTGGGAGAGCAGGGCAAGTTCTGCCAAAGTGGGACAGTACACTGCCAAATCTCTCTCCCACTCCCATCCCTGGAGCCAGCCATTGTCACACCTGAAACCCAACAGCACAGCCCTGAGGCCCTACCTAAACCCAGATGGCTGGAAGACTGGAAGCCCCAGCTGCAGGGAGCATATTGAATGCTTGTTTAAAACTTGTACCTAGTTCCCTTATTTTCCAAAGTTTGCCTGTAAAAATGACCCCTTGAGAAGTATTATAGTGTTTCTTCTCTGCATGGTCTCGAAGTACACCAGTGGGTGGGTTTTGGGACCCTTGTATCTTTTTAAATGTAAAACCCCTTCAATGAACTTGTGACTTGTAACCCTGGGGTGTTACAACGGGGAAGCCTGGCTGAACAGAGAACTCTGGCTGGAACTCAGGGTAAAAAGTAAGAATTCATCACCTTTGGAAGAAGGAGCAGGCAGCTCAGGAAGACTACAAGGATGTCATGAGGTTGAGCAGGTTAAAAATTAGAAGAGCCAAAGATCTTTTCCAACCATTATGATTCTATGAGTGCATCCAACATATAAACCATTTTATACACACACACACACATGTAAACAGACTGTTTGCAATCTTGGGGACCAGGTTTAAGGAAACCAGCCTGAGGACATCTGACTTCTTTTTACATTGTAGATCCTGAACTGAGAGACAAATATGGAGTTTTGTGTATCAGATACAGAAACTACATTTAGAACATGGCTACCCATATCAGTCATTTGGTGCAAACAGCAGTTAGTAGATTTTTATAGAGGATGGCAAGATGAAAGCTGCAACTGAAAGTAAATCATTTGTGCCAATACAGATGAGCAAAACTCATAATGATAGAGAGAGATCTCTGAAAAAAGATTAGGTAGAGTTTGACCCCAAGTAATAAATGATTGACTAGAGCATACAAATTCTGATAGATAACACCATTTGAAAATGATTCTTTAATTCATTAAAGTACTTATTAGTCATACATTATAAAATTCAAAATAGTATCTTAATTTATACCTTAATCTATGTTAATAAAAACAATCATTAAACAGTTCTTTTCTCTTCTCACAAGAAAACCCTCATATGCCTTTATTATGAGTGATAGGAAATTTCATTTCCTGAGCTGGCCAGAAATCTCTGTTGAATTTTCTACAGCTGATAACTTGAAGTCATTCTTTATTTGCAAGAATATTCCTCATGTCAGAATTTTTTTATTTTTTTTTTCCTGTCTTCACTTGTCTCCTGTAATTACGGTAATGTTTTGATAGAAGATCCTCCTTGTTTCCTGGACATATTTGATACAATGCTCTTGAAGACCAGCTTTTGTTTAAGTGTATTTAAAAACTGAGTTTCCACAGAAAATCAATTCAAAGATCTCATCTACAATATTTATTAAAATAATCTCCTTTCTCCCTTTCATCCAAAAAAAGAGACTTTTTTTTTTAAGTTCCAGGGCCTGTGTTTTCAAAATACAACAAATTATTGATGATATTAAAAGAACTAATAGAATTGCCTCCCCTTCGTTGATATACTGATGCTTCTCCCTATGCTGTCTATATTTCTAATGCTTCACAGAATGTGATGAGAGAACAATTTCCTGAAACATATTATTTTGCCTATTGTATAGGAAAACTGATAAAGCAAGAAGAGAGTTCAGGAAAAGTAGTGATAAATTACTACTTTTAGTTGGTTAGATTGGTAGTGAAGATTATTTATTTCAGGCAAAGTAGCATAAAAATATTTTCTCAATGCATAGTTCCTTGCATGCTCTCTTCCAGGAAAATCATATGTGTATATTCTCTCTTATTCAGAGCAGACTTAGTCATTGAAGACTGTAGCTTAATGATAATAGTTCAATGGGCAACAGGTATCTATGTTTGTATACAGCCGGACTTGGCGATGTTAAGGGTCTTTCCCTATGCTAACGGCTCTATAATTCTGTTCTACAATGCTCATGTCTTGAGTTTCAGACTCTCTTCATTTGAACCTCCTCAAAGCATGAGAAAATCACCTGAGATCTGTCTTCTAATTTGTGCTGTTTAACTAGTTGACTATAAATAAAATCTTACTGCTAACCATGCCTAAAGAAAAAATAAAAATCAGCCACTTTATCAAGAGACTTACCTGTTTTTTATGATTATTGATGAAACATGTCCTGAGAAATCTTATTGGATTTGACCTTGAGAAAGGGCTAACTATTGAAAGCTGAGAATAGTTCAACCCATATGTTCTCCAGCACCGAAGAATAGCAGCAAGATAATCAGAAAGGACTATCTTACAGTAAGCAGCTGTTCTAAGGATGATCTCCCGTTTTGCCTGAGTGGGTGGAAGAGTGTTTTACACCAGCTGTACATAAACTAATAATTAGATAATGACTCTGATAGGAGGATCTTGCTTCTCACGTTCACTGAGAAAAGATGGTGCAATAATCACTGCTTGGCAAGGTAAGCTGTGGCATCAAGGCCACGTGTATAAGTGTAAGAGATTATGGTTCCAAATTAGATATTTGGATTTTGTTGCATTTGACAAATGCTGCATATGGAAGTTTCAATTTCTTTTCTCCTTTAAAGAGAAGCCTTGTTTTAAAACTTTGGAGAGAGTTTTACTGAACTGGAAATAAAAAGATCAATATTTAACCCTACAGCCTCTGCTCTCTTACCAACTTATTTTCAACTGCAGAAAGAGATTTGCCACTGTCTTTTAATTTATCACACTGAAAAAAAAAAAATGGAAAATTATATATAAGGGTAAGAAAACCTGCAATTTCTTGTCTGTATCCATAAAGATCAGTGTGGGCAATTAAATGAGCATCTGCAAAACATTTTTAATTGTTAATTATGTACAGGACATGTTCTTCATTTTTATCTTATTTGTGATATGGCAGAGTAACATGGCCTCTGCTAATCCAGGGCTTGAAGTCACAGGATTTTCTTATGCTGGAAAAGCAATGCATTCTCCTCTCAGCTTTTGCAACTCAGTTCTACAGGAAATGAAGTCAAGTTCTCAAGCAAGCAAACTTTAAGTTCAACTGCCTTTTACAAAGTATTATATTCCCACTTATAATATGTAGAAGCATTTTAACTTTTCAACCCAACATTTGTGAAAACATCTTATGAATGTGTAAATGCTCCTCTAGGGCTAAGTGAAGCTAAGTAATTCCTTTTGTAATAATGGATGCTATTATAATGGAATACAGGGGAGAGAACAGAAGGGATTTTGTAACAATAAAACAAAATGTACCTATTGTGCCATGAAACAAGGGCATTTGGTGTCAGAACCATTAAAAGTCTGAAACCATAATTGAAGCAACTAATTAATTTATTTTAATTAATTGTTTTGAGAACCGCTTACAGAAAAAAAACCACAGAGCTTAGTGAATAAGAAAATGTTTTCTGAGTGCTTATATATTAGTCCATTTTTTCCATTATGTGATAATTAACTATAATTCTCTTCAAAAAAAATTTGCTCTAATCATAAAACATCATAATAGCTAAAAAATTTCAAGCTTTCAGTTAGTTTTTGGTTCCTCTTTTTTTTTTTTTCTTTCTCCCTGAAAAACTGCACAGTGTTCAGACTAACTCTTATGTTCAGACAAACTTCATCATCTGTACCTGACTTTTGTGCGTTGCATATGTGGTCCAGACAGTAGTCCAGCCATCCAAACTCAAAAATTAGCTGACATTTCTTTATATTTCCTGAAAATGAAGGATCTCTGCAAAAATCTAAATCCATTTGAGAACTCTAGATATTTTCAGAAGCCCAAAAACTATGCTATTCCCAAAATGTATCTCTTTTGCAGTTTTACACAAGGAAATCATGGAACAAAACATTGTACAGCATAAAAAATTGGTTTCAACCTCCACTTGGCCTCGCTGCCTTCCTACCTTTAATGTACCTGGTGGCTGGGCTCCCTGCACAGGAAGGCAACTATTATTCAACATTGATTTTGCACATATTGATCAAATGTTTACCTGTTTCTGTGTCCATTTTCCTTGTTTCCTTTCCTAGAATAATGTCTTTTCACTGAAGACTTTCCTGGGAGTTACTGTAGGTGGCTGTAATGCAACTCATACTTCTTTCACAGTGAAGGTATTTCTATTTTTTTTTTATTTTTTTTTTGAGTGAGGAGCAGAAAAACTCTCTGAAACACTGTTATTCTGCTCTCTCTCAACAGTATTTGCATCTGCACTCTGTTAGCAGGGAGAATTGTTATTGAGAAAGCTCCTGCAGCTTTGTGGCTTCTCTCTCCATTACCATGGACTGTTACTAGGCAAGACAGGTCCAGAGAAGGTGAGCTGCATGTTGGAACTAGTCTGCCAATGTAGGATGGCACAGAGAGAGATTGCGAGCTGAACTCTGTAACTTGTGTACGAGCCCTAGTGAACCAGCCTGCCCTGCTCACCTACAGTGACTCTTCTCACAAAAAACAAATACAATTCTTCTTAAATCCAAGTCCTTAGGGATAATAGGAGTACAAGTCAAATATTGACAGTCTTGTTTACTTTTTTCTCTTGTAAAATATTCTGTTCTGAAGTTCTGCTTTTATGGTAAATTCAATAGAAGACTTTGACAAATGTGATTTTTGGTTAGATAACCAAAAGGGTGAAGTCATGAAGCACTTGTTTGAAAAGGCTTCCCAAAGAGCCAAACTCTTTTAAAAAATTTTACAGAAGTAGGAAAGTAGGTATGTGAGAAAAATGAAAAAGATACATAGTATTGAATTTCTGGAAGGGCATTATGCTGTAAAATAGAGACAGGTGATAGAAACATTTAAATAAATTCCTTTCTAACATTATATGACTGGCAGAACATCTCACATAATGGGTTACATTGCAGCCATCTCAGTGATGAAATTCACGATAGTAAAGGACATGGTATATACAAAGAGACATATATTAATGACTTTTAGGAGCTGCTGCATTACAGTGTAATCTAGCTGCTCTTTTTAGAATGTCTTCCACTTTGACTCAATTCTCAAGTATGAATGTTAGAACAATTTTATTTATGTAACATAAATGATAATTCTAAGACTGATAAATTTTTAAGGCTTTGGTTTTGCTCGATATTTCTGCATTGATTAAGTTAAAAATGCATTATTTTGTAACTGTCAGAATGTTTTGTTTTAAATACATAGAAAAATATTGCCTTGATTTTTTTTTTGATTTGCAAACTGATTATCCCATTGTTCACAAATATGTCTGACTTCTTGAAATTGCTCAATAATTTACATTTTTTTCCCAATTTTACTTGCAGTAAATCAGAAAAGTTTATTGAGGTATTTTACATTTGGAATTTTATTAAAATTAACACAGTCATAATGGATTTTATATGCAAGTTCATATGTTAGCCTTCCATTTCATGTCATAGCAAAGTAGGGCATCTTTTGAATTTCTTTTTCCTTTTTTGTTCTTATATAAGAATATATTGAACTGTATGAATATCTCACCTGTACATTCATATTTTTTTAGTGATGAAGCTCTTTGTGGTTGTTTGTTTTGTCTTTGTCTTTCAGTATACTGTATCTCTGTTGGGTTGCTATCCTCAGTAAATTGAATTTTTTTTTTTTAGTTTTTTTAATGTTACAATGGTTTAAACCAGATACATGCTGCAATCAAGTCAATTAAATGACAACTTCTAGTTACTTTTTGCTTATTTTAACTTTTCTGCCAAAATGACATTTTGGGTCTTTTTCCATTTTTTTCCCCCCTAATACTTTAACTTACTTACTTCTGGTCTCGTTTTCATTCTCAGTCACTGTCATTGTTTTTGTTCTCCTGTGGTTTCATCTTTGTTCAGCCTGTGAGTGACTCATTGTATCTTTGTCCCTGGAAAAAAACTTGTAAGGAATATTGTGTAAAACAAGGTGTCTGTCTTTGTAATGATCTAGTTGCATTCCTAGTTTCTGTTGAAAGGGTATAAAGGGGTGCTTTACTGAGTTGAACAACTTGGTTTAAGGAGTCTATTTTGTAGACAAATCAGGGTTTTTCTCATTTTCCCCAGCATTTTGTTGAGGATATTTTTCTGAAAAAGTTCTGACCTAAATTTGTTCTATTAAAAAGTACTCCAGTCCATGCTTAGGGAGCATGTAATTCCAGTTCCACTAGAGCAGTACGTTTTCAGCTCACCCTCCATTAGCAGAAGTCCAAGCTTTTAAGTACATACGCCACGTTTCTTTCAGTTATATTATTTGGTTTGTGTTCCTTTATAGCCAATAAGGTTTTTTTTAGAGATGTGAACATTCATTGGTGCATGGCTATTGCATATGTGCAAAATAATGAACTTCTATAGTTCTACTGATTATCTGAATTGATTGTATAGATAACTGCTCATGTTTTAGAAATTTTCTTTGAAAACTGAGTTATTTGGTGACTGAGAAAGCTTGGATATGTTATAAAGGCAGAGGGAGATTTTCTAAATAAAAACTTCAGGTAATATACAAGTGATATTTGTTTTGCTAGATACTTGTAGGATAGAGAAACGGGAATGTTTTATATTGTTTACTGTGATTCTCAGAGTAGTATATGACACTGTTATAATACAGAGAGCAGTTATTTCCCTCTAAAATTTGAGTAAAAACATAGGAGTGAAGAATTTTCCATTATCTTATTCTATAACCTTTATATAGCACATTGGTTTGGATTAGAACAAATGCTCTCTGCAGTAAGTAACATTTACCAGAAGATGCGAAAACCTCACACACTTATGAAAAAATCCAAAAAAAACAAAATAAAAAGCCTAATGAAAAAGACATGTTGCTTGCAGCTTTTCAGAAGCACAAGTGGATAGTTGTGCTATATTTTGAGTACTCTGTTAGAAACATGTTAAACAGGTCCCATTCCCAGAAAATCTGGATTTCTAGCAAATTTTAAAGTGGAACATTTGTACTGCAAGTCACTAATGACTTCTAAAATTTGAAAACTTAGGAAACTATAACTGTATTCATCGTAGAAAAGTGCCTTTCCTTTTTCCCCAAACACAGGATTTAGCATAAGGTTACTCATAGAGAAATAAGGATATTCATAGAGAAATAACAATAAAATTTATTTTATTTTAAAGAAAATCTTGCTTTTCAAACAAAGTCTATGTAACTTGTTCTCTCAGAAATTGTGGTGGAAAACAGCTGATACAAAAATCATAAAATACTAGGAAAATCTCCATCAGAACCTCATTTATGCATATTGGGTGAAAGCCAGCACTAAAGGCAATGGAACTATTATTCCAGAGCTGGATTTGGCCCAGATGTCTGTCCTGTATGCACATGTGAAAGCACATTAAACTTATGGTGCTTTCAATGATATAATTTGAGGCCAAAATATTGTTCTTGTTGTGGAACTTAACTTGAACTTCATGTAAAATTTGGCTATTGTATTCATATAGGGATAAATCCCATTCAGACATGACTTATAGTGGGTCTATGTCAGTAAATCTGAACAGGAAATCTTATAAGTGCTTAACTTCTTTTATTATGCTCTAAGTTTGCAGATGGATGGCTTCTTGCACAGGGCATAATGATTGGGTTAAAATCACATATGTGTCAGAGATGTAATATACTATTCTCTTACAGTGTACAAGACTAGAGACATGGAGAGAATTTACGGGAAAATGACAGGATGATGGAAAAAGATGATGTTAGCAAGACCTTTCATTTCAGTTTATTGAGGAAATAAGATGTTGAGAATGACACTCATGTAGAATGAGTTTATGTTCATAAGAGAGGTGGGGGTTAGAGCTGAGGCAGGAAAATGGCAGTGCAGACTGTAGTGAGAATTCAGATCCTGGAGCTGCTTGTTTGCTGAGTAGTTGACGTGCTGGATCATCGGTTAAAGAGGAAATCAAGTTACTGATATTCTGTTTTAGAAATGATAATGGAAACCACATAAATACAATAAAACATATAGAAATGCAAAATAATAATTTTAACCACTTCTATGTACTGGTATATAATAGGGGGGAAATCCAGAACTTCTGGGTTCAATCTACACTCATTGTACAAACTTTCATTACACATAAATAATATGTTATTCCAGTCTGCACAGAATCTAAAGTTCTATTTCACCTGAGCGGGTTAGACTTAAGTGCCCCTTGATAAAGAAAACTTCTTGAAGCCTGCTCAGATGAAACAAGACCAGACAGGCTGTAAAACCTGAATATAAGCCACAAATAAAGCTATATATATTTTCCTAATTTTCTTAATATAAATCTGTTTCTGAATATAAAAAGATGACAGGTATCTGTGGTGAAACTTCTTTTGGTGGGAAGTGCTTCTCTGTCATGATATACTTTTGCTATAAACAGACTTCTGCAAAAAACCTTTCAGGACCTGTTGGAAGTAAATCTCTGTTTTGTTCTTGGAGCTGGAATTGGCATGATATAGACTGCTGTAGCAGAAGTCCCTAAAAGGACACATCTTCCTATAACATAGACAAGACTGATGACCTCTGCTGACTTGCTGGTGGGAGCATCTGCTCTCACATCAGGGGCTCCTCATTACCTGTCCCTGCACAGACAACTAATGATTTTCAGAGGAAATGAAGCTGAGGACAAAAGTAATCTCCCAGAAATGAAACCATTAAGACTTGATAGTGGCAATAACAACAGATTTCAAGGAGATTAGAAAGATAAAACTCATTTCTAAATAAGCTGATTTTCACTGGAATTGATATTAGGAGAGAACATACTTCAGGTTCTTTTAATCGGGAACTGAAGTTTTCCCTTTCCTCTCTTACACTCTCCTCTGCAGAAATAACCTTCAAGCCAAGCAAATACTTTGGCTTGGGGAAAGTTCAAGCATTGTTGAATACTGTAAACATGTTCACGTCACCTCTGAATCAGTTCACGAGTAATTCTTCTCTGCCAAAATGCTGTCATGCCTTCCTACCATCCTGGTTTCCCGATCCTTATAGCCCTGTTCTTCTCTGTTGCCTTGCTAGAGGAACTGGCATGCAGCACAGAAGCTCTGTCAGGTGCAGATAATGGGAGCCATGATAAAAGAAGTTTCAATTTTGCCTTCAATACTTTTCTGCTAATAAATTGCTTTCCAGAGCAATATTCAGCTAACACATTTGTTTCATATGGTACGTTTCTGAACAATGAGTGACCTGAACACGTTTGCAAATGTTTTGTTGAGTCACAGCAACATCTATATCTTCTGACAGCACTATGAGAATTTTTTCCTATAATTTAAATTTTTATGTATTTCCACAAAAATCTTGGAAAGCTGTCATTCATCGTATTTTCCTAGTTTAAACTGTTTCTGTAAGTTGCTTCTCACACTGTATATGTAGTGTGAAAGTATTCTCTTCTACTAAGGTAAATCTACTGCAAGAGTTGAAATGCTGGTCCTTTGTGAAAAAAAAAAAAAATAAAAAATTGCACCTGGCTGTAGAGATTGTTTGTTCTTTACAAAATTATATCTGACTCTAACTCATAGTATGATCCCTAATATTTTTGAATGCTTTTATTGATCTTTAGTAATTAAGGTCATAATCTTTAACAATTAAGTAATAAGATTATCTAATAGGGTTTTATGTAAGAGACTGTAATGGTTTAGTTTCTGAGTAAGTACAGTAGCATAGTTGAAAACATAATGTGGCAAAATGAATCAATGTGTATTTTTCCTCCTATTTTATCATTTCCGATAGAATAGAAAGAATTTGAAATCCTAAGTAAGGTATTCAAAGTGGCTTAATATTTAAAAAGTAATCCAAATTGGGGACTTTATGTTTAATTTCTATATCCACATTCCTCATCTTTTTTTCTGTTTTTTTGTAGATATTCTTTCACTTTGTTTCTTTTTCAAGACACAGCTGACCACAAAATAAGACATCAGCTATGGAGTATGTACAATTTTAGATAACAGTTTAACTGTTACCCAAAATAGACTTTTAAATGATGCATTTTATTATTTTTTCTTCATCTGTTATCAAAATTAAAATCAGTAACAAAAAAAGAGGATTAGAAGTGGATGTTTCATATAAACTTTTTTGTACTGTGATATATCTCTCCTTCTCATAGGTATATATCTGATTCTGGAGGTCTTTTCCGAGAAATGTTAGTTTATATCAGAGAATAAATTGCTTGTATGTTTTATTTTAGAAAACATAAAAACACCCTTCTCCCTCTAGTTTTTTATAAAACAAAATACCACTGTTATTAGGATATTTACATTTAATGTTCTTGCAATGGATGCTATGGTTTGCAATAGTCATCCCATCACCAAAGCACCCCACTGTTTACAGAGAATGTGGTGTTTAGAGTGGTTTCACTTCAAGTCCGGTTTCAACATTACACTGTAGCTTGAAAATAAATTGATATGAGAATGAATGTGGTTTGAATGCAGGTTTTAGCCTGAATGTCTGCAATTGTAAAAGTTCCTTGGACTCACAACAATTGTAGAGGGAACACAATTCCACTGCAGGCTAAATTAGCAGACAACAGGTGTCATATACAGATTTGCAATTCAAAAATGGCTTTTACTCAGAAGAACAGTTAACACTTATATTTTATTCTTTCATTTAAGAAAAAAAAAAACAAACATGTTTTGATAATATTTGTATGAAAACCATGAAAGTTGTTGAGAAAAGGCTTCTTTAGATATATGCATAAATTGAGGCCCAAACATATAAAAGAAACCTCCAATTAACTAAGTTAATTCATATAATTTACCTTGGAGTGTGTATGTATGTAGATGCACATGCATATGTATGGGTAAATATATAAATGTACATACAAACACATTTTTTTATCTATGCAATTGTATTCAACTGGACGGTGTAAAGGTACCACTTTATGTTTCTTTTCAAAGCAGTCATTTAGAGGCATTTATAGTCTTCTCTATCTCTTTGAGCAGATACAAATCATACCAGGCAAACTTTAACAGACTGCTTCACATACACCAGCTTTTCAGTAGTGCCTTTTTTGAGTTCAGGATTAGATTGCACCCAGACAGTATTAACCTTAAGAAGGAGGGAAGAATGGAATGGCCTGGTCTTTCCAGAAGCTTCCAGATGGCTGACTTTCATGGCCAAAATACAAATGGGACTAGCTATTTCCATTGAAAGTTCTTGACATTTCCAGAGGTATTGGGGGAAAAAAAGGAGCCAAACTGGGGGTTTGCAATCTGGTCTTGAGGCTGCATGATCACATTTTTTCTTGATGTGGCAGCTAGGAACTATTGATCTTTACTTATAAAACATTCTGTAATGGCAATGCTATCATCCCTCTCTCTGAGGTAACATGCCCAATCTTGCCACCTGCAAAAAGCTATCCTGTTAAGATCTTTCAGATAATTGACCTACTTTCTGGCACAAATGTAAAACAAATTCCTTCTGCTCATTTTTTGAGAAGCCTTGAATACCACTTCCCTACCTGATTTCATTCTGGCTGTCAATACACTGATAAACTGATTTTTACATCGGGCTGTGGCTAGGTATTTCAATGAGAAATAAATAATGTCTTCTGTGACCAAAACTCAAGTAAGTGAATTTCTGGATCTACTGTATGGGTGAGCATCCACAGTTTGCTCAGAGATGTTGTAAAGGTTCCGTCTCTGTAGATATTCAGTCTGGTTGGGCAAGCCCCTCATGAGCCTGCTGTAGCTCACCCTGTTCTGACAGAGGGTTTGGAGTAGGCAATTTCCAGAGGCCCATCCCTCTCAACTCTTCCATTAATGTGATTCTTTTGTTCCCACTACTATTCAGAGGAATATTTTACATAAAAGATCACTCTTGTAGAGATGAATAGATAAAGGCAATATAAAATAAATAGCATGTGCTAACAAATAATGTTATTACCAGATTTTTCAGTTTCCATATCTTCAATTTTAACAAAACTAAACAATTAATCAGACATATATTTCTAAGCCTGTTTTCCAATAGTAATTTATGGTTGTCTGTTGCACTGTTTATTCAGTTTATATTGATATGAATATTTTCATTATTAGGCATAATATGTATTCCAAAGCAACTTATGAAGAAGTAGGGACTCTAGAGAAATCCTGAAAAAAATAAATATCATCATTTACTACCATTAAAATTAGTTTCTGTATTAGGTCCTTTTTTTTTCAGAAATAAACCCTTCACTGTTGACATATAACACAACCAATTATCTCACATTTTGTATTCCTCTTTTGTTAACAGTAAAATAAAAATATGGATATGAGTTGGTTTGATCTGTTCAGTATTGTAAAAAAGGGAGAATATATCTTAGGGAATTATGCCAGTTTTAAATACAGTACCTCTGGAAAGGTGATCTTGATGAAATGCATGTAACTTACAAAGAAAAAATGGTTATGTAATTATTATGATTAATGAAGAAAATAATTCTAATTAGATAGCTTGAAAAATCATATTGAAGAAAGTAATATCACAAAATAGATTAGTGTATCTTTATATTACATTCCCTAGCAACTACAGATGTACAAAGCTATCAAATTTGATATAGTGTGCTGGCAAATTAAATGGCTTGCCAGTTTGCAGAAAATACGTATTGTAAAGGGTATGACAACTGATCTGTCATAAACCTTTTGCCTGATATGCTAATCAGCCAGATTTCTTGGTGGTCCTGGAGATAGCTATACCATGTTTCATGGATAAAGAATATGGGATTAAACAAAGGCAAGCACTAGAAATGAAAAAAAAAAAACAAAAAACAAAACTACACTAACAATGTATAACAGACAAAAAAAAAGATATAAAAATAAGCACAGTTTATTAACACAGTATAATTTTTGGTGATTTTATATGAAAATAAAAAAATAGTTATTGTCACATAAAAATTTATCTCTAAGATTAAGAGGAAAACTTTAGAGTTTTAAGTTAAATTGTGGTTGTTCTGACATTCTATAGATCTATTTTTTTTTTTTTTCCATGAACTGGTTTGGATGACTTATAGCATACAATGTAAGTAGAAACTCTTCTATTTTAATGAAAATTTAACCAAACCCCCCCCCCGTACTTTTAGTAAGACAGTTGTGTCACTCTGTTCCTCCTGAAATTCTAATTTTCAAGTTCATTTTATTATTTCTGATAGAAAAAAAATCAGAATTAGTTGCGGACTTCAAATTTCAGTTCTGCCACTCCTGCTGTGGACTGCTGTCTCTCCTCCTTTGTGTGTCTTGTTTTTTATAGTATTGAGATTATGTTGTTGTCCTTCAGGAAGCAGTTGCAGGAAAAAAATTGAAAAGAACTACAATAAAGATAGATATTATTATTTACAAAGCTGGAACATACTCGGATTTTTATAATGGCTCTATGTAATTGTCCCCTACATGTCTCTAAGTATTAAGTAGTAATGGCTCAACAACAGCAGCTGTGCAGGGAGAAGCAGTTCTGTCTGAGACCTCTACACTTAGACTGTGTGGTGTTGGGAGTTTTGCTTTCAGCTATAGCCCAGTCCCTGGGATGAGCATCTCCACTAACCATGTGTTTCAAAGTGACTGAAAGCTCCCCCTTACCTTGTACACTTACATTCCATGTAGTTATGTGCATGTGCTGTGCATTTTGGTAAAGTCAGAGGAAAGTTTCTGGTTTAGTTTCCTCTGAAGTAATCCTAGTTTGTGTGTACCAGCGCTGCTGAGTAAAATAGTGAGTTAAAAGTAAGACTGTTATGAATTTTATTTTTTTCATAATCAAAAATACTTATGATGCAATGCAGAGAGCATGCAATCCCATTTTATCTCAATACTGGTGGAGGGCACCAGTGATCGGTTAATAGATCCATGGCTGGAACATTGTAAGCAGCACAATCAGTGTTTTTTTTCAGAAGTAGTACAATTAAGAGTTTCCTGTTAAGGGTTTGGGGATCATGAAAAGGTTTAAAAATGTCTTTAATTAGTTTTAAATGCACTCAGTGATTCTTTTCACCATATGAATTAGAGTGTAACTGTGATAGTGGTTTGTTTTTTTTTTTAAAGGGAAAACATCTTGGTTTGAAGCTATTAGAAAAGTCAATAAACAAGTTAAGAAAGAGCCATAAGACAGTGGTACATCAAGAAAACAGTTTACCGTGACATGAAACCTTGATCATTTACATCAAAGAGAAGCAAAAAGTTATAGATGAAGAAAGAATGAAACAGAACAATGGTGAGTCCCAGAGCAAATATATTTTCTTAGTGTATACTACTTGAAATACACATCCATGTCTCTAGATTTCCCACTTCACTTGCTAGAGTTTTATTAAAACTATCTTCCTGTGATATTTCAAATAGAGAAAAACCCTTCAAAAGATATAAAATCTTTCAGAAGAGCTTTCTCACATAAGAAGGGGTGACTTTGGCTAATACTGCTTTGGCTGCTGAGACAACATCTCCAAAGGAGTCTGTGCTTCTAAGTCTGATACTGATTACTCACACAGCTTGGGTTAAATCATTTTACCTGGCTGAAAGGTACAAGTTTTGCTTCCTCACTCCTTCCACTTTATTTCCAGGTATTTTTTATAAGTGGTGTAAGAACACGAGGACAATTTAAAAATAAATAGATAAATAAAATATAAAAAGGAAAAAAGATACAAAATCAATATTTGAATATATTTTTTTAGAAAATCTTTTCAATCTGTAATTATAGTCAAATATTGACTTTCCACAGCAAGCCTTTAGTTTATTGTGGTGTGGCTACATCCGGCAGTCTGCTGTTTCTTATCTCATAGTATGCACCAAGTGAAACAATTTGTAGCTTTACATGATGTAACAGTATTGTAAAGAAGGTGGAATTAAATATCGTTATGATTGTTTTGGCAAGACCTCTTCTCAAGCACAAATTATCTTCTAATTGCACTACTTCTAGTTGCACTACTGATATAACTAATTCTTAGTGAGACTCCCTAAACGTAGTATACAATTAAGATAACTGAATCTGATGGCTGTCAAGTTTTCCATAGTTCTTTCATTTAAAGCAGTCTCTCACAAACAAGTTCATAGCCTGCATAAACTGTCATTAATATTATTGTGAGCTTAGGTTTCTTTTATATAACAAAACCTTTGAAAGGATATTGTATTAACTGTTTGAGTGTGGTGCCCTTAGAAACCTCTGAAGGTTTTCATTTACTTACTGAATAATAATAATGATATAATATTGTAATAAATAAAGAACAGAAGTCTTCCTTTGAAAAGAGAATTGTATCAGGCTTCATAGCAGTTTCCAAAGAAATCCTCGTTTGGACTATTAACAGCTCACAAGCTATCAATGGAAAAAGTTCTTAGAGAATATTTTGCATTCCTGTTGGGGTGGGCTAGTACTGTAGTACTACCAGGAAAAATTTCTCTTACTTGTTTTGGTCTAAAAAAGACAACAGAGGTGTATTAGGATGCTGGGAACAATTTCCTCAGCATAAATATCTAGTTCTGTAAGCACTGGAATTAATGGAACCTGTTATCCCTATCCCTTTTCAAGAGAAGATTGATTGGAAGTTCAGATTGATTTTGTTATAGTTTTCTCTTTGTATGCTCTCTAACAAGGCAAAAAGTTGATATTATTGCTTCTACATCTTGAAATGCACCTGGAAAAACCACTGTCAAGACCTTTCTCTGAAACATTCTGCCACTCCTGTTCGTTTCTCTGCAGGAACATAACTCCTTCTGATTCCTATTTCTGTGTAAGGTTTGGCTGATATATGCCAGTGGGCTCAAAAGCTGTTAGGCAGATTTTATTATGTTCCTTTCGATAGACAGCAAGGCTAAGAATGAATGCATCTTTTCACAAAGCATTAGAAATGACAGTAGAAATTATGTGCTTCTTGGTATGCTTACTCTAAACAACCAGGTGGGAATAGGGAAACAGTAAATGAGAAGAAAGCAAAACCTCAAACAGTTATAGTTACAGCTACCTCCGTTTGCCCATATTTTGAGCTATTTTAGATATGAGTAAAGTTGATGTTTGAGAAATATTTCTATTTTTGAGCAACAATGATTTCTTTAATATTATATATTCAACTATGTTATTTTTTTGCCATATTGGCAACCTTATTTCACCCAGGATGTCTCAGATTTTGCTATACACAGATAGTCTTTGAGAGCATCTTAATCTGTCAGATATATTGGTATATGGTCTTGCACAGATACCTAATGAAATGGGCAAACTGACTTCTGGAAATAAAAGCAATAAAGACATTTTGCTATTCATTTATCTTTTTGTGGCCACACAAGATTGAAGAATTGCTTGCTGTAACATTTCTGTGCAAGCACAAATATGTCTGTAACTGACTTTGCACTTATCCTTTGCAAGACACATCAATATGTAAGAAATAGTTTTTGTAGAGGTTCAGTGTATGCAGCATTGCTCACCCCTACCAACCGCATTTGAAAAGGGAAAAAACACAATTCCTGAATCACTATGGTGTAAAATACTACTGTTAGTTGCTGTAAAAAGTGGTAGAAGTAAAATGTTTCCATCAGTAACTGAGTGTAGTTTTACTTTGTAGTACATATGGGTCTTTACAGTTCTTCCTAAATAAATTCTCTGGGTGAGTTCATTGGAAGAAGAAAACAATATTGCCCAGCAGGGTAATTAGAAGGAGAGTGAAGGGGTCCATAAGGTTGCATAAATGTTATTCTTATCGTGTTGCCAAGCTTAGGGCTGCTGCAAGAGCAGCCCAGATGGTTTTCTCACTTGCTTTAAGTTATTCTAAAGGGTCTAGAAGTTCAGAAGTCTAAACTGTGCTGTGTTATCCCATATCCAGAAACAGGAATAAGTATGAAAAAGTGATCATCACATGAAATTTCTCTCCAAAATTTTGCTTACTTTGAAACATGTTTCTTAGCATATTTCCAATGAGATTTTTTCACCATGAGTGCAGAAATGCTGCATGGTGCAGGAGAATCTGCCTCATAGTAGCTGTTCTAGTGCACTTAGTGTGACATTTCAGAAAAATGGCAAAATTTAAAGCACAACTTGATAATGATGGCATTTATCTGACTGCAAAGACTGGTTGGTTTGCATGGTGTTTGTACTAGGTGTAAGCCCAGCATGTGGTGAATTGTAAGAGATTAAGATAGTGCAAATAGAAAAAGAAGGGGAAGGTTTCAGTGTGGAAGGCAACAGAAGGGACACAGCAGGGACAGGAGTCTCAGCACTACCTGCATCACTGGCAACCACATTAGCATCATGATCCCAGCCTGTCTACCTGCAGTTTCACAGGACAGGTGAGACCGCAGACAAAGATCAGTGAGGAAATCCTGATGATTCACAGAGCCAGGACGCAATGGAGATACAGGTCACCCAAGAGGGTCCAAAAAAGGCATATCTGAAACCTGTTGCCAGTCTAAGAATGGTGTGGGGAGGTGAGAAGGACTAGTCAACTAGTTACTCTTGTCCTCCAAGGCATTGCAAAAGACGTAACAGCTGAACACAAGTGTTACAGAACCCTATGGTTGGATGAACACTTGAACACCTACCTCTGCTCTGGTGTGCAACAGCTGGACAGACATATGTACACAACACTTTTCTGGTGCTTGTGACAGTGAAACTGTGACAGAGCAATGAGCAAAATCTGTTTTATTTAAGTTTTTGTTTCAAATAAAAATGACTTACCCTTCCATAAGCAGTACTGGGTGCATTGCTGACCTAACACTGGAGTAGCATGTGCCACGAGCATATTTCCTTGCTTTATCTCTGTTAATCTCTTTTTCTGAGATGATATGTAACAATGACCAGAAAATCATTATGGAAACAATTACAGTGACATTTCTGTTCATGCAGACCTAAGGCATTAGAAGTAAAGTTGTGGCTGCTGTATCTTCAACCATAATGGGATAAGGTTTAACTGGAAACGTTCTTGTTTAGTGGGAAAAAAAAAACCATGATAAAATCTTTTTTATCCATAACACTTTCATACAACTTGTGTGTATACAACCAGTTTTACTTTAAGAAAGTCAACTGAGACTAGCCGGATGAATGTATTTTCATAAGTTACTTAGTTTACATAAATTTCTTTTATACTGATTTTTTACATTGTTTTCTATCCATATACGTAAACAATGGCATATCTGAATTCTTTCCAGTAAAATTTAATAATTATCTGGACTTCAATAGGCATTGTGGTTTTCCACATTTGAGTGAAGTTAAGCTTATCAATCACCTACAAAGTACTTATTTTTTTGAAAACAAACAAATGATCTATTACTTGTTATTTATAATTGATTATAACTACCATGACTGGCATTTTCTGGACATTCTGGAAATTATCCCTCCAACTGATTGTAAACCTCCATCCCTCAGTTCAAAACCATGATTGTTATCTTTTGGATTTGAATGAAACATTTAGGAAGTGTTTATTGTTCATGTTAATCCATGCTGTAGCTGATTTTGCTGTTTCTGTCATCTGTTCTGTCAAACCCTGTTAACAAATAATGCCATTGTCTAAAAAAATAAAGATAAAGCATCTCTTGTTATCTCATGTTGTTCTGTAATAAATGGCAATAAAGTAATTATACCATGCAAAGCTATGAAAGCAAGTTCTGTTGAAATTGCTGATTATGTTTATTGTAAGGGCATTGGTCATCTTTTTTTTCTGTAAACAAGTGTGTAAGTCCAGCTACTGTGCTTTCAGACTTCCATGCCTTCACATTTGTTTCATTGTCCTTTTCCTGAAATAAAAGGAATATTTTTAGTTTTGATATGTCTGAAACAGAAAAAACATAAAAACTCCTTCATCATTATTTTTTTATAAAGTGGTGAGATTCAGGATGATGGATAGTAAGATATTGACTTTCAGTACTTTCGAATACAAAACTGAGGTGGGGGAGAATGCAAAGATGTTACAGCATGGAAGTTAAAAGTCAGAGGTTCAGATTTTTTTTATAAGCCCTCTGAGCATTCTGATTTTCTCTGCACAGATAGAACCATAATAAAGCCTAGTGTTAAACACTTTTGTCCTGTTTTCCATACTGTGTCCTTTCACTGTGTTCTGTTCTCTGCACAGTGAACATATGGTCTTCCTGTGGTTCCTTGGCAGTGCACAACATAGGATTGTAATACAAAATGTTTGATTCTGTAGGGTCAAATTCTACACTCAAATTCTAGATTCCACTCTCTAATTTTAGCAGTGGCTCTCTTCCAGCTGCCTGCAGAGTTATTGTGCACACAAAGTAATATTATGGGCACTCCGCTGGACTACATAGAAGCAAAGTGACACCACACCACAATGTATCTAATGCTCACTGCTGAGTGTCAAACTGTATGCCTGTGATTCCTCTCTCCATTTCAATGCTAAGAATTTGACAATAAACATAATTATATATTACATAAAAATTTATAGTTTTCTCTATTAAAATGTATTTATGAATATTTTCTTATTTTCGCTGAAACAAAAGTGGCTCTCTACATCTATTCATAATGACAGTCTGGAAGATTTGCAGCTTTTTCAGTTTAAAATTTCCTCTTCCTTTCCTTGGAACACTTCAAATTCTGAGTGCTAAAGTGGTGAAAAGGAAAGGGAAAGGAAAAGAGGACAGCAGATTACTTGCTGAATGCTGTGTGGAGAAGTCAGTGTACAGAGTCTGAATGTGCCCCATTCCAGTTATGTTAATAGACTATTCATGCACTTGTTTGGCATCACGAATAGGGGAAGTCAGTGCACGAGCTCTACCTGTTCAGGTACAGCTCCAGACTCCTGCTGACATACTGTGGTAACCGGTGGGATTTATATTGCAATTCTTAGTCCTAGAACTGTGAGGTTTCCAGCTCATCCATGCAGGATAGGAGTCCCTAATTAATAGCAATGTAGGCTACTAGCTTCTCAAGTTTATTCTATATCCTGTGAGGTTTTCTGTTTATACAGGATTTTCAAGGTAAAAATTATTGACTGGTACTCACGCCTGCAAAGCATTTTATATCTGGACTACGGTGATACATGAATAATAATTGAATTTTGTTCTTCTTGGTGCTTACAAAATATACAAAAGGATTGCACACAGGGAAATTAAGGAGAATAAAAAGGAGATGGGAGCTTCAGAAAATTATAACAAGGGAGCACTTTAACATAATACAATGTAATTCCAAAGCAGATGCTTAACAAATTATGGATTTTATGGGATTCATAGAAGAAGTAGTTCTTAAAGACAGATTTGAAGAAAACTGAGCAAACATAATGATTTAAAAAAACTCTAACAAAAACCTGGGCTTTGGAAAAATTGCATGTGGGAGAAATAGGTATGTAGAAATTCTAAGAAGAAATTCTTAGACTACTCTTAGGACATTTCTCTGAAGGCTAATGCCTTGGTCACAGCATACAAGGGGCATATTGTATTTTGCTACTTATATAAACAGTGCAAATCTAAGTATTTTGTTAATGGTTTATAAATCTACTCCAATTAATAACATCAGTTTTGACTTGTTTTTCTTACTGAAAACATGCCAGTGCCAAAAAAACCAAAAAAAACAAAAAAAACAAAAAAAAAACAAAAACAAAACAAACAAAAAAAAAAACCAAAAAAAAGCCAGTTTTGACACTCTTACTGTTACAGCCCCATCAGGGAGGCTATTAAAGGAAATATTGACATCATTTTGATGAGGTAACAATTTTAAGATGCAGAAAAGTACTGAGATTTTCAAGAATCAAAACAGATAGTCTGAGTTTGGAGTATGGTTTCTTTTTTCATTGATTAATTGGTTTTGTTGGCTTTAACAACAGAATTACAATTACAGAAAATCTATGTTAGTGTATCTATATCATCTATATCTATATCTTTATCTGTATCTATATCTATCTATAGAGATATATCTTATTCTTTCTCAGATACAGGAGGAACTTTGCTGGTATTGTCAGTTCTAACTGTAGAGAAGGAAACAGTGCTGGATAGAAGTACATGATCCAGTTATATTAACCAATACACCTGTGATATGAAGCTTTGCAGAAGCTAATAGGAACTGCTACTCAGCAAGGCTAATGAGGGTGATCCACCTGCCTTATTAACATGACTGTAACATTTTTCCGTAGTAGAGCTAGCTTGTACAAGTAATGCTATACGTCACTGCACTGGGTCATGCAGGCATAGCCCTGGAAAGTGCTACAGTGATTACACAGAAGACTTGCAGGGATTAAAAATTTCAGTGACATGCTATCTGCTTTCCTTTCAATGCCTCAGGTAGCAGAAAAATGTTTTGGTTTTTTACCTGCTTTCCTTTATCAGTTCAGTTTTGTTCACTTCAATTTTTACTGTCTTGAGCAGGGATGATAGATGTTGTGGTGCTGCAAATGGAGTAACACCTGCTGACTCTGCTTAAGAGTCTACAGGAGTCTGAGCACACTCCTGGAAGGACCAGCTAAGTGAGAGTGTTCATGGTCTCACTTGTGAGCAAGCTGCCTGATGTGCTTGCAGAGCCAACCACTGTTGGTCATAAGAGAGCTACACTGAGTGGTGTGTACATGTTGTCTCGGGCTGGCAGTGCAGTGTGTGGCACTTTTGTGCTGTTCTCTGCCATCTGACGTAGGCATCCTCTGTGTGCCTCATGCAACAACACAGCTCTGAATACAGTGCCTCTGCTTTGAGAATAATGCATGTAGTTATTACTTTCTCATTACGACTATGTTTCACTCTATTTTTTCGTTTTTCTTTTATTCTCTTTGAGGGGAAAGAAATCAGATGTGCTTGGGAGACTCCATAAACTTGGACAAGGCAGTTAAAAAGAGGAAAGCACAAATGAAATAGAAGCCAAGATGAAAGAATGTGCAGAGGGAATTAGGATTTTCAGAGCTTAACATCTAGTTTCAGATCAGGCTACTGCTTGTCACCATGTTCCTTCCTGCACTATTAAACACTCAAGAGTAACATCACATTTTCAGTCTATTCTGCAGAGATTTGAGTCATGCAGCATTTGAAATCAGGTAGCCAAACTCAGTGTCTTACTGTAGAAAACATCTCAAAGCTCCAGTCATTTGTTCTGCTAAGGAAGTTTCAAATGAAATACATTTGAAAAAAATCTGCCATAACTTTGTGAAATGTCAGCACATAGAGAAGCTGACATCTATAGGTTTATCGTCTGGGGAGCACTCACTGAGAACTTTCCATTGCTTTGATGCTATGGCAATTGGTCCATCTCACAAAATGAATTATTTTTACCTGAATTATTCAGACTAAATACATCTCTTTAGTGTTAGGTGAGTTACTGTAAAGGTAGAATGCTGACCTGAATAAGAGTATCTAGAGGGAGAAGGAAATAAAAAGACCTTGTGCAGATGTTTTTTTGAAGTGATATACATATATGTTGGAAAAGAGAAGAAAAAGGAGATAAAATGAAATCTTGAAGTAGCCTTGACTGATCTGCAACCTTTGCAGAGGAACTCATGTTTTCTGTTCCCCTGTAATGTTTAGTGAAAAGATTAGATGGCAGGCAGAATTAGCTTCCCTTGTCTATTGCTGGTGATTGTGCAATAGGAAATCTAAATATTGTGCTGTCATTCTACAGAGCTGACATGTGAAAAGCATGTGTCTTGTAGAGCCACACAGACCCATTGTCAGCACTCTAAGCATGAACTGACAAAAATTCAAAGAAAGATGCTGAGGGAAATTTTCTTCTGTATATATTCTAAGTTAATGAAAACCTAGTCTTGAAGCAAAAAGACAAATAAGCTTTACAATTGCTAATGAGTAACTAGTGATTGTACATGTGTTCTTTAATTTCACTAAAGTGAGAGTTTCTCATTTTTAATTATTACAATGTATCCATTCTGCTTTAAGAATTCTTTTAAAAAAATAATGTATAGTGACACAAAAAAAATTAGTTGGATGTATTAAGAAAAGGTTTCATGTAATCATTCTCTGTGTGAAACAGATCTTTTGCATAGCAAAGTTGTTTTTTTTTAAATGTTTAAAGATAGACAGAAGTACATCTAACAAAACCCCTAAATAACTCCAAATAAATCAATTTGAAAACTGAATTATTAATACATGTTTTTACAGCATGTATTTTATGCAAGGAGATTTGTCTTTACGTTTAATAACACCCTATTTAGCAATTTGAAAAATCTATCTGTAAATTCATAGCTTCAACCAGCCTATTCTGTGTGACTTGTGTACAGAAGCATTTGTTCCTCAGCAGCATGAAGCTCTGAAAATAAGTGTTGCATGACCAGAATGCATTTGAAGGAAACTGGTCTCTGTGTTGTGCCAGATATATTGGTGTGTAAGAGATAAATATCCCAAGCGTGATTGTAGTAGAGGCACCTTTTTAAAGCTACGCTTTATCTGCAGTGCACTTCCATGAGTAAACAAGTGTCTATCTACAAAAGCTCAGCTCTCATGATTTGCTGTACTTTGTACAGCATAAGCACATCTAAGATATATATAAATCAAATACAAATACAAATTCATACATCCTGGTTCTGGGTCTTATATTATTCAAATCACCAGTATTTTGAAGTGCAGATGCACTAGGCTGAAATGTTTATAATTTATTAATGCTGCATTTTGAAGGTTATAACAATAAATGTCTCTGTTTATATGAGGCTGGAATAGAAATAAGCTGCATTCCTTTAAGAAAATGCAAATCCGTGACACCCTGATCAAAGACTAGCTCCTTAGCAGTTTAGCCCTATGTCTCCAATTGAGTGAAATTACTTTCAAAGTTACTGTTAAATACAACCATTTGTTTTCAGATTCACCACTGAGCAGTATTTTGTAATATTTAATAATAAGAGTAGAAGATGATTTTTTCTTTCTGGATGAGGGTCAAAATAACTGTAATAGTATTTATACAGAATCTGCATGTCTATTTATATTAACATTTCAAGAAGAATGTATACATATATAATATAAATATGTATAAAATCTACAGAACTTTCAGTTTAAAATGTATCTAATTCTTTTTAACAGAAAGTACTGTAAGGGGGAAATGTTAAAATGTATTTGATAAATGCATGTGGCTATTTTTTTTTTTGTTATAGAACTGCTCAATTTTTTTCAGTATTACACGAGCTTGTATTGGTGTCATTTGAGCCATAATAATTAAACAATTCACATGAGTTTCATAGTGGTTAAGATTCAGTGGCAGAGCCCATTGCCTGCACTGTTGACTAACAATGTCTTGCCGCTTCTTTGCATTGTCCACCACTGCATCCATCTGCTTGGCTTTCATTTACTATTCAAATTATTTTTTGGTGTGTTTATGATACAATTCACATTAGTATTGATGAGCATCTCTCACAGAGTTTCAGTGTTCGACAGAAGTATGTAGGACAGTCACAGAGTCCAAGCAGCCTGTCACTTAGAGAATGTTATTCAAATATCCCATTCTGAGGGAGAAGCTCTTTATTTTCAGTCTTGTTGAAGGTAAAGAGAATTAGTGACCAGTAGTTATTTAGAAAACAAAAAATGCAAACATCAGAATATCACATTGCTAGGCATTATATAGATATATAAATACTGTCCTTGGTGTGAGGACTTCATACTTTCCTAACATGTGCTCTTGCCTAAAGCACTGAACAAAAATAATATAGTTGGGAAAGTCTTTCTACATGAGAAATAATTTTATTTTAACTATGTTCTATAATTTTTTTTGTTCTCTTCTTTTGTTTGTCACTTTAGTGATCAGAATGTGCCATAAGTACATAGACAAGAAGAAAGAAACTGGTTTGTTTTTTCAATTATCAAGTTATTTTATGTTTGTAACATAAAAACACATGAATTAAAACCCTCAATACTGTAAAACCCACAAACCTCCAACACCATGGTTGTGCTTCTGTATCTGTACTTTTGTGGCTTTTTTAAATACTTGAGTTCATATGCACAAGAGTGTAATATATGGTGACTTCAAAGTGTAAACACTGACCAGAACTGGCTAGCTCAGTGCTCATAACACAAAAGAGAGGGAGTTAACACTTAGAAATATGTTCTCTAAAAACCAAACCAGCCGTTTCTTGATACCAAAGAAAGTCACATGGAGGATGCCTGAGGGAAGGCACGCCTGAAACCCACCTTCCACTGGACTTCACTTCTTCTCAGTAGCATTACTGGAGAGTGGCTTGTCCCAAGATTAGCAGCTGCTGTTTTCAGAGGCAAAAGCTGTCTTCTAAGAATCCTATTTGCATTCAGGATTTTTTTTTTCCCCTTAAAATGCCTGATTTAGAGCTGTTCAGTATTTAAGAAATGTGACAGAGTGCCTCTTTATAAAGAATGAGATAGTGCTTGGGTAAGATTGAAATTAGAAGATCTACATTGTATACTGCATTTCCAGCTACACTACCCTGGAATTTGTCTTATTTTACTCCATTCAAACATAATTGGAGAGGGAGGGCTCTGTTATAAGTAAAAGGCAAATGTTTGATAAAAAGATCCAGAAAGGTTGGTGTGCTGACTTCAGTGGCTTCCTTAGCAAGATAGTTAAGCTCACTTCTCTGGCTTCCCAAGTTGTAAAAAAAAGGTAATTCCTCTTGAATGGCTTTCTACACAACTTTGGAGACCAAGAAGAAAATGAATCAGAAAATATTTTATTAGTCTCTTATGATAAAACTTTGGAGGAGGAAAGACTTCTAGATTTTGGTCCATGTTCCTAGAAGCAGCCACATAAAATGAACCAATGGGTTTGCTAAAATATATGGTGTGGGAAGCTAATACCTTACCTATTGGATTACATATTCCTACTCAGACTTTCCGAATTGATTGAATTTGAAATTTTTTTATACTCTTATCATGAAACAGGCAGATATGATTTCTCTACCTTAAAGAAACCTAATAAACTTGAATCTTGGATGAATATTTTGGTCAATAAGGACAATGAAGGCAAATTTCTTAGCTGCTTCCTGTAGTAGAAGTGATGTATTTTTCTGGTATGCAATTTCAGCAGTGAAATATTCTTAAATATGAGGCTCACATGGATCATAAAGAGGACTTGAATGACTAGAATTTCAACAGGAAGTATTTATTTGCCTATGAAATCTGCTGGAAGTATGTTGATGTCACCAAAATTATCTAATGCTTTGAAGGTTATTGATGGATCTGGGTGGAATGTTCACAGTTTGGGTTTTAAGGGGGATTTGGTTGTAAGGTAAAAAAGTAGTCTGTGCTTATCTGCATGATCAGAAAGCTGATGACCAACCCATTTCCACAGATGCGAATGTAGAATAGCTCTCTAGGGCTTGCCAGGCATGCAAGCATTCTGTTTTAGCAGTGTGCTTGGAATGAGAAGCCAAGGGAAACAGACAAGTCATCTGTCTCTTGGTAACTGAGATAGACAGAATTACACTCCCCGTTCAACCAAAAATGTTTACAGTTTGTACTGTATGAGGGCAAACGAGCCGCTCCCTAAAAAAGCCTTTGTGAAACAACAGATCTAAGATTTCCCTCTAAAACTAGCACATGGAATGGGAGGTGCTTGTTAAAACCTAAGGCAAAAAGCTCATGTATCAATCAGTTATCAGCCAGTCTTGAAAAGTTATTTTATTTTTCACTTCATTATCTTTATTTATACTTGATGTAAAACCAGTACCTCTCATAGATCGTATTTAATCATAGAAATCATTGTTGTGTTCCACCTGACAATATTATTGTTTGTGTATGAAGAAATCAGCACAAACTTGTGTGCCTTTCTGGGAAAAATTAAAGACAGAAGTTGCAGCAATATTTCTGTAAAATAGTGTTTTTCACACTCACTGTAGTTTTCAGCTCACCACTAAAGCATGTTTTCAGAAGGGAAGGGCAACAAATAAATGAAATTAAACTACAGGAGTTCCTACCCTAGCAGAAAACACAGTGCTGAATTAGTGTTTTTATCTTACATGTTTGTCTGACTAATGTTTTGTAAATAATTAAAGAATAATCATAACTTATATTGTTTCTGAAAATAGACATTAATGATCAACATTTCAACTTCACCAGAATTTTTTTATGCATGTTCTTTTCCTTACTAGGGTTCTAGATGTACAAGCTTTATTTGCTACTGGCTGCTATTTTCCCACTTAAAAGTTTTTCAAAGAAGAACAATATTGTGCAATTAGGCAGCTATGAAACATACCACAACGAGTCCATGTACTGCTAAAACTATGAACTTTTCTTCATAAGGTAGTAAATGTTTTACAGTTGAGAGTAATTGCACATGTACCAATATAGTATGAGACACTACTCTTGAGAAATACGTGAGTAATTTAAACGCTTGATTAATCTGACAAAGACATCAAACTTTTGTGGATCTGCAATCTGTTAAATATCAGAACATCTCTTTGAGTGTACTTGCTGCTATGAACATCATTATCATGATAGTCAAAGTGATATTAAACCCAGAAAATCAGAACATTTTACAACAGGCAAATTACTTCTGTGAATCTCAGTCAGATTTGTGTTCAATTTTTTCTTGGATCTCAGCTTTGTAAAGAATATTAAAAGCCAACTGATTGAAAGTAAGTAAAAGAAAAAAAAATAGTGAATGGAAATAAAATGTTTGGTCTCAAATATCTAATAACTCTTTTAATGCAAATATATACTGTAGCAAATTCATCAGTAGTGCTGGAAGAAGGTTGGGGCAGAAAAAGCAAAGCAAATGAATGGGGGCAAAAGCAAGCTAACCTATAAACTCATATTCTGAAAAAAACCCCCACCATCCTATGTTCTTATGTTCCACATCCTACGGCTGTAGAACAGAGAACAGGCTGACACTGTGTTTAATTTCAAGAAAAAATTACACTACAGTTAAATTTTGCTGTCTTATTATGGCACACACATTTTAACTATGCAGAAGTTGAGATGAAAACTAATGGTATATGTGTATGATGGAGGTGTTGACTGATGGGGAAAGATTACATAAGTAAATATGTGCAACTATGGTAGACAACAATTAGAGAAGATTAAGTAAAAGAACCAATATCACCTGAAGGATATTAAGAGCAAAAGGTAAAGTTTTATTTTTGTTACAATGGAATAATAGTCAGTGAAATACAGATATATAATGAAATGTGACCTGACAATTAAGAATCTCATTTTCAAAATAACATTTAATTGGGATAAAGTTCTTTTCAAACTAAAGTTATGTTGATGATCATTACATTCCAGCAGTAAAAACTTGGTTCCCCTAAAACCATTGGCATAGAGTCTTTTGATTTGACTGGTATTATTTACCGAAATTTTTCACTGACAGAGGGATGTTAGAGATTGCTTTCTGTAATTAGGTTCTGTGCTGCAGATACTAGTAGTTACTGTGTCCATAAAAGATGCTAATAAAATTCTGGGTTTAGCCAAAATAAGCCTAACGAAGTCAATGAAATGAATCTGAATGTATATTCATGAAAACTACACTAAGACTTAATCTTTCTTCTTCTCGTGTGACCACTTCAGAATATTCCATAGTAAGGCCAAATGGTGCCTTATAACTGAGAAAACCATAAAATCCAAAAGGTTTCTGGAACAGTAAGTTCACAGTCAACATTTTTATGAGAGGCATCCGGCATATGGATAACAGCATGGGGCTTCCAGCAACAGCTTTAAGCAAGACTCATTATGCTGGGTTAGTGCTCACTTGCTAACAAGAATACACTTCCCAAAGAAGATATTTTCCTGCTCTGGTACATCACAGATTGCTTATGACTGTAATTAGTGGGAAATAACGTTCACTACCTGATTATTGTTCTCTTTCATATTTACACTTTCATCATATTTCATCCTACCTAGTATTGGTAAGGGACATTGTATCTAGAGAATGCTCCTTTCCTCCAGTATTCTGTTGTTTCATTATTAATATGAATCTAAAAATCTCACCATGTGTTTATGTGAACAGGGTGACAGAAGCAAGAAACCCACAGAACAAGATCAATGTTACCACAAATGACTGAAGGCATCATGCAGGCTCTGGTGTGAAGAAACCAGCAAGATTTCTATTGCAAGGCCATAAGGTCTGTAGTGCCAACCAACATTGTGATTTGCCATGCTGCTTGCCAAGTGCTTTAAATGAACCTAGAAAAGTCTCTCAAGGTGAGTCTACACTCAAGACACTAAACAAATCATTTGGAGTAGTATGCTTTTGTGACAAGTACCTGAATTTCTCTGCTTATCAATTTATTTTATTCAAATTAGTTCAGAGTTATATCCACTACACTGCTGAATAGACTTATCTTAAACAGAGAATTTTTTTGGTCTTTTTCCATGTCAGTAGAAGCCTCGATTATTCACAGGCTATCATTCAGTGAATAAAAAGTGGACAAAAGAAAACATACAGTAGATTGATGAAAGGCATCTTTCTAACCTCTACAATGGATTGAATCTGTGAGACGCTAACAAACTACAAACCGTGATGTGCTATGGCCTGAAAGAATAGAGAGACTGGATTCCTGAAGGAATGGTGCTGCACTTATCTCAGGGCTAGGCAATATTTAATTCAGTCAATGACATTACATTCTTCCTGGAGTCTGCTGTGAGAAATGAGAAGTGACTTTGTATAAAAGGGCAAATTTATACTTACAGAATAATTTTTTTTGTTGTTGTTTTGCAAGATTATTTTTATACCCTGAAATGTAAAGTTATATTCGCTATTCTATTTGAGGAGGCTACAGGGTGGCTGCTCTGACAAGCTGCTAGAAGTTTCCCCCATGTCTAAAAGAGCCAATGTCAGACTGCTCCAAGACAGATCCATTGCTGGCTGAGGTCAAACCAATCAGTGATCAGTGACCAATCAATGATTCAGTGATAACATATTTAAGAAGCAAAAAAATGTTGTGCAGATGTAATTATGGCCAGAGAAGTGGGTGAGAACTCATGAGCGAAACAGCTCTGCAGATACCAAGGTCAGGAGGGGAAGGAGGTGCCCCAGGGGCAAAAGGCAGAGATTGACTTTCAGCCAGTGGTGAAGACCATGGTGAGTCAGGCTGTGCCCCTGCAGCCCATGGAGGTCCATGGGGGAGAACATATCCACCTGCAGCCTATGAGGGAGCCCCATGCCAGAGCAGGTGGATGGCTAAAGGAGGTTGTGACCCTGTGGGAAGCCCTTGCTGGAGCAGGCTCCTGGCAGAGACATGTGAACACATGGAGAAAGAAGCACATGTTAAAAGACATGTCTGGGGACCCATGCAGCAGCAGCCTTTTCTTAAAGGACTGCATCCCGAGGAAAGGTACACACCCTGGAGCAGTTTGTGAAGAACTGCAGCCCATGGGAAGGACTCACATTGGATAAGTTTGTGGAAGGACCACACGCTGGAGCAGGGAAAGGACTCCTCTCCCTGAGGAGCAAGCAGTAGCAGAAACAACATGTAATGAACTGACTGCAGTCTCCATTCCCTGCCTCCACGTGCTGCTGTGAGGGGAGGAGGTAGAGAATCAGGAATAAAATTAAGCCTGGGAAGGAACGAGGGGGAAGGTGCTTCTAGGATTGTTTTTACTCCTCATTGTCCTGTTCTCATTTGACTGGTAATAAATTCAACTAATGCCTGTATGTTGAGTCTGTTTTGCCCATGGCAGTAATCAGTGAGTGATCTCTCTCTGTCCTTCTGTCAGCTCATGAACCTTGTTGAGAAATACATTTGGTTCAGGTAGCTTGTATGCAAGCTACAGTTGGAGATGCAGATTGAGCTCTGAGTGGGAGCCCAAGACAAAAGGCCACGAACTGCCAACCCTTTGGTTAAAAAAGGGCACAAAGATGGATAGTGCCAGACAGGTGACTTGGACACTGGGAGACAGCAAGAGTTGTAAACTGACAACCTTTTTGGGTAACAAAACACATGAAGACCAGTGGCACCAGCCAGGAGGATGGATGCTAGGAGACACAGTAGGAGCAGAGGACTCAGGAGGAAGAGAAAGGCTTGTGTTTGGGTAGTTTGTGAGGGTATAAAAGCCCAGGGGCCCTTGGTTAGGGAGTCCCTCCTTGGAGGCATCATTTCAGGCTGTTTCTGTGTTACTGTGCCATGACTAAATTGCTTTGTGGAGCGAGACATCTGAGAATCTGCTGGGGGAAACCTGGGGTTTAACTGGTAAGGAAACCTAGTCTGACTGTGTGAGTGGTGTGTGTGTGTGTGCAGTCAAGTGGAGCACCCATGGGCTCACTGGAGCCACCTGCTGCGAGGAGGGTTTGGTCCCAGCAGTTACAGTCTCTGACGTTGGGAATGTGAAGGTCAGAGAGCCTCATAAATGATCAGACCGGGAAATTCCTTTGCAACCTTTTGTTATATTTTCTCTCTCCTGTCCACTTGAGGCAGGGAAAATGACAAAGCAGCTTTGGTGGTCTCCAGGTGTCCAGTCAGGGTAACAAACCACCACAACTATTCTGTCTCTTTGAGTGTTGAAACAGATATTTTTTTAAGCAGAGGAAGTGGCAGACAATGAACAGAAATACAGGGAGGAGTCTTTTGTGAAGCACAGTGCTTAGTACTATTTACTCAGAACTGAAGTGGCAATTCTGCTCCTTTGCACTAGTGCTATCGCAGTGGTGCAAAGAGGAATTATTTTCAATTTACTTAACTGTGGTACTATAATTGGAAATATTTCACCTATGTGAGTTAGATAAAGGAACTTTATTATAGTTCTTCTGCATGTATCAAAACAGATTTTGATAGTACACAAGAAAATGAAACAAATGACTAATTTTCTTCAAATCTCTTTTCTAGTTTCAAAACAAGGGACAAAACCAAATCAACGACAACCTCGTTTATGCCTGTAAAGAAAAAAAAATTGTGATTGGTAATCAGATGTTATAAATTAATCACCAGAGGTATTTACACTTTGAAAGTCATGCCAAGATTTCATCTTTCTTGTTCTTTGTTTCATATTAGACACTAATTAAACAATTTGTTATTATTTATGTGACAGTGTTCCCTGCAGAACCCTTCTTTCATACCTTATTACATTAGTCATCCACCACAACAGTTCAACCTGCAAAGTAAAACTCATACAGTTTCCTTAAGTCTTCTTTTCCCACAATCTAAATTGAAGACAACCAAGTAGACCCCTGACTCCTTTTGTTTATCATAGCTTTTAATTTGTGATAATGGCAGTCTAGCAGTTTTTGAGATCATTTGCCTGAAAGAAAAAATAAAACAATTACAATCAACTTGTGCTTTAGAAGTTAGGATGACTTCATATTTTAAGGGTTAAACCAGGAATACAAAAACTATGTCTAGTCTCTGTATCTCTGTCTTTGCTAAACCATTTTTGTTTAAACTAGGAAAGGGTACTTCATCTTTGTGAACACTAATTCCTAATATCTAAAGCAAGGATAATAGAGTTCCTTTTCTTGCACCCTTTGACTGCTTTACCTATTTAGATCACACTGCTCTGGGGATGAGGAATGTCACTTAGTTTTTGCAGTGCTTCAGTAATGACACATTAGTCAATTTTAAATATTTTTAGATATTGCCTGCTAGATCTCTAAATGACACACTGCTTTCCACAGAAAGCTTTCTGTTCTTTACCACTGCAAAGTGTATGTTGCTTTCTGCAAAGCAATTCCTACAAATAGTGTCTGCCTTTCTCTGGGGTAACTTCAAAGCCAGCCAGAGCTCCCCTTGCAAATGACCCTTGTTGTCGGAGAAAACAGGATTGATTTACAAATACAAGCCAAGTTTTAACACTAAGATCTGTCTTGTTTATAGATAAGATTTTCTGCAAAGATGAAGCGCTGTGTGAATTTTAAATGTTTCATGAAAGCAAAATGGTAAAGGGCACCTGTCATACTATTTGGTTTCTTTGTTATATAATTGAAATAAAGCTCAATTAATTTTGTTTACTAGATGCTTATTAATATATACTGGAAAAGAAAATAATTTAAAACTACCACTGGAAAAATAGCCCAGAGCTTTGCCTGCAGTATTTTTAACAATCACTATTGAGTGTCAGGAAACAGGCAGAAAAGCAAAAGTTGAATGTTCTTAAAATCCATATTTTTAATAGAAATCTGTCAGTGAAATACAGTAGTACTCTAACCCTGTTGTCTTAAAATTGAGTATAACATGTAAATGTTAAGGTCTTCTGGCTCTTAATGTCTAAAAATTCTGGAGGCAATTTGTGTCATTTTTATTAGTTCTTGGCACAAGGTCATATTTAGCTGCCTAGAACTGTCTTGAATGAATGGCCTGAGAACTGTTGCACCAGCTTTTGCTTTTCTGATATCCTGGCCCTTTTATGGCAGCTTGGGCTTGCAGCCAGAAGGAAAAATATGTCTTTTTACAGGGAATCAGTAACTATTCTTGCATGAGGATAATTCTGAAGAGCAAAATCTCACATTATCTCATGCAAATATGTACATGTCTGTCAAGACCTAAAACTACATGTGTAACTAATACATTTTATTTTAACAATTTACTTCGGGAAAATAGCAATAACTACAGTTTCTTGACACCAGCATTTTCCTAAACATTCTATAAAAGTTATGCATTAATCCTTGTAACGTACCTTTGAACATAGTTTTGAAGAGAGCACACTGACTCCAATTACCTAAATGTCCTGCTTGATATGGTAAATTTTAATCCTTTGATTTGAATTACCCAGAGTATTAGGGACATGCATTTCATTAATGTAACTTTTTCAGTCAAGAATTAGGCCAGTTGGAATGGAGGTTTCATGTAGGCCACTTCTCTATGCACAAAGTTCTGTCTGCATTTTTCCATTTTTAGATGGTATTATACTGTTTTATAGGCAGTGTTTGCATTCTCTGATGGTGTAATCGTCAAACAGTTAAAGAAATTTTATTAATTCTGAAAGGCCATATAAGTGCACCTCAAAAAGAACATTTCTGTGCAATAAAAAGAAATATTTGCTTCTGTTAAAAATGATTTTGTATTGGCTTAAAAATTGAACTATTCAGGGTTCTCATTATGAAGTTATTTCATTTGATTTAACATCTTTTCCCTTTTACTTCCCCCCCCCCCCCCACCCCGGCTAACTTTCTTAGAGAAATTCATGTCTATGTGATAAAGGAGTGAAGGATTTCAAATCAATTTCCATAAGTTATCAACTTCAGCAGTTTTAAATTCTCAGTAATAAATGGTTGTTTGAAAGTGATGTTTATTAAAATAAAAGAGTGAATATACGAGAATTTCAGGTAACTTCTGAAAAGCCAAAATAGAAAGAGCAAACAATTAAAAAAAAATATTGACAAATTTTTTCTTCTCTTCCATGTCTCAGTTTCACTTCTTCCTCGCATTAGTCTCCATCCCTCCCAATTTCCTTGGTGAGCTGATGGGCAATGCAGGAGTCTGGAATTATCACATTGCCTTTCCTTTCCATTTCTTGCTTCTTACTCATTTTTCTCCATTGAGCCTTGTTTCTTACTCTTCCCCTGCTCTGACATGGGACCTCCAGGTGATGCAGTTCCCCAGTGGCAGTGCAATTTTTTTTCCCATTTTTATGCCTCTATCAGTTTGCTCACAATACCCTCTTCCTTTGTGCCTCCTCATGTGTGTCTACTGCCCTTTCTGAAAATTGTTTGAGAAGAGGTACCCTGTGTTTCTCTGGGTGATGGTAGTTTTGATGTGCTGTGGATCACTCTATCCATGTCAGAACTGGCTGAATGTGGCACAGGGGAGGAAAGAGCCTCCTCCTAGACAGGCCACCTGACAGTCCACTGCTGCCCAAACCCTGCTAGTTATGTTTAACACCTTTCACATCTTGCTTCTGCAGAACACTGTGTGAATGTTTATCCATTACCAGGTCTACCTTTAACATCATCATGGCTTTAGCATGCAAACATTACAAACTCTGCCTTTTTATCAGGACAATAGGGTTGACACTGTGGGGCCATGGGCATATGTTCGTGAATACTTTCTTCGTTCTCCAGCAGATAAGATTACTCTTTTACAGATTTCACTCCTTCCCCCTGTAAACCCCAAAACAGAAAATGTTACAACACTCTGAACATCTATCCATTACAATCTCCATTACTTGTTACAACAGGCCAGATTATTTGCTTTAACAGCATAATAATTTGACATTATATTAAATATTTCAGACCTTATTGCGATCCAACACACAGCCCAAAACATTACAGCTGTTTCAATGTTCATCCATCATGAAGTCCAAACTTTTCTTCTCCACAGGGTTATCATCTCCTTGGCTGGAGTAGCAGGATTGGCCCATTGTTTTTTAAATCCCCCCATCAGCAGATCCAAGAGCTCTCTTGCTTTGCACAGGGTCCTAAATTCCCCAGAGTAAAGTTCTGCTGAGACATCAGCTGTAAAACAGTGGCTCTGGTTTCCCAGCACCTCCATACCCCTTGTGTGGGCATCTCCTTTGGGCAGTGCCTGTAGGCAGCCTACATTTAATTAATTCACCTGCAGTAAAGGATCACTGCATGATGCTTTGTTTATGAGATTAAATTTCGTAGGCTTCATATCACACTGTCTCTGAAAATGCTGTGTTATAGAATTATTTTATGTCCAGGTACATTTCTGTTTCCTGTCACAAACGAGGAAAAGAGGAAATGGGAGAAATTAGTTAAAAGACAAAGAGCTTCAAATCCCAGGCTCGAGTTAAAGAGAAGCATGTTAATGATGTATTATGCTTTTAATTAGTTGGGCTTTTTTAATACAAAGATGACCTCAAAAAGAGAGAGAGAGTTGTCAGTTTTAGCTTATCAGTGACTTTAACTGTAAAGCACAGAGTAGCATTCAACCATTAAACCCACTGTTTGAGATGAACATTACTGATGCTCTAATTAAAATAAAAAAGATATAGGAAACAGAGTGGCTAGTTGACAGCAAAAAAAAAACCCCATCCTAAGCTTCACTTGCTCAGATGTGGATGATCTACCAACTTCAAAATGAAAAAGGAAAAAAGGCTTGAAAAAATAGCACTGTTTTGCAAAGTTGCTTTTGGGCTGTGTATTATAATATGATTTACAAAGCAGTAGCAACTAAGTGGACTAGAAAGACACTTAGTTTTATTTACTCTAAGACTGTATTACATAGTTTTTTCCAGAGTATGTAGTCTTGTCATGAAAGAGAAAAAGGATGATGTCAGAAACTTCTGTTTCAATGTTTAATAGATGTTTTCACAGAAGCCAGTTCTTGAGGAGGATTCTTGGAGACTGCTTATAAACAAACAAACAAACCCCAAAAAAATCAGTGTTGATGTTTCCAAAGTAAAAATAAAAGGTATTTTTGTCACCAAAAAGGCATATGAAACGTTATTAGTCTGTCTGAGATAAATTACTTTATTAACCTGTTACAAACTAATTTGTAAACACTTCTAGTTTTAAAAAAAATATCATTTCTTCATCTTTCTACCGTATGACATCTACATTTACATATTGGTCATTTATATATAAAGACTATTCCTGTTTTTAAGGCAAGAGTATTGGTCTTACCTCTTGGATCTAAAATGTCTATTGTGGTCACGTCTTGACAGGAGGATGATTTTGATTGGTCTTCTCTGTCTGTAGACTGTGAAAATATTGAAGGAAAGACAATATCAATGTATTTGTAGAGATTATAATCAGGAAAATGCAAATTTTCTCTTAACAGATCCATACCATGAAGGTGTTCCTTTTTTAAGTCCTAATGACTGTAAAACAGTAACTGAATTTGAGATTAGTGTGGCAGTATCTCTCACTTTTTTGTCTTGCATGGTCTTCGAAGGCTGCTGTTTTCCATGAAAGTTAGTGGGTTTGCACTCCGGATAATTATATGGGTTTGTAGTTTACTGGGTTTTATAGGTAATTTTGAACTTATATCTACTCCAGAGGTCACATATATATGAGGTAGTTGATTGTGAAAGGTAAAGATTTTGGTTAATAGGTGGATAAAATGGACTTGGCTTCACAAGATTAATAATAGTGGTGAATCGTGCTGGCAGAGCTGTGTGTTAATATTTGAACAGCTGTATTCTTCTGTCGTGGTTACAGCCAAAATATGTTAAAAAGTTAGGACCTCTGTTTACCTGCAGATTGTTGTCCTTTATCCAGATGTGACCCACACCTCAGGATATCTGTCCATGTAATTTCTCCCTAAACTAGTTCTACCAAAATGATATTTTTAACATAATTTAAAGCTAGACCAGGACATCTATACTGTTAAGATATTCATGGTAGTCTGATTAATCAATCTGACACAACTGACAGATGCAGTGACTATATATATGGTTATCTTGACAAAGCAAAATATCCTTCTTTTGGTATAGAAGAACAAGGATAGTAAGAGCATAGGAAAAGAGTTTCCTAATCCAGCTCAACTGCAATTACAATAGCATCTCTATCCACACCTCTGATTTCTGCTCTTGGGCTTGTTCTTGAAGAGTTTTGCTGGTTTAGTGCAGAGTCATCTTTTTCTGTGATTCTTACTGATGGTCAAACAAGCCTTTAGAAAATTTTCATTCTAAAGAAGCTACTTATTTCTCTCCAGGTGGGCTACCTTACATATGGCACTCTGTGTACAATACACACGTGCATACTTGCTACAAGAGGCACACTTTTCTATTATTTAGATTGTCTTTGACAGTAAAGAGGTAAATTAACGTACTGTGAGGATAAATCTTAGCAAAAATAATCAGTCAAGAAGTAAATTATTTTTTTTTTTTTTTAATGACTAGGTACAGGCTTCTAAATTTGTACCAGTAATCTAAGCAAATAAGCTCATTGCAAAAGTAGTGAATACCATTACAAATGCAGTGGGAGAAGACATTTGTGTGGGGTCACTGAATGAATGGTGTTCCTGTGAGGCTGGAAACCTGTAGCTCTCCAGAACAAAAACTTGTAGGAGTGACAGCTGGGTAATAGAGACATTACACAGATGCAAGGACATTGAGGCACAGGGAGGAGACCTATACCTTAATGGGCTGAGTGACCTGACAACATCATGACTGTAAAAAAATTCTCAGATATGTTGAATGCACTTTTTGCCTTTTTCCATATTTTCAATAAATCATTATTCAAAGGCTTAACAACTCTTTTCTAGCATTTGTCATGTGAGTAGTAGCAGCTACCATACAAAAATAAACTAGTAGATATGGGCTTACTACAATGTACTGAAATACTTTCAAAGAAATGCTTGGTCATTTGTTCTTCTGGTCATATATAACCCCACAAAATTCCTACCAAAACCTAGTGCACATTTACAAGCAACATAGATTTTTTTCTCCAATTAAAATTTGAAATTAAAAGAATTTGCCTTTTTTTTTTTTTTGGCTCTCACTGTAGTATGGCAGTAAATAGTAAGTATTTTATTAAATAGCAAATGAGTTAAGAGTGTCAAGTGTAATAAAATAGTAGGTCAGATATTAGTTATCAGCAAAATGATTCACTGCCAGTAATAATGAGACATGATCTTATGACTCCAAGGTCACAAACTGTGCTTTTCTCTTTCTGATTTGATAATCTGGAGAATCCTAGCTCTTGCTTCAGTCCAAATTTTTGGGATCTCAAAATAAAATTTAAGGCATGAATGGAAGTGAATCAGTGTAGTTCAAAACAAATTTCATTGAACGTAAGCTATTTTCAATCGTTCATTTAAGAGTCAATAAAACTGGCAAAAAAATGTTAGAAGAGTTGAACTAAAACCTTAAGTAATTAAATTTATTAGACAATGACTCAGAATTAACAAAGTTCACTGAATGAACTTTTATTACCTCCCTGATGTTTGAATGACTTTCAGAAATAGTTCTGAGTGGATTTAAGCTCTCTTTGCCAACTTTTTGGATATCAATATTCAATTTGGTTCTATAATTTCATTGTCTACATTATAAATCTCAGTCTACAAATCCACATACTTTACTGTTTTTTATGGACAAAAAGGGTTTAAGAATGATTTTTACCCATCATGATAGCTTTCAAGTTTCAAAGTTTGTTTGGTTTGTTGTTTTCTTTTCCTTCCTTTCATTCCTTTTGTCCTTTCTGACTTGGAGAACAGAGACCACAAACCTTCCCCTTACAATCTTTGTTCATATGTATGCTTTTCTGAAAAATATTTTGGCTTTGCTGAAACTATTAAATATCTGATAATAAGCCCAGCCCAGTTCTGACTGGGAATTCACGTCAGAGTCTAAATCTACATATTTTATGAAAGGGTCTCATCTGTGTGAGTTACACCAAATAGTGAACTGTTTGTCCAAATACATATGATTTCAATACATAGTAAGACGAGCAAATTTATAGAAGTGGTTAAATAATCAGTCTTTTAAAAGCCTGTTTACCATTACTTTTCCTTTATTTTTTCTTTAAATATTGTCCTGCATAGTGTGCCAGAAAGTCATAACTGTGATGTGCAAGACAGTCTGCAGTATTAATAGGAAGGTTTGCTATTAAGTACATAGTCCCACTAAGATGGTAACGCCTTTTACACGCTATTAGTCCACAGTGGTGAGTCAAGTGAAATAACCAAGCTATGTAATTCCAGCCTAAAAATTAGAGATTTTATTGGTCATAATATCCCACATACATCCAGA
>JAWWEW010000131.1:42403556-42416454 GCA_035583185.1 Anabacerthia variegaticeps | reverse complement strand
AGTAGGACACTTTTACAAACATGGTGACAGAATAGCTATTAAATTGTCTGTATGAAAGGTTGAAAATATTCTTTTTTCCATGTCCTGTGAACTGAGATTTAAAATAAGAACTTATAAAAGATTTTAGCAAAGTATGTTACTTGCCTATATCATAAGAGTTTAGGAATCTGTTAAAGTAGTGATTAAATAAGACTGGAAATATTAATGCTCAAGTACTCGTAAGTCCATTGAAAGAAAACTACTGATCAGATACGGGCTTCTGTCAGAGTCTACCTCAAAACCTTGCAAACTTCATATAGTTACCTCAATTTTCTTTTCAAGGTGTAAATTAATGAAAATGAACAAATTAAAAGTGGGATATTTCGACTGTACTTATTTTAAGAAGTGGCTCTGAAAGTGGTACTCTTGAAAAAACAACAGAAATTTACTTTGGTAATGGAAGATGGACAAAAATTTTATACCATTTGGCTCTCAAACAAAAAAGTAAATAAATTGTAATTTAACTTTTTTAAGTCTGCAAGAGTGCTTCCTTGTTCTTCTGTATACTGAGACTTCAAAGTTCAGTCTTGTAAAGGGAACTAGAAGTCAAAGGACTCAGATTCGCTATACTGCTTCCAGATCCAGTGAAGATTTTCTATTTTAGAAATCCTGTAGCAGGTTCTCCCTTTACACATGGATATGGGATTCAGGGTAGCCGTTTTAGTAATTCATCTACAAAATAACAGCAGAACACCAGATTTTTGCTATGACTAAGACTAGATTCAGTATTTAATTCATATCTAGTATTATGTACCTCATGCTTTCCTTTTTTTTTTTTTTAATTTGAGTGCTGCATTACTTACAATAAATTAATTAGCAAGGTTAAGAATTCTAGATCTACGTGATCTGATGCTTTAGCACTTTCATAGCCTACAATATTAAAAAAACAAGTTATAAACATTACTATTAATTCATGCTTGAAAGGTCTTCAAAAGCAGTTTTGTATAAAAATCAGAGTATTGAAACGCTTCTTGGAAGGAAGATTTACAATTGCAACGTCAAAAACACTAGGATTGTAAATTTTTGAAAGCCACACAATATGTAGGATGTCCTGAAAGAAATTCTGAATTACTGAACTGGTAATACTGTAATTACTCTGAAATTTTACAAATGTATAGAGCACAAATAATTTAACTCCCACGCTCTTTTTGGTTCTGTCAGACTGGACTGTTTTACAGTCCGGACTGCAAACATCCACAACGAGTTAACAGAGGTCTGTGGGGAGTAAATTTTTATAAATGTTTTCTAAACATCAACATGCTTTAGAGCAGGTGTTTTCTGTATGCACAATACCATCCTCATACACACTCTGACCTCAACAAATGAATTGATAACACATATATACACAAACATTATTAATCAAGGTGACAGAGAAACTTCCTCTCAATTTATATTCCTTTTCAATTTAATTTTTTTAAAGAAGTCTAAAAAAAGCTCTGTTGTGTTTTGGTTTTCTGGTTGTAGTCTTTTTTTTTTTTTTTTGTTTGTTTTGCGTAACAATCTTCTAGTGATCAGCAGGGAAATTATTTCTAGCAAAGGGCTAATAACATATGTTCACATTTTTACAGTGGTTACGTAACAGCCTCATTTCCTCTTTCTCCACCCCGCTCCCAGTGAAAATGGCACCATAAAATGCTTTAGGCAATGGAGCCTATGAGTGTAGGGGAAGGTTTATAAAAACAGACCTACTTGAGCTTCAGAGTAGTGGAAGCAGAGTCTGTCACTGGGTTTGGACCCACGGGGCTACACTCCGCTGGCTGTCTTAACTTCTTCTGCATCAGCATTGTGGCATCTCTCAGGTCTGTCATGGAGACACTACCCTATATTATGCTCCTGAAAGCTCTAAATCTTGATTTCCCAGACTTGTATTTCTAACTTTGTCTCTGATACAATCTCCCTAAAACACATGTAAAAACCAACCAACCAACCAACCAACCAAAACCAAACCAAACCAAAACAAAAACCCCCTGAAAAACATATCCATGCATAGAAATACCAAGAGGAATCAGATTTTGGGCATCTTATTCCAGATCTTCAGCAGGTCTTCTTAATTTTCCTCTTAGGTAAAATGAAACACAAGATATTTTGCAAATTTTTCAAAATTAATACTGTCTTTGAACTGCTCCTTTCCAAATATGTACTGAGAAGAATTCAGTTCATCAGCATTTCAGTTATAGAATTGCATTCCTTATTTCTTACTCAGATTTCTGTGCATGGAGACTGGTGAGGCCTTCACAGTTCTTATTCTTATGGGTGAATTACACTCATAGCAATTTATTAGTACTTACTAAATTTCAATCTCTTTATTTCTTCCTCCATTAAAATGAATTTTGTAATAATGAATTTTTTCTTCCCTGCTTTCTTTTCTTTACATGGCTTTATTAGTGTATAACTTCAGAACGCTTATCTTCCCTGTATTCTGGCATCTTCTTAATATATCTTTAAGCTAGTTTAATGCTCTGCCTGCCTGCTATTCTTAATACACTTATTATCAATGATAGGTGTAATAGAAAAAGTGTTACTTTTGAAAAATGGCTGGACATTTCGTTGCTGTCATTTCACTGAGACATAGGAGTTTGTTTAATGCATATGAAAAATACCAGCAGAAATAAAAGATCAAAAGGGATAAAAAATCAAAGCAATTTTTCTCCTCTTCAGATGCCAGATTGAGAGTCCTCAGTGTACTTTAAACAATGATTTATTAGTCTTTTGAGATTAGAGAAGTTTGTGCCTTCTTAAGCATAAAGTTTTTCTATCCTAAAAATAAAAGGGCAATAGCATAATGCACTAATTATTCTTGATGCTTTTATGTTAATGTGTTTCTATACGGAATTCCTTTTTGTAGCTGTTCCTGCGTTGGTGTACACTGATGAAATAGATGTAGTCCAAACAGGAGAGTAATTTCAATTATAAGTATAGTAAAAATCTCATTTGTTAACAAGAAGAAATGTATTTTAATCATAGCAACAAAAGTGCTGGTTTACCATATAATTTTCCTTTTCATTCACTATTTCATTTTTATTTGTAATCATCAGATTAGGTGTAGTTCTCGGGAAAATCTCCTGCAAGGACAAGATAACTATCACTGTATAAGGAAAAGTGAAAAAATATATTGGTCTATTTACATACAGGCTACAGAGAGCTCATCCACCCCAGTTCAGTCATATAATCAACCATGGACCGGTTCTTGCATGTTTGTAGATTGATTTTGGTTGTTTGGGTTTGGGTTTTTTTGTTTTGTTTTCCCCCCCCTCCCCCCATCTTTCCTTGGTTATCCCTTTCTCAAAAAAATAAAGGAGAATACTTGAAAACTTTAAAATTACTTTAAAACTTTAAAATTGTCATCAGTATTCAGCTGAGAGACTAGACAATCACGAGTGCCTGTAAGCTGAAGACTGGTAGGACCAGAAAGCTTCCTTTTGTTTGGATTTATCGTGAAAGAAGAGATACAAGAAAAATGAGCAGGAAAAAATCAACACATTCCAGTCAATTAAATCTATGTTTAGTTTTCTAAACTTACCTTCTGCTTCACAAAAGCTTGTATGTCTATTTTACCAATGATATCTGTTTTCTAACAACATTTCTTTGGAAGTCTTATCCTGTTAAGGCCTTTGCCACTGGCTATTGCTGCATGTAGAGAACACATTGAATCAGAAACAAATCCAAACAAAACCACAGCAAGCTCAGAGACGTTTTCAGTGAATTTGTACTAATTCATTTTTTGATCTTATCATTGTGAAATAGGAGACAGCCACCAATTTTCAATGAATTGTGCATTGCTGTGTTTGTCTGTGGACCATATATCAAGGGCACTCTGAAATGACAAGAAGATAAGAGATTCAAATAAACTCTCAAAAAGCAGAATGAGATCTCTCTCTCTGCAGACTCAACACCAGTAATTATTGGAGAAACCATACAGCCAGAATCTTAGCAGCTGTAAATCAGTAAAACTTCACTAAGCCCAACAGAACTACCTTAATTTACAGAAGCTGACTGTTGCAATATAATTTTAGAAGGTTTTATTTGCAAGACACACTCTGCCTAACAGCAGGTGCAAAGTGCTTTTTACAGTTTAAGCTATTTGTGAGGAACGAGATAGACTGACTAGGAGGAAGGATTTAGTGTAGTTTGTGAGAAAAATACGGTGATTAATTTAAAATACTCTTAAAAAATCTGCACAGTACTTGAAAAGAACAATGAGTTTTGAATTGCCAGTTGTCAGAGGCAGCTCATTATGCATTAGAAACAGAACTTCAATTTATATAAATGTTTCAATGGTTCTACTTGTATAATGCTCTATCAGATACTTTCATGTTTGTGCTCAATATTGTACTGAGCAAAATAATTGTATCGAGCACAATAATAATTTATAGAAATGAAATTTACGTTGGTACTATAATAAAATATTAATTCCCCAACTGATGACACATGTTAAAAAATAACCACATTTTCTTCCAATTCTGATCTGTCCCTGACAATTCTAGAGCAATGGCTGGAACTTCCTTAGGGTTCAGTACAAAACCACTGTAGATGCTTTAGTTCCCTTGTACTCCCTTTAGTCACCTAAAACAACGGATGTTCTTTTTCCTCTTTATGAAGAATTATGACTTTTATTCTTTTGTCTTCTCATGTAACTTTTAGCTTGACACTGCAGATCTTGTTTTTTACATATTTTTGGAAGTTTAAGTATGCCATTGACAACTGCAAAACTCTGCTACTGTTACCTGGAGTTGTTAAAATTGAATTTTTTAGTCCTTTCATGAAGTACATAAATATTTACATTAAATGTAGCACAGTATCTCTCTGAGAATATTTATCAAGCTTTTTCAATCATTGAACTATATATCTGGTCTTCATTTTTGAACCCAAAATCTTCTACTTCATAGTAATGGAGGGGCTGTAGTGAGGCTCCTGGACTTATCAAATGAAATAAAATCTAGTACACTTTTCTCTTAGCCTTGAGTTAAACAGGATGTCATTTTTTTTGTAGTTGTACAGTTAGGTAGTTACCCATAAAGAACAGTAAGTATTAGATATTTTGTACTTATGAGTTTTAAAATAGTTTTGATAAAATTTCATAGATTTTGTGTCCCATATAGCTTATAGAAACTAATCTTCCATTGTAATAATATTGTTTCACTTCTGGGTTTTTCAAAATTGGATTCTTTTGAAGAATTGAAAGCTATCTCTCACAATACAATTTTAAATGACTTTCACTGCAATGGCTCTAACTGTATAGTAGTGGAATCTTCTCTATTAAATATTTCACTTTGTTTATTTGCTTTTCCTTTTTTTTTTTTTTTTCCTGTGAAAAGTGTTGTGCTTTTACAACTAATCTGCCATGCCTCATTCTTTTCCTGTAAGCAAGTTCTTTTCTAGCCAGCACTGGTGGCATAAAATGGCCACAGATGAATTAGTATGAAATGTCTTATAGTAAAGTCAAAGAAAATATCCACTTTATCTAGTGTGGAAGTGATTTAGAAAAAAAAAAATCACAAAACTTTTAAAGCACTTCCTAGTTTTTAAATTTTAATTATTTAATTTTGTATGCCAGATTTGAAATATATTAAAAAATTTAAGCACTTAATTTTTTTTTTTTTCCTCAGAATGAATTAATTTTTGGCACAAAAAAACCCCAACCAACTAACCAACAAACCAACCAACCAGCCAAAAACTAAAATAAAAAAAACCCAAAACAAAACAATCAATCAATCCCCTCCCCAAACCCCCCACCAAACCCCAAACTGTAGTTATATGGGCATACCACAGTTCTTATATAACTTTTTTAGAAACAGCTTCACAAAACAGAAAGTCGTGATAAATGAATTCTATTATGATAATGTAGAGTAATATTGCATTGATCAGCCTTAAAATTAATGAGATACATATACAAAAAACATGATTCACCCATGTGATATATTAAAATTTTTATGTTCTTTATATATAGCCTGTTTTCACAGGTTTATTCATTACATGTTGAAATGCTGAGAAACTATATACCATCTCATAGCACTGTAAGCCATCTGTAACTGTTTCTTTGCTTCAGTAAGGAAATATGGTCAACTTACAAATTGATTTTGGAGTGATTAGCAAGAATGAACTAACAGGTAAACAGAAAAAAACCCTACGATAATTTTACTTCTGTCAATATCTAAATATTATTGAACCTCCTTATTTACTGACTGATTAGGAATTAAATATTTTACATTCTGGAAATAAGTCTATAATTTATGAATCTTTGTATCTGTACATATTTACATGGTCCTGATTCAGGGATAATCCCTTTAGCGATCCATCAGCATGAACACAGATTCACAGAGGTGAAGAAGAAATACCATTGAGAGCACTGTATTTATTCCCTTGCTAGTGCAGCAAGATGGATTAGGAAGGCACCAGTAAATTAAATATGGAGAGTTTTCGGACACACAAGATTTACCACATCTCATTAATAATTGAGTTTCCAGTGTGTTGCTGCTAGAGGGCTCAGTAAACATTCCATTTTGTTGAGGCAAGAATGTGTTCCCTAATCCAAATGTGGCATTTAGACTAACCTCAGAAAAATACCCTTTTATTTACTTATTTATCTTTTTCAGTGCCTCTGGATATTTTTAAGGCAGGTTGTTGAGATTTTTTTCATAGAATTGTCTCAAACAGTCATCAGCCTTTCAGATAAACAGTGACCTAAAGGACTGAGGAAAGGTTGCCTTAAAACCAACGTTGTTCACAGACCATCTGTCTTCACCTTTCATATTTTGCTTGGTTTCCTATGGTTATATATATGTTCTGAACAATTAGCCACTAATCAGATATTATATTCAAATAACAATAACTTAGAATACAGTTGGAATTTTTTTTTTCAGTATTGTTTGGGATGTACATGGTGTCTATACTTATGTCTATATAGAACAGCAGCTATTTTTACTTCCACAATACGTATTAAAACACATGTCCAAAAATTTGCTTTGTCTTTGAGTTCAGCAAGCACCATGGTCCTAAAGTGCTGAAGTTTAGACATATTTTAGATACATCATATTTACTGTGCATGCATAAAGCATCTGTGCAACATATTCTCTCTTAGGCTTGATGGGTCATGAAAGTGGCTATTTGTCTGGGATACTTTGAAATTATGAGCAAATCAGCCAAGGTACTATGGATAGACAGGTGAAAAAATGGAGATATATGCTGGAAGCTCTCTTCAAGATGTTACTGGTAGGTATCTGCAATGCTTCCTTGAAGTCACATATTGGTCCTTCTGTCATTGATTGCCTATCTGTTGTAAAGTAGTTGTAAGGAAAGCTGAGAATTAGGTCACTCTAAGTGGGAAAAAAAGCTCATAATCCTTTGTTATCAGGACAACCTTAAGTGTAAAGAAAACAGTAAGACCACAGACATGGTTCTTAATAATAATAGATGTCCAAAGTTCTTGTAATAAAGATAGAAATACAAAATTATATACAAGTACTAAGAAAATTATTGTATAGTTGTGGAGAATGTAGCCTTCTACATTTATCTAATTTATCATAAACTACATTTAGTAGTTAGCAATAAAGGTGTTGAGACAATTTCAAGGAATTTGGGGAGTGATAGCTAAACTAGGAAAAACAAATGCTGAGATTCACTCCTCTGTAAAGTAGAAATTCTGGAGGGCATCCTCACAGTTTCTGTCTTCCTCTGCTCTTTCCTTCTATGCTATTTCCTAAAAGACTTATATAGTAATAAATTGTTGTGATCTGAGCTGATCTCTCTATACATAAAATATGTAAGAATTCTATAACTGCTAGTCAGAAATATACTGTTAATGATGGCTATAGTCCCTTAATCTAGAATAATATCTTTTAAAAAAAGTAAATGGAAAGATACTTTATTCAAAGTATCTGTTCAGAATGATCACTAATTCCCCTACAGATGAATGCATAGTAATAAAACAAGCAATAGCAGAAACTAATCAGAAGACTATTATTAAGGAAGAATTTCTAATTAAAACTGACATTTTTTAGTTGCAGAAAGAAATACATGTTATCATAGCACATATTAAGTCTATACATAAGGTATTTTTCAATTCAAAGCATTGTATTTTTAAGTCCATTAAGGTCTTATAATTTTAGTAAATGTTGGTTTAAATATACCTAAAAATACTTTAAGTTGCATCTACCTCATATCTCCTTTCATTTTCTCCTTTGAAATGTCTGTGATGAAACACACCAAACCCTTAACTTTTTTGTCTTCAATGCAGTGAAGTAATATGATGCTACAAGTGATTAAAATGATATTTTAAAAAAATTGTGAGGATAGGAATCATATTAATGGCAGAATTAACATAATCTGGTAATTTCAACAATTTTTTACAAAATTGAAAAAGAAAATCAGAGAAGAAAATGGTCAATGACTTCTATAATATCTTCTGAACTTTGAAGAACATTCTTAGTATTTGAAAAGAATTATTCATATTTTTAAAGTAGTGGGGCTTTAAATTACACTTATTTAAAACACATAGAACAGACTGAATAGAAGGAAATAAATGAGCCAGCAGTCAATTTAAAGATGCTCTGAGAAATTCCAATTAAGAGAATTAAAAGAGTTAGAGGCATGATGCAAGCCATTAAATAAGGTGAAATGAGCTGATGATGTTATTAAGACCAATTTATAAAAGGTAGTTGAACAATAAAGGAAAAAAGCCTTGTTTTTCCTGTTTATGGAAAGGACCTGCAAACACTGTATAAACAATATTTTCTTTCAGTTGTTCCCTCATTATAGCAAATGTCACGGTTACTCATATTCACCTCTGCACCAAACATAACTGAAAAGCACAAAAGGTGGAGACACTTTTCAGCTGAACACTTGGATCTTAAATAACTGTAACTATACTCAGATGAAGTAAATTCTAAATAATTTTAAAGAATTAAATGTAATTCTTCTCAGTAATTACTTGAACGTCTAGAAACTTTTTCATTGTGATTTAAACAACTTGATCTTTTAGATACCTTCATCCTATTCTCTTAAATTTTTAGTTTTGATATTCTTGAAGACAAAGTATTATCTATTTATCACTCTCAGGAAGAAATTGGATGTAAGACTTGTTTCAGATTATTTACAGTAGTTGACCTGCATATGTCAAGACTATTCCTTTTTTATATTCTCCTGAACAATGCATATTGTTGTCTGTGGGTTTAGTTATGATTTCTCTTATTGACCACTTATAAATTTTTATCCATGATAAATAAATCAGAAATACTTTATCTCTAAGCTTTTAGAGAGTACCAATATATACAGTTTATTTCTTTCTGATTTTCACATTTGACATTTTCTACTAGTAAAGATCTTATGGTTTCCTTTGGGATAGACCTACTCTTAAAAACTTCTTTGAAAAGATCTTTATAAAGAAAAAGTCCATAGAGATTGTAATGGAACTTGTCGCTGTTCATTGTTTATACGCTCTTTTATTAAATCAGTGTATTAGTCAGAGTTAATAAACGTGATACCAAATTTCAAGTAAGAAAAATATCTTCTAAGATTCAGTTAAGTACAAACACTCTAGGAGTATTAAGAAACCAGAAATTGTAATTTTTATCCAATTATTATTAGCTAGATGAACATAAGTAACGTTAAACTCCATGAATTTATTTTTTTACCTCTGAAGAAAATATTAATAATGATAAAATGAAAAAGAAATACTATCACAGATTTCCAATAAATCTGAGCCAGTCATATAATTTTTTGAATCAGGGAAGTGTCTGAAGCAATGCTTAAATGAACAGTCTAATAATTGATACAATATTAAGGAAACTTCAAAAGGCAAAGTAAGAATTTGTTATTGGAAAAAGATCATACTTGCTTTGGGTCTCTAAGAAAAAGATGTCACTATCAGAAAGAGGTATAGAATATTGTACAAACTCTCTGCATTTAGGACAAATGACTTCAACCTTTAAATTAAGGTCTTATTTTATTTCTTGGCATCTCATTTATAACCTATTAATTACAATTGGCTGTCAGAAGTTTGAAGATAACTGACATTGTCTTCATTTGTGTTAAAAGAAATATGTGAGCTACGGGTTTTCATCTTCTTTTGTTTCAAAGGAAAACGAAGTCATCATCAGTTGCCAAAGAAGGAAAAATCTGGACCCTATTGTCTTGTGTCCTGTTAGTCCTCTGGTAACCTATGTTTTGTATTCCTGGTGATCCACACATGCATTGTTCTTATGTCCTGGCAAAACTCTGAATGGAGGTAAAATGGAGAGAGAAATTATGATTCAAAGATCACTTAGTTTTGATTTGTTAAAAAAAAAGTAAAAAAACAATCTCTTTTATTACAAAATAATTCTGTCTGTCACTTACAAATAAAGAAAGTAACAGTTCAGTAGTGAGAGGCCTTGTTATCAATTTCTTTTTGGAAACATCTTCTCTTAAATGTCTGTCAAAGCCTGCACTTCTCTTTGTGGAGCGGCACTTTATGCCTTTTGCTGTTGATATTTTTCTTTTGCATAGCTGAGTCAACATGGACTAAGAAAGTGTAACAGGAAAGAACAAGCCTCACCTTGCACTCCTGCATACCTGTGCTAACATCCTGGATAGCAATTACTATTTGTAAACACTCTCACACAGGCTTTCACAAATGACTGAAGAAGAGTGAAAGGTGTTCAGTCAAGTGAAGGACAGTACTCCAGTCAATGTCTCAAATATAAAATAGCATTACTTGAGGTGACTGAAAGCATCGTTTCACAGTATTCTCAACTTTATATTAGGTCCTTAAGAGCACTTGAAATAAATACATCTGATGAAGCATGCCCAGATTGATCTTGTCTGTAAGAGTGTCACAGGTTGGCTCCATAAAGTCTAACTGAATTAAATTGTGAAATTGGTGTTGTGTCAGCAAAGTCACCATTTGTTTTAGTGTGGGACATTTTCTATTTCACAACTGTTAAGCATTCATTATGTTAACTTGGATGAAGAATCATTCCCTTTCATTTACCTCAAAAAGTTTTTCTGAAAATCTGAAATTGTTAGAGAAATTAAATTTTTATTGAGTTCTCTAAATTTCTTTTCTAAGACTGTTAAATTTATGTTTATATGGAAAAGCATGAAAAATAATAAAGATTAAAAAGTAATAATATTGATGCGTGAATTATGCTATAATCTCTAATTGCAAATTTTGTCACTTCAATGTAATTGAGAGTCAAATGTGGTCACAAGGCTCTTTTCAATGTGCATTAAAACATCTTGCTGAAAGTTTCAATCTTGAAAGGTAAAGCATTTGCTTTCTGTCAAGAGTCACAACAATACACCCAGTCTTGAGAAACAGCAGTAATGTTTTCGCAACATTAAGAAGCAGTGTACTCTGGATTTCTATTTTAATATTTGAAACATAAGCGTAGAGAAATACAGATGCAAATGCAGGTCAAGGGAATTGGGAACAAGGAAGGGGCACCAGACATCATATATTTAGTATTTATTTTGGATATTTTATGGCTTTCAGCCATAGGTTTCTAATTGTAATTTCATAAATTTAAGCCAACTTCTGTCAGTGAGAATGAAATATTGGTGCGGACCCATGATATGAAGTCCTACCACCATGCATAATTACATTTTTTTTTAGACAGGTCTAAGTTCTCTTTTTTTTTGGGCCAAAACTGGAAAGGGATGGAGCAGGCATATTTGTTAGTTTTTGGTTTCATTTGTATTTGCTGAAAGAAAATAATGAAAGTTTTCATTAAAAATGTGGAAAGTGTATGCTCCGTTTCAGGTTTCAAGGAGAGGAGTATCTAACAAAAAATTGCTTTAAGACTGACCCTCTTGTCTCTAGTTATCTACTAGTCCATCTCTGTTGCAGTCCTCTGCCCAATCTCTTCTCCATCCAGTTGCCTTCTGATTTTTCACTCAATTTCCTCCCCTTCCCACTTCATAATTCATACATTACAATTTATTTGTGTCCCTTATAAGGTGCTTCACTGTAGCCAGACTTCATATTTGTCCTAAAAGAGGGGAGGGCTGGAAGTTTTCAAAAAAATTGTTGTATATAGTGTTATGCATTCATGGTGTTTTCATTTCTTTCATCTTCTCAGTGGCAAGAAAGCAGGTACATCACCTGTTATAGCATCAGAAGTGTTAGAACTGTTTATGGTGAAACCAATAATACTGACCAGTGTTCTAAGAGAAAACTTCTACCAAAAAGATGAAATTTGCAATATTAAAATTAACCAAAAGTGGTCTTGTAATAGAAAGCCTCAAGCAGTCTTACCTGTAGGTGGCACTACTGATTGTGTCTATGAAAAAAAAAAGGTATAGGAAAGCTTCCCAAGGGCCTTATCCTACAAACACTTTTGTATACAGTTTTACTTCTGTAGATCATACTCAAGAATAAGGATATCCAGGCATATATAATTTTTTCAAGTCTATGCTCTAATTCTATATTCCATAGTTTGCAAAAAGAGCTGAATTACCTTGTTTGTAACTGTTCTTTACTCAAAAGGAAATAAAAGATATACAAAATATTGTGCACTCATATCTGTTCAAAATGATTTAGAATGCAGCAGCTGATCAGAATTACTTGGTCTCCTAACTTTTTTGATAAAATGGTTTGATCCTTTCCTCTCAGTTTAAATAATTAATTTCAGACAGAAATAAGACTAAAACTGTTCACAGTCAATGGTCTTACACTTGAGTGTTGGGTTTTTTTCCCTTTTATTTATAATAGCTCAAGACAGAGTGAAAAAGTGACAAAAGGTGATGAAATTACAAAGTTAAAATGGATGAGTAATTGGCTCATGGTTTGAGCACAGAGGGTAATGGTGAATGGGGTGACATCAGACTGGTGACCTGTCACTAGTGGGGTTCCACAGGGCTCCATCTTGGGCCCTGTGCTCTT
>JAWWEW010000131.1:42344839-42403456 GCA_035583185.1 Anabacerthia variegaticeps | reverse complement strand
TGACACAAAACTCAGAGGAGCTGTTGACTCCCTCAAAAGGCAGGGAGGCCCTGCAGAGAGACCTCAGCAAATTAGAGGAGTGGGCAATCACCAACCACAGGAAATTCAGAAAGGAGAAGCCGTATGAGGAGTGGCTGAGGGTACTTGGTCATTTCAACCTGGAGAAGAGGAGACTGAGGGGAGACCTCACTGCAGTTACAACTTCCTGGTGAGGAAAAGAGGAGGGGAAGGCACTGATCTCATCTATGTGGTGACCATTGAGGAATGGCCTGAAGTTGTGTAAGGGGAAGGCTTAGGTTGGATATTAGAAAAAAGGATTTTCACCCACAGAGTGGTTGAGCACTGGAACAGGCTCCCCAGGGAAGTGGCCACAGCACCAAGCCTGACAAAGCTCAAGAAGCATGTGGATGATACTCTCAGGCACATGATCTATGTACCTCTTGGGGATGGTCCTGTGCGGGGCCAGGAGTTCGACTTGATACATGTGGTTCCCTTCCAGTTCCAGCTATTCTGTGAATCTGTGGTTCTGTCCTTGGCTCCACTTGGTTTGTTTCAGAACCTTAATGTTATTGTGTGTTTGGGTTTGTTTTTTCATCTAAACTATTTCTAATCTAACACAATAAGGCAGAGAAAAAACTTTATCACCTTTTGTGTTGAATGTATATTGTCATCAAGTTTTATGATGACAATATTACAATTTTGTAGTGTTAAAGTATTTGTTAGATAATTCAGCTGTCAACTGTGCTGGCATCTGCTTTGTGTAGCTATGTGTTGACATGAAAAAAAAAGGTAACATATGGTGTGTAAAAAGTAACTTGTTGGCTGATTTTTTGGAAAGAATTGAGCAGAGAGTAAAATTTTTTCAAGCTTTGCTAGATGGGAAAAAGATCAGGCCAACACAGATCACAATACACTAAGATCTGTTCCAGATCAGTAAAGCCTTTTTTACTCAATTTAGTCTCATGTAACAAATAATCAGCACATTTTACATTATGTATTTCTAATTTCAACGCTCATGCCATATAATTATTCTGTATAATCAAACCTAACTCATGGTTTTCTGCACCAAGCTATTGAATGAATATTCTGGCCGTAAAGCTGGTACTTAACTATTTATTTGAGACATGTGCAGAACCATAATTTTAGAAATTTGATAAATCTGTAATTATAATGTGTACGTGTCATTAGCATATATTAGCAAAAAACCACAAAAACAAACAAAAAACCCCACAACATCAAGAAACAAAAGGGAATCCTGAAAGAGAATGACATATTCTGACAAGTTAGTTTACAGTTTTGACCAGAATGCCAAGTCTAGTCTACATTCAGTCTGATTACAAATAAGATTATAAGTCTATGCTCACAGAATCTCCACTTTCCAGGCAGCTACATTCTATGCCATTTGATATTTTGTTTTATTTTATTTTATTTTATTTTATTTTATGTTATGTTATTTTATTATCCAAGATCAAGCAATACCCAGAAAGCCTTTACTTAAATAATTTGAGCTCCTGCGGTGGTTGGTGTCATTTTGACAGGATTCCACATGTTGCCTTGTATTATTTTTATCTACCATGGTAGGAAAATATTTTAACTCCATCTATAATGTTATTTTGATACTGCTATAGAGTAGGTTATCCTGTTTAAAGAAGTAGGACATTGGTTCTCAAGTACATATAGTAAAGCATTTCTTAACTATTCAATTTTTAAAATACAGAAAATAATGGCATCATATATATTATAGTATTACCAAAAGAGAGAAAATTAAATTCTTATGCTAAATAAAGTACTCATAATCTTTCAGTTCAAATGACAGGATAAAGAGAAATTTCTGTCCTCATAATTTATTTTGTAAAAGGGTAACAATAAAAACATTAAATATATCTTGTCAGATTTCCCAAATGGCTTCAGAATTCTTGGCCGATACAAAAATGTCTTCTGGATTTGGAGACATTGCAAGGAGGTGCAAAAAAGCTGAGAGATGAAATGGAGAGAAAGCTTTAACAAATTCAGTGGACACAGTAATTTGCTAAAGAACATCTGTTGGTGCCTTTAGAATTCATATGTGAAAAAAAGAAGGAAGAAAAACATTTGGAAACAAACTGTTAAAACCCAAAACAAAACCTGTTTTCTGTTATGTTAATGTTTTGTAGATCAGCTTGGAACTTGACACATTCTTTTTCTACAACAGACTTTTTCTACAGAAAATATTTTTATTTTTTCCAGTTAAAATTCATATGGTAAAAACATTGTTAATTAATTGTCAGGCATGCTGGTTTAAAATGGCTTTCTTTCTTCCTGAAAAAAATATGGTATAATATATCTGCTTTGTTTTCTCTTTGATTCAGGATTGTCAAACCCACCAGACAATCTCTGCTTCCTTTTGTGTGCATATATATCTGTATATCCTTTTGCTTTCTCTAGAAAGGACTTCACAGAGCAGTAATGGTTTTATTATCCTAGGCCGTGGATAAGAAAGAACTGAAGCTGCCGTGGATAGACAACATGGTAATTCAGCATTTTCTTTTGTTCAGTAATTATTCCATGTGTTTTCCAAGCCTATATAAACTTGATTGGTGATGCAGACCACATAATAACTTAGGCATGGTATTGACTATTTTTGAGGAATTCTATTATGAGTTAGTTTGTTGCTATTTATAAGCTAGAAGCAATCAACTTTATTTTTTAACTGTGATACAGGCATTAGTACTGTAAGTTGGACATGGCCTAGCTCTTTCCCAACACCTTTTTAGTAACAGGCTCTCATACCTATATAATATTGGACAAAAAATTATTTAATTCATACTTAGAAACTGTAAAATTTCATACTTAACAGTAAAAAGAAAAAACCCTACAAAACATGAGGCTGAAAAAAGTCCCTAAATAATTGCATTGTGTTAACAGTTCTGCCACACAGCAGAAATTAACATCTAAGCACTGAAGTACCTTGCTAGGGTGGAAGAATTTACAGATGAAAAAAAAAGCCAAGTTCTTTGAAAGGATCTGATGGAAAAAGAAGTACGAAGGTGTTGTTACATTCATCAAAATAAGACTATGAATCTGATATCATTTTAGCAAGAGATATTTTTTCTCAATAAAGCAAAATAATAAAGTGCAAGATGTATAGTAAATTGTTAGTGTACTATGTGGAAAACAGCTAGACTTGGGAGCCATTTTATTCAGATGCCATTGCATGGGAGCAGAAACAAAATTGGGCAAGCACAATCATGCAGTTCAAATGGAGACTGAAATTTGTGCATCTGACTATTTGTTAAAACTTAAATTGCAAATGAATTCCAATAAGGAACTGCTTAAATTTTCAGGGAATTTCAACACTGTCAATAAAGTATATGAATGCTACAGTTACAACTGAAATTCAAAATCAGCATCCTGGATGATACCAGGGTTTGTGATGTGAGTTAGCTCGGTATTAAACTTTCACCTGATGTTCAATAGGGAACAACACAGAACTTTGTATCATCACACAGGAAAAGGTTGGTATTTACATTAGATACTTAGAAATGGTACATGCACTAGATAAACTCTGACAACATACCAGGCAGGTTCACAGTCCCAGAAAGGATCACAGCAGGAAGTCAGTGATTAATGATCTTGGGTAATTTAGAACCACCTTCACTACAAACTCAATAAACATTAAAGCCAGGGGCATCTTATCTAAGACTGATAAAATAGAGAAGAAACATTGGTAGGCCATTGGCAGGAAGCTTGAAGAACACAAGAAGAATGAGTTAAAGTTAGAAAAACTATTTGGCAATATTTAGATTCTGATTCTGTAATAGTTTAAATAACTTTGAATAGCAGGAAATGCATATAGTCTGAGGAAGAAACATATTACACTTCTTGAAATAATGTTGAGACTTAAAGTTTTTTTAGAAATTTGATTAATTAGTGACACGTGTAAGAAAACTGGATACACAACCAAAAAAGACTAAAGCAAACATAAAGCCTAAACCAGCAGCCAATGCAAACCCCCTTTTACTTTAAGCAGCAATATTCCTTACAGTAGTATGAAAGATGTTTATATAAGTCAGTTCACAAAATTCACTGGATGAATTGAAGCAAAATCTAGAGTTGGAACACCAAATATATCAGCTGTAGATCCTGTCCTCTGACCACTAAGAAATTAAGTTTTCTGAGAGTTCACACCAGTAACTTCTCTAAAGAAAATATACCATAATTGAGGAAATCAAACTGACTAAATCATTCTGACCACAGTCAGCTTTTGTTTTTCAAAACAATTGTTACATTTAAAAAATTTTGGTTGTTTTTTAACTCTAATAAAGGTAATGTTTGTAATGTGAAATGGAGTAGCAGAGGATTTTGTACTACTACACAGTGGAATTCTTTTTTACACTCACAGACTTTCAAAATGAGGAAAATCAACATTTCCCCACATCATCCACCTTCCACTTGTGTCTTCTCCAGTTTAGTAAAAGTGTTCTCTGAGCCAAGAGCCTCTGCTTGGTTAAAGTAAATATGTGGCCAAATTAAATCCCAACAAGCACTCTGGCTGTTAATCTTTATCCGCATCATGTATGGTATGTTAGTCAAGTAAGAGTTTTGTATGCAATACAGCCAAATTTTCCTCCATGTTAGCCACAAATGGGTTAGATGTTATCCACAAATCTCTACTGGATCAGGGTGTTCTGACAGTTCTGGAAGTCAAGTGGGAGAATACAACTGAAAAATGATTGACAAATAACCTATCAGCAATTGTCATTTAAACAAAATGAAGCTGCCTTCATGTGAAGTGAAGAAGTATGTTAGGGTTTGGAACACTGAAAGTATCTCTTTTACCTTCTTACCCTTTCACAAGTTTTTGTATAAAAGCTTCTATCTTGTTTCAAGTTTTCTCTGTCAATATATTGATTGATAATTTAAGTAATACAGCTTCTTTTTTTCTTTTTTTTTTTTCTTGTTTTTTTTTTTTTTTTTTTTTTTTTTTTTTTTTTTTAATACAGATTCAACTTGTATAGGGTCTTAGAAGCTACACTTAAAGTTCACACAGATTTAAGAGAAAGAATATTGTTCCACAGTGCCCTGGATTGAAACTGAATAGTGCCAGGACTGGAACTGGAAGCATCTGCAGACCGACTGTATAAAATCTGTACTTCAGCATGCATTCTTCAGTTCCATAACTGCTGCTCTGTGCATAGCTGGGTCTTGGTGTCTGATGGAAACCTTCCTGCATCTAAGAGCAGGATGCAAGCATTGTGTCAGTCTTAGAAGAGAAATCTTTACAGTTAGAGTATCTCTCTGTCCTCATCTTATTGATTTATATGAAATGCTGATCTTTTCCTGCTGCAAGAAAATGATAGATGAAGGAGCAATTGCTTCCCTATTAGGTGACAGTTCTGGCTAATGGAGCAGCATATTTGACCATTTTATAACTTAAGAGGCTTTAAAGCCCCTTTAAAGCGGGAAATACTTTTTGCAGTTTGCACAATAAAACTCACTTGTAACTGAGTTGTAGTCATGTTGTCCTGCCTCAAGACAGAAAAGATTTTTTCTTTTTTCTTAAAATCTCATCAGTGCTACTCTGGTATTAGAACACCCTGCAGCTGACAACAGGTCCCTCAGAGCTGCTGAAGAACCAAACCAGTTGAAATGAGAACTTTTGCAATCTGTAGCAGCAGAATAAAATAAAAAAATGATATCCCAAGTTTAATAGTTGAGCCACTGACACTATAAAGAAATGAAGGAGTAGAATAGTATTTTTAAATTATCAAAGGAAAATAACACCTCTGTCCACATTTTGAAAACAAGCTTCTCACTCCCTTCATCTGTTTTTCAGTATACTGTGACTGACTCAGTTACCTGAGGACATGCCGAGTTACACACCATTTCGCATAATGTTGGTTCTTTAGCTTGCCAATAGAGCAGAAGTTCACTCTGCAAGTTGTCAATGAAAACTAGGCATAGTGGGCATGTCTACATACAACTCTGCTTCTTGTACAAAGTGAAAAAATTTTTCACTGTAGACAAGCCACCAATGTGAAAATGAAGACTTGCCTGTCCATTTTTTCCATTTTTTTTCCTATTCCTTTTCTTCATTTTTTTTCCCCAAACCTTCAACAAAAAATAAAGGTTAAGGCTAAGGACAAAAACAGAGTTACAGTAAAGGTGGAAATGGGCATTCTATGTTTTTTTAAAAGGTTGTCTCAGAACTAAAGTGTGTATCATATATACAGTAATAAAAATATTAATGCAGTGTAAAAGGTCATATATAAATGATAACACTAAATGCTCAGAGTGTGCATATTATAGGAGAGCAAATTCTTCTATGAATGGCACTTATAAAGAGGACATTGTCAGTAATAATAGAGTTTTTGTAATACTGGTAGACCTTGATTAGAAGTCATCTGAATTAAAAGAAAGGCCTCTTCCAGTGAGCACCCATAAAGTTTTTAAGCTTGTTCTGAATATTGTCTATAGTGAACTATGTGCTTTTTGTTATTTTTGAAACAAATATGAGAGTTCAAGGACCAGCATACATTATCAATGTTACCTTTGAGTCCACAAAATGCTCCACCAAGCATTAAAGGAAAAGAACAACAGAATAAAACAAATATTAATTTAATCATCAACCACACTTTTCAACCCCTTCTCTTTCTTGTAATCCAACTCCTGCTGTGCTTAGCCTGCAGTAAAGTCTACTTCCTTGCTTTTTCTAGTTCTTCTGATGAGTGTGTTTGAATAACACCGTCTATCTGCAGAATGACATCTCAAGTCTTCTTTCAACTGTTGTCCTATTCTGTTTACCATATTTAAATAATGGTATTTATCGAAAAAACAAAGAAGATCCCTAAAAAAATGGAGATGTTTTTGCTATACTTAGATAACATTCCATATATTGATGTTACAGTAATAAATAAACCCAGAATTTTTAATGCTGTGAATATTCAAAATGGACAGCTTTTTATTAAAGAACCCTAAGAAAAATATGGAACAATACATACAGTATTGACATTTATGAATAGCTTCGACAATGCTGGCAGATAAAAACTTGTCTAATCCCTTGTTTATCCAAAGATAACTAGATACAGCCTTCTAAAGATGACCTTTTAAAGTTGTCATTTCTGATTATGCAATGAAAAGGATTACTTATGACCAAAAAGACTTTATAAGAGCAAAATTTATGACAAAGTTTTTATCATGTTAAAGGAAATTTGGCTATTCAACCTGAAAAGTTCTACCAAGTGTAAGGTAATTATATGAATTTTATCAAAATATATGATGATATTCTTAGATAGATTCTTTCTAAATGTTTAGAAGAGTTCTGCCTTCATTCTTTTGTTTGTCCATGAAATTGGAAAGAAATTTAATGGTATAAGTTGTTTTTACAGCAGCAGAAAATGGAAGGATCTGCCTTTCAATAATTCTTGTTAAAAGGAGAAAGTTCACAGTACAAAAAGAAACATTTCATGTTGAATTAATACATTTATCAGTTCTTTATTTGATTTCACGAATAGCTTGTTTGGAGAACAAAGGTATGAAATTGTTCTCCACTGTTGTTTTGAAACTTCCCTAAAAATGTGATAAAACTAAGTTTTACGGAGAGATATTATGATTTGCTTGGGTTTTGCCTGGATTTTGTAAAAATATATATGCTAGCTATAAAATGATCTTTAAAGAGAATGTCTGGATGCATTGTACTTAAGCATTCAAATTACTGACACTTCAACCTAAGGCTTACACGACTTGAAATAAAGTTTTGCACTGTAGTTTCACTTGCTTGATCTTTATTGAAGTAATTATTCAACAACAGTTTCTCTGTGCTGAATATTCCCTAAGGAATAATAACTAATTTTTAGACCCAAAAAATACCTTTAAAAGGATCAATCTATTTCTTCCTTGAGATTGTTTGTATACTTTATGTAGTTTGGAAAGTGATGTAGCTAATCCCTGTTAGTTGTGCATTTTTAAAATCACACTTTCAGAAAACCAAAACTGAGATAAATGTATATTTTCTGGGGATCGAGTAAACCCAATTATGCTTTGAAAAAATTATTTCCCTACTGAGGAAACAACCTTTGTTGTCCCTACCGAGGAAACAACCTTTGTTGTCCCTACAAAGACTGATGTATTGCAAAATATTTTAGCCCAAAGAATTTGCTGAAGCATTTGAACAAAATTAAATTTACCTTCTGCAGCGCTGCATCTACCCAAACCAATGTAAAATGTAGCTAGTTTCTGGATGACATTTGTGTCTAATCCATGCAGATATTGTATCCATCCATATGTTTCTTAGTGTAGCAGTGAACTCTTAACACTAATTTAATATAATTTTCCTAGAGTAATCTAGAAGCAGTTTACAGACAAAAATTATTCTACTTAAAGGGAATGCATTTGAGGTCATATCAGTCCCAGATGTTGGAAGAACATAAGGGCTATGTGAAGTTGCAATAAAGTCAACTTTCTGGCTATAACCCCATGGCAAGAGTGTACACTGATGCAAAAAACACCCACCTTAGTACCATTTCAATCTCTTCACCTGTACCCACATTCCTGGGTAACATCGGAAACACAATTTCACTGATTCCTTATATTCAGCTAGAAGATCTGAACAACATGTTGTGCAAATGAGTCACAGTGTAAGGGAAGACTATGGAGAGCGTGCTAAAACCGGGAAGTAACTGCTAGTGTCTGTAGAAGAGGATTCTAGGTATCTCACCTACAAAGTCCAGTCTTGGAAGACTAGACTCTTAGTGAAACTTAGGAGCTCTACTAATTATATTTGGTAGTGATTAATTAATTAAATAAATTGTGTACATTGCTTTTACTTTAGAAGTGATGAAAATCAGAAATAAAGAATTTCTCCCAGTTGTTGCTCATCAGATTTCTACAATACCACTTACCCACTGTTAATTGACTCTTAAGAATTGCAGTGCATTATCCTGTACTGTACCGCACTAATAAAAGTTTGATTTGTGTAGAACTCTGCATTTAATTGATAAAAAGAAAAATGAAAATCATTATTCTAAGTAGTTTCACTTAGGATCTTTGATTCCTTATGGACTTTCTTTCACCATTTATCCCCATCCATGAGCATATGATGACTCATGTATGGAATACAGGGCATGGTTTCCAGTCCCACAGAAGCGTACGTGGAATTTTCTGGAGTTCTGTATTTTCTTACACATTAAAAAAGAAAAACAAATAAAGGGAAATTAATTTCTAAACTAGTACTTATAAGAAAGGGAATTTAAATTCATAAGGTAAAATATGTGTGTAACTCCTGTTCCCTACATGCATATAACACTTGTCCCCTACACTCAGCCAAACTTAATTTAGTCAGGAACACATGCAGAAAAGGTTTGACTGAAGTAGGAGGAGGGATTGAGAAAATTTCTAACATTTAGCTTAGTGATATAAAACCTGAAGTGACAACTAAAATAATTGCTGTCAGTAAATTCAATGAGAAAGAAAGCACTAGGGAGGGATCTAAGCAATATTGCTGGCATGATAACTAATGGCCATAAAGAAATGAAGGATACAAATAGAAAGCTCAGATGTTTTCATGGAGTGAATACAATGTCCCTACATGGTGTTGGGTGCGCTCATTTAATGAATGTTTACCCTGAATACGAGGCAATTTCATTTAGTCATCCAGGTGACTTTTGTAGTTCTATGATCCCACTTCCTATTCAAAATAATTTGCAATAATTCAAAATGCATTGAAAGCTATGGTGTTCTTGTGCTTTCTTTCCACTAGAAGCGTTTACATAAGTGTTCTGAACCTGAGCATTAGCCCTCCAGTCGTATGCAAGTAGAATGCTGTTTCATATTAAAGAACACATTAGAACTCTTGAATATGGAGCTTGTTATCTCCTCAAGTGTGTAAAGAGTATAATCAAGTCTAATACAGCTGGAAACTAAGTATAGTCTCTAAGAGGATAATTGTCCTTGATGTATTTTGATAATATTACATACAGACCAGTTATTTCTTCTGATCCTAGGACCTGAACTGTGATATTTACACATTTAGTCCAAGGGAATTAAAATCCACTTTGCCAGAGAAACCTTGCTGATCTATACAAACAAACCTTGCTGATCATATACAAACAAAACCTATTATTTTTCAAAAATTACCTTTTCTTCACTTCTGTTAATTTCAAATTAAATATTCTGGATTACACATTGTGGGCTCCTCTAATTCTATGTCACTCTGACACAGTCATGCCTTTGATATAAAAAAAATGTGTCAATTTGGAGATGATTTTACAGGTCTAAAAAATACATACCTCTGCACCAATAAGAAAATGTATGAGGTCAAATTAATCAATCCTACAGAGTTTTCTACTGAGAACACATTTTCAGCTTTGAAAATGAGGGAAAAAACTTTATAGTTTGTGGAAATCTCTAATCTCCTTGACTGATTCTGCAATTCTCCCACTCTCTTAAATGTGACTGAAAAAAAATCTGATTTGTTTAATGCAGTATTTTCCTTTTCTTTCCTTTATTTATTTAGTTAGTTAGTTAGTTTTATTTTTTTTCTTTCCAGATATTTCAGTCTAGTGAGGAACAGAGGTGAATTTGGTCTCTTTATCTCTAACCTGCCAGTGTACAGTGAAATCCCCAAAAGAAGCCTTTTGGTCTACCCTGCTTTGTAAACAGTGCTGTCTGTTATAAAACAGTAGTATCTGTTTTCAATTGAACTTTGTGAAATGAAAAGTTTACCGGTATGCTTCTCCTAGCATTGGTCTCTGCTCATGAACATGTGGCTAATAAGTCTTTTTCTTTTTTTTTTTTTTTTCATGTAGGCCGCAAATCAGGTATGTTCTTCAGTTTCTACTATTATCTTTGCAAAAATGATCCATTTTATGAGCTCATGAGCACAATGCAAACATCTTACCTTTTGAACCTCTCAGCTATCTCACATTCTTCTCATTCAGCTGGGATGTGGAATACAACAGTTAACTGTGCCCCTATTTCTCTGCCTCTGGCCAAGACTAAGGTGCTTATCAGTGTTCTGTTTTCTTGTCTTTCAGTTCACGGTTTTTGCTAGGATAATATTACTCTTCTTTTTGAAGAATAAACAAGATTGCCAACTTTATTTTGAATGCTTCCATAAGGAAAAAGGATTATCTTACTTTTCTGTAAAAATGCAGAATTATCTCCTGTTGTATGCTTCTTTCATTGATGCCTATATTTGTAGAATTCTCACTTACTTATGTTAGAAACACTTGCTTTTTAAACCTTTATTCATTAGAATGCCACTGATCAATTGCATTTAAAGAAAGGTGGCTTGAAGATTTTTAAGAAATTAAGTTAGTTTAGAAAATGCCTTAAAACAAGTTTCTTCTTGTTCCTAGCTGCATAAATTAGCTAAGAAACTAGATCTGTATTGTCTTCATAATCAGGATTTTTCAGTTTAAATGTTGTTGTTTTCTTATGTGTATGTGGCCTCCCACAAGAACAACAAATTGGTTTTTTACTTTGTAAGCATATTAAAACTCTGAAAAGCCAGACTATATCAACATAGGAGAGAGAAGAAGGTCAAAATCAGCATCTTATCTACACCTAAATTTTCTGGCCTCTTACACTGAAGTCAGAAAAGAAATTTGAAAATTCTTTAGATACTAAATCTGTACTAAGATTCTGTTATTTTGAAGTATTAGCCTTGCAGCTTCCTTTGCAAATGTGAACATGCACAGAGTGGACATGCATGAACATTCTGCTCTTACTGTGGATACTGCAAAATCAACCCTTCAATAACCTGCCACTGAGGCAAACAAGTTGATATGCAAGTACTTCAATTTGCAGGTTTTCTAGAAAACCAATTTCATGCATGACAGAGTTCTAATCCCAAGACCAAGTTTTGATCCCTTTGCATCTGTTTGTATCAGGAGTAATCTGACTTCTGATTTCTTTTGCAAGAGTTGATATTACCTGACTAATTGGCAAAAGTTTGGAAAAAAAAAGTTGAATGTATCAATACTTTTGTTTAGCTCTTGTTCAAGGTATTTTTTTCCAAGACTTTATTTAAAAATTAAACTCTATGTTGAATATTATAGTTAGGCTTTGGAAAATATTACCTTTTTTTTTTTTTCCCCCCAAGAGGCATCTCTGAAATTAGACCTGACAATATTGAGAATAAATCAACAACACACTTACAATAATTTATAAAAGTAGCAATGGCAGGTTCCTGGCACAATGGGTATTAGAGCTGAATTGTTTCCATTTTCTACAGAATTCCATTTGTGTGTCTTTTCAAGTTGGTCTCATTGAAGAAGGATGACCTAGTTGGAGGTGACTTACTGCATAATAGAGAGAAGACTGCAGAAAGGAATTGCTTTGAGATTTTGTATGCACTGCTACGCTTTTAATCAACTGTATCTGAACAATGTTTGAGTGAAACAAAACATACAAGTAATGTTCTTGTGGTGTGTGTTTTTATCTTTTCAGGAAAAAAAGAATCAGATTTTCCTGTAGAGCAAAAAGCTAAATTGGTACTTAAACTGTGAAATATTGTGTTTTCAGAAGTTTAGTTTCCTTGTAACTCTAAATAGAGAAAATTCATATGTTAAGCCATAAACCCCCACAAACATTAAAATAAAGATTTAATACCTCTAATATTCTTGCAAGGTAATAAATGTTTAAATCAAAGATTTCTGTCTCTATTATTTCCCTAGATTTCATGGGGATATTATTAAATATCTTGGGAAATCAGCTGCTGTTTACTCACTGCCACATTAGCAGATATTTTCTTTTCCACACCCTCTCATTAAAAAATGGACATTAACATTTTAACGAAGTGGCACCCTGGCACAGAAATTTTCATCAATATTTTATGTGTTGGGAGGGAGTTGAGAGCTGAGAGAATGTTTCGACAGTTACTTCCTGGTGACTTACGTGTGTTTTTCATGGATAAATCTTGTAGGAAGAGTATGAGACAACAAAAGTGGAAAAGGAAGACCCTAAGATAGAAATCTTAAGCATTTTGCCTGAAACTAGTTGAAACCCTATATAAAATATCTATTGGAATATATTCCTCATGATTTTTCTTTGGTTCTATTGGTGAGATTGGAATAAACAATATAAATGCTATCACCTTAGTATTAGGTTTCACATTAAGTAGTTAGAAACAGAAAGAAACATTTGTATCCAGTTAAAAGAGAAGAAAACCAACGAGATGGGAGAAATGATTGATTTCTCTCACTCTCAGCAAATGCCTTGCCCTCAGCAAGATGGACTGCTGAGGAGTTTTGTGTAGGTACTTTTTGGCTGATAATTTTTGTGGTGTAAAAATATATCCCTCTGGCTGCAGTCTCCACCAGTGTAAGGGTTAGCCTTTCTCTAAGGCAGTCAGGCACTAAGAGAGCAGAACTTGGCTTTAAATAATGTGATTTTAATATTTTAAATGACAAGTTCCTTTGCCTGCACAAGGTCTCTAATATTGCATTTTGGCTTGACTCACTCCAAGGAAAAGGAGTGTGTGTTATGTCTGGAAGTGTGATAGAGAAAATCAGTATATGTACTTCTTCAGTATAGGGTCTTACATCAAAAATATTTCATTGAGCTATCCTAGTTTACCTTCAGTCAGTGTGGTATCATCACAGAATCACAGAATGCCTGGGGTTGGAAGGGACCTCTGGAGATCATATAGTCCCAGCCCTCTGTTAAAGCAGGTTAACCTAGAGCAGGGTGTACAGGGTTGCATAAAAGTGAGTTTTGAACATCTCCAGGAGAATCTGCAGCCTCTGTGGGGACTCTTATGGAACTGTGAAAATATAAAAATTTCTGACCAACCAACAGAAAACACCTGTGAATTCTGGGAAAAACACTACAGATCTAAGTTTCAAATTTGAAATTAGTTGAGCTCCTACTCGGACCATTATGGCCAAGTCATTAGGCCCTCAAAGGAATTTTCTCATCTGCAGTGGACACAGGTACTGGGGCTGTTGAAATGTTCTTCACTCATTCACTACTCTTATACATCTTTGTGAGTACTCATACATCTTTGTGCATTGTCAGGAAGCTTGTTTCAACCATTTTAAAGTTAGGGATTTGGGTTGCTGAGAAAATTTCATTCAATTTTCCTGATATCTCTGTTAGAAATTGCATCAGGAATTCACTTTGCCATACTAGCTTTGTCATAGAGGCTTGAAAAAATAATGAAAATAGAAGAGGATTATATATTGAAGATATTTACAATTGCAGTTCTGATGTTGCTTTATATAGTCAACATATGTGGTCTGTATCCTGTTGTATCTGACTCCTGTCAGCTCCTTTAGACTAGCTCTAACTCCTGCCAAAGATAATGCTTATCATAAAAATGCTGCATTATTTTTATCTGATTTTAGAGACCCACCTAATTTATGTTAGTCCTCAACAATTACAAAGACAGAAATGCTGTTTAATTGATTGTCACTGAAGACATTTAACCAAATGTTCATAAAAAGTAGCTGGGAATTAAAATAGGAGATGTAACACTTCATTGTGTAATTCAGCTGAATCAGGAGTTTTAAGATGATTTACAGCTCCAGGGTGCTTATTCAGCCTCATCATTATCATATTTGAATGGTCCTTTGAAGTAACGAGAATGGAAATATAGTAATTAATTGTTCTGGTGCAGCAAAATGTTTTTCAAAAAGTTACTGCATTTCTTTATTCATGCATATTCATACCCTTTGAAATGGTCCTTTAAATTATTTTTCCTCTTCCAAATTATATTAATTTTACAGCTTTTTTTTTTTGTTGTTGTTCACTAGTGATACAGTATTTAGTGTATTACCTGAATTTAGATATGATCCTATTGTTTCCTGTACTTTTTCCTGGCTAAGAAATGTACTTATTCTGAGTGATCTGCTAGAGCCCTGTATGGTTTTGTTTCTTCTACTCTCAGAAATAGTCAGTTCAATCTCAAAACAAGGAACAGTCACACTAGCTTGTAATTTATATGTCTGTGCTGCAGTAGGAGTAGAATAACACTGAGTTGTCCTAGTTTACCTTCAGTCACCACAGTATCCTCTGGGAATGAAAACTTATGAACATATAAAATTCATGGTCATTAAAGATTAAACATTTTTGTCAGTATGATGCATTATGTCAAAAGATCCACTTTCTTTTTCAACCTCTCCACCCACAAATAAGTGTTCTGAAAAAAAAAACAAAACAAAACCCATAATTAGAAACTTCTAGGATGAAATGAAGTTATCTTTGTTTCTACATTTAATTGAGCCAAATGTGTTATATTATTCATTTGAAATTGTCAGGTGCTATAGATTGACAGCTACTTAGAAAAACAATAAGTGAAAAATATCATTAACTAGTGGTCTTGGACAAATTATTTACTGAATGATTGCATATGTTAAACAAACTGAAAAATAATAAATAGACATAAATAAAATATTTCATTATTTGTTTTTAATTTCAAGAAAAATTTCTAGGAAAAAAAAAGTTTTTCTATGCAAGTATATGTATGAGGTTAACTTGTGGAAGCATCTGACAGAAGAATTCAATTAAATAAAAGTGTCTGCTGGTCTCAAATGGGAGTATATAAAAATTGACATAAAAAGTGTGAAGGAGTCAATATATTCTCTAAATGTGTATCGAACAGGAATCTCAGAAGCAAAATGGCAAAAGTGTTGTTGATGTCATATGTGGAAAAAACTTGATGAATGTTTCAGCTGGTGGATCAGAAGGTTTGCTCATAAATGAGCAAGCAGGGAGTTAGGAGAAGATATAGTAGTTATGCTTTTATTGTAAAGGGTGGGTGAAATATTCATGGTAAAGATAGAACATGGACAGAAACCAAACAGTGAAGATACTTGCACTGTGAGATTTTCCAGGTACCATTCACGTGGCACCAGCCCTTAATGAAAGAGGACCAAAGTCAGTATTAGGTAGGAATGGCTATCAGCAGGTGATGGCTATGACAGGGGAGGTTGCTGTATGCTACATCACTTATTCTGCTGTCGGAAGAAGAAAGTAAATGGACTTTTGTTTTTAAGTGAGCAAGTGAAAAGGGGAAAAAACTCCAAAACACTATATTAAAGAAATCATAGGGTGCCTCACTTGTCTTTGGTCTTTTTGTTTGTTTGTTTTTTATAATAATCACTATGACTACCCTATTTTCTGTCATTTTCATGAAATTACAATGTTATTAAGGAGAACACCTTTGGAATATTTTGGACAAACAAAAAAGTAAATTAATTTTGAATACTAAAGTCACTAGAGTTTCAGGAAAAGGAAAAATATATAGACTGTGTTTTCTTGTAATGCGACTCTAAGTGTTAATCAGATCTATTTAAAGAATAGAAGACTCATGATTAAAGGACAAGGATAAGTGATGACACTGGGCAGAATTTGACTAGGTCCAAAGAAGGCAGACTAAGGCTTGTGACTGTACAAATAAAAATGATTATAGAGACTGTAGATTCAAAAAAATTTTTTACAAGAGGCTTAACACAGAAAAGAACATGATAAAAATAACGGAAATGAAATTAATGATTCACTGTTATATTACAGAAGTAGAAATTATGATATATTTTTCAAGATTTTGTATAGGTTCAATTACACTATCATAATGAAATCAAAAGTATCAATTTATATGCTCAGATTACACAGGTACTAGCATTAATTTTCTAGGAGTAATTCTGGAGAAATTCAGTTTGATACCAGAGATAAAAAAGAAAAAAAAAAAAAAGAAAGAATTCAATCTCATCTTTCAGAACCTCATGCAAAGAACTTAGAAGGAAAAAAAATCCTATTGAAAAACTAGATTGTCGACCCTAATATATAACTTATATTTTTATGTTTTTCTTGCTGTTTTCAACTTTTAAATTACTCTGCTCACATAAAGCTGTCCATTTTCTAAGACTCAAGTGAAGAACTGAACTGAAATATTCCTGTTGTGCTAATCAGAACAATTTTCCAGGAGACATTCAGGCCAAGAAAGACAGTGAATTCAGGTTCCTCAAAGTACTTTCATTCCTAAGCAATTAAAAGGTACACACAATCTTCATGGATTGTGTTTTATTCAGCTACTGCTGTGATTGCAGTCAAGAAAATATTGCAGCTGTAAAATGTTTTGAAAAACTCTTGTTAAACACACTTGAGGACTTCAGTAGCATTGTGGCTCCTTCCACCATCCAAATAGGCCTTTTGAAGGAGAAATCTATGGACTTGCTCAAAGTGAGCAAGTAATATACCTGCAAAAAATCAGGATTATAAGTATTTGCAACACTGTAAAAGGGGGAGAGATGTCCTGTGAGAGCAGGATGTGCTAGAAGCAAAGGGGGAAGGCATGTGTATGTGTATTGTGACATGCATGTTTGATAGGTCAACATTTCATGCTAATGTGCTTCAGTCTTATTTAAGTTTTGGTTAGGTGCCTTAGCATGCTACTTGAATTGGCTGTAATCTCCACAGCCCTACTTTAGATAATTTCCATATGCAAACAGAGAGCTTTGAAGACGTGGTCTCTTAACACAAAAGATTTCTTTGTTTCCCTTCGAAAACAGCAAGATGCTTATTTGATAAAAATATCGCAAACAATATGGCTCAGACAATAAAAAACAGTGACAGCCGTGCAATTAGTAGCCATATAACAATAAATGTCTATGAGAAGCTGGGGAACATGCAAGTAAGGCTGGTACCAGTGTAGATATATCACAGTAGTTAACAAGAACTCTTTGTTTGAGCAAAAACTGCAACAAAAGTTCAATCTAGGAAAGTGAAAATTTACAAATTCCAGAGTTACTTTTGTTTTGTGAAGTAACAGATACATCAGTTGGGCCTGTTCAGATTTACAATTCTCATTCTACTACAGTTAAATTTGTGCGTACGTAAAAAATATGACATTTAATCTCACTGTCCATAGTCTGCCTTCACTGCTGGCTTGTATTGCCACAAAACAGGCCAGTAGATTACTAAGCTTTTGGGTTTTTGTTTTTTTTACTTTCAGAAACACTAACTCTTCAATATTGCATAGGTATCAATCATGACAGCTGTCAGACTGCTGAAAATGAAAATGCACTATTGGTGAATTGATAAAATGCATTTATAAGAGGGAAAGTATTTTCTAATGGCAAGTTATGTTGTTATTTGCCAAGCTTGATTCAGTGCCCCTAAAAATATAATTTATTTGTGAAACATTATTTTTCTGTCTTTGATGCATAAAAAAGGCAGAAACTATACATAAGGGACACCACATTTTTCAGACTTCTTTTTAAATGAAATTTCACTTTTGTTTTTTTTTCTGATAAAGTAATAGTTTCTAACATAGGTGAAATAACAAATCAAATGGAGTTCAGTCTTTCCAAAACACAGCTTCTAAAATAACAGTTACCATACATATTAAAATAAAAATTGCAAGTTACAGTGAATTCAATGATGACTACTGCTCACCTTTGTGACACAGGATTTATAAAAAATGCTAGAAAAAGACAAAGCTGTGATTTTCAGTATCAATCCACCAGATAAAAAAGTTGAGGGGGAAATTTTCAGAATTAAAGCACTTAACAAATCTAATTTCCCAGAACAATATTTTTTCTGCATATCTTAGTACTGAAAAGGTCTTCCCCAACTGAGATGTTCTGAATGTACTTATCATTAAAGGAGTTAATTGAAGAGAAGCTAAAGATTTCTTTGAGTTCCTCTGTTCAAAGAACCCTTGCTACCTTGATCTGGATATTTTCATTTTACAGTCTGTTAATGAAGAAGTTCATATGTTCCTTGCATGAACTGCTCATGGGTTTCTGTTCTTTTGTTGGAAAGTGCTTCCATGGTGGCCTTTTTGAAGAACACAACCAACCCGGTATCTGCTGGATGAGCACTTGCTTGTCAATGGTCTTCATGTACAGCAAATTAATTCAGTTTCAAGTTTTGCTTTAGTATCACAGTCCTGAACACAGATGACCTGAGTTTAGTTTAAGCAATTCCTTGGGCAAACCAAAAGTATAATTATTATTAGTGTTGGCATGTTTCAAGCATGATTGCTGCTACCAATAAGAAAAGAAAATCTATGCTATAGTGTAATTTTAGTATATATTTTGTTTTAAATGATAAAACCCCCCAGCAACTAGTTTTTTATACAATTTTTAAACTTGGTTTTTCTTCATACAGTTAACACCTGTTTTAATTACTAAGTTTCTAAACTTTGTAGAGCAAAAGCTTCTACAGAAATTTAAATTCTCAGGTAGACATTTTAAGTGGTGTTTTGATTGGACCAATGTCTATCATGGATTTTATTCTTTAGCTACTTGGTGTCTGAAAACACGTCCATCAATAGACTTGAGTGCACCTTTTCCATCTGGCCACACACAGTTTTACTTTAGGGAAATGCTTTCAAGGCAAAATATTTGTCAAGAATATTTGTTTTTCTTCTTCCTGCCCCTGACCTGAAGGCTCTCAGAAGTTGTTAAAAAAAAGTGAGCACTCTGACTTCATTCCAATCAAGTTCAAATACAAATGACTAAGGCTGCAGACTTTCTCGAGCAGAAAACACAGAAAATTGCTGGGAAAAAAACCCTTCTGCTCTTTCAGCAATACTACTGAATAGAAAAGAATAAATTGCATGGATGTTAAATACACTGTGCTGAATACTTTTTTATTTATATTGTTCAGCAGTCTCTAGATAATTCAGAGTTTTTACTTGTGTAATTAGCCTATTGACCCACACTCAAAAAAAGTGCACAACTCTTACTAGTTAGCTATTTCAATGACTGTAAATATTGTTTCTGTTGTTTGAAATGCTGCACGATAGTTGTTTTGAAATAAAAGGAAATAAATTAATGAGATCTGACAGGCAGCCAGGAAATCCTTCTCTCTGGTTCTTCTATTAGCTGCCACCCTGCTTCAGTTTTTAATCAAACTTTGACTCTGACAGATTTTGGTGATCACAAATGCATATGCCTGTTTATTAATAAGCCATAGACACAGATCTGAAGCATCTGAAATATGGAATTTCTCAAGCCTTCATGCCAGCACCATGCCTTTGAAGTTTTCAGGTTTATCAGAAAACTGGTCTTCATGATTACTCAGGTCATTTTATAGCTGGGTCATAATATACTTAAAAATTGATTTCTATATTCCTTCATCAAGAAGGCAGTAAAATCAGAGAAACTTTGGCTGTTACTAAAAATTTAGATGTTGCATGATTCTGAAATAATCCTGCTGATGAACAGAAAAACAAAGTTGCTGACAGCTTCCTCTTGTCTCCTGGCTGTGGGCTGACTCCTTGTTAGCACTGACATCTGCTCTTCAGTGCTTGTGCAGTTTTCTGTCTCTCTTCTGGGGGACAGCTGAATTTATAATTTCAGACATGGTAAAAACAATATTTCTACCTTTGTAAGCCAGAAATCAACCACCCAAAACTTACTGACATATAAATACAAGACTTTCATGCTTTTGTTGGCCCTCCTGTCCTATGAAATGGATCTATCATTTCTGAAATGATTAGTTACTTTGGATTGAAATAAATATAGCATTTATGATATGTATGTACTCTCTGATAGCCCTAATGCAGAAAGTTTAAGTAAATTAAGTTATGTGATAGAGATGCACTCTTATTGTTAATTAATTGACTACTTCAAAGAAATTTGCAGTACTAGCTGCCAAAATTGTTCTGTGTGTTGCCATCAGAGCTACTAGCCCTTAACTAATAAAAGAGCTTAGGAGAATGGTCCAATATTATTTTTATTTTCACATGAACTGAAATTTACTAAAAACTACACTCTCAGGGATCCCCTGTTCTCTTGTTAATAACATTTCTCTAAACTGCTTGCAAAATCTGCTTACACAGGAGAAAAAAGATGGAAAGCAATTTTGTTCTCATTTCTTTTTGTTGCTGCTAAATCCCATGTAAAAACCAAAGACTAAGACCTGGGAGGAATTAACCTTTTAGTCTGGCTTTGCAGCAGAACTTTGCACCTAAAGAGGCACAAATATGCTTATCTGACTGGCCTCAGTAGTTTGAGAATGGCAGCACCTGAGCTTATGTAGGTTTTGAAGTTTTTAATAATATTATTTTTCATAAATACCAAAATAATACTTGATCAATGTTGGAAATTAAGTATGAACCTTTCATACTTGTCAAGGCCTTCATTCTTGCATTTTAATTGTCAGGCTGTAGTCAGCCTTGTTGGTCAGCCTGAGAGGGGTAAGAACTGCTTTGTACCCATGAGAGAAATGCCCTAGTGAAGGGATGCTTGCAGGAGTGATGTATTCATAGTTCCCTGTACATTCTTTTCCTAGGAAGAGTGGGCCTTATTGTAGCTATAAGGCAAACAGTGCTATTCTTAGCCCTTGTCAATCTTTCATCAGCTACAGGTGTCTACTTATTAATGTGTTGGGGGAAAGAAGTGGCTGACATCCCTCTGCCCTTTTGCCATCACTTGCACAGTTAGAGGGATCAGACTGAATACAGCATACAGCATATCTGGCCTTTGATGTAGCCCTACCAAATAATGGGTTTGCTGGAAGCACTGTGATGTGGTTCAGCTACAAGAATTAAAACTGCACACTTTGCTTCCAAGCTCATTTACAATTTTTTTCCTAGATTTGGCAAGGTTTTTGTTATTCCCTGTCCTTAACTGGGAAGCAAGGCTAATACTCATACCAAGTGTACCAAAGATAGTTGCCTGTACTTGTGGAGTTTTTTTCAACCTCTGTAATAAAAGATCCAGTAGAAATGTATGTAAAGACATGCATATATCAATAAATTTCTGAAGAAGAAATTACACAAATCCTGAAAAATTTACAGTTGTTTTTAACTTAAAAGGTGAGAAGACTGATTTACAATGTTGGCAGATCTGTTGGTGCTTTTGCTCTTCAGAATTTGAACAAAGTACTTATATCTCAAGAGTTGGAGTAAATTTTCAATACCATTTTGTATTTATATTTAAACAATCTTTTCCCAATACCCTGTGGATATTTTTAAAGATCTGATTTCTAAGCATGTATTCAAGATTTCTCCTAAAAGCATAATTTCTAGAAAGATTCTAATTCTCTTATTAACATGTTTTGTAGGGGAAAAAACAGCAGGAATAAACATACTTCAAAATTTAAAGCACTTCTAAAAATCAATAAATTGTTTTTAGAACCTCTGGAAGTTTTACAGTGATTTTTTGGGAGGGTGGGCCAAAGAGGGAAGGGGTCTGTTTAGTTTGGGGTTTATTTTGGGTTGCTGATTTGCTGCTCTTTTTTTCCACAAGAGAGAGAAGGAAACCTCAAAATTGGTTTGCAATAAAAATTTGTTATTGATTAATATCCAATTGAGCACCACAACTATTAAATTTTTAGAGGTTTATGAGGGAAGCTGAGTCTGCAACTTGTAGTAAAGAGTTAATTTCCGTACACTGAGAAATGCGCTGCTTGAAGGTCAAAGTAGTTCCTAGAGGACTTAGGAGTACAGCAATAGGGCACCCCATTATACAATAGGAGATTTTGTTTATTTGCTTTATGGGGCTAGTCAGTCCTAATACCTCGGGAATCAGTGAGGAATGAAGCCAGTCCACTATCTGTATCACTTGAAATAGCAGCAAATGGAGCACTATCATTCCGCAGTTCTTCACAGAAGTCCAAATTAGGCCCTTATCTGGCCTAGTTGAACACAATTTTACAGGACTAGCTCAGCACACCTTAAAACCTACTTTGACTTTGTTTTCCCTTTGCTGAACATTGTAGTGGCTTTGAACATTTAAAACCTGATGAGGTTCATGGGATTCTGGTACGCCAGGGCAAAGGAAGCCTCCTCATGGGCATAGATTTGTGTAAACTCAACTGTCCTGAACTTTTAAGAAAAACTCTGTGTTCAAGGACGGTAAAGATGCAAACGTGAAAACTAAATGTGAAATGGGACATAAAAGTTAGGCGACTTTATTGTGCACTAAACCAAGAAGCTCTCTAGCCAAGGCAAGAAGGATGGTACAATAATGTCCTGATGGGCTGGTACCACATTGATGTAATCTGGTACAGCATCATTCGACCAACACATGAGAGATGTATTCTGTTTTCCTACAGACAGAAGCTAAAATTCAGTTGCTCTCTTATCAAGTTCACAATCTCACAATCAACTTCATCTATACATAATAAATTTTTCACCATATTTAAATCTTAAGTACATGTTTCACATTATTTCACATTGACCCAGATAATTTCTCTAAAAACAAGTAGAAATATTATAAATTATACCAATATGACAAAGCTGTTAGAAAGAAAAAAAATTAAAAAATTAAACTCAAAATATAATCAACTAATTGGTTATATAATATTAAATTTGGGATATTAAAAATAAACATACATTTTTCTGTAATGTCATGAGACTACAATAATAAATACCATTTCACTAAAGTAATAACTTACCTAATACAAAAACTCATCCAGTTGTTAAAAAAATGCACAAATTTAATTAGCATCATAAACTTGCTATGAGCTAAGGTTCTGTATTAAGTTTCCAGAGTGCTTTGCTTTTTCAGTACTGTAACAGGAATTACATACAGATATGAACTTCAGATATAAAATAATGAAGTAGACTTGGATAAATTGTCTCAGGCTTTTGGCTGCCTTTACTACTGCAATTCTTTTGTTTTTTAGGAACAATACCCTTTATCTAAATATGGCAATACTGTGTAATTTTATAGCAGTTCATCTTTTTTTGGCTTTAATCTTTCCTAAGGGCATATTCATCTTTTCCAGAGAAAAGCAAAAGCATATTTTCACTGTGTTACAAAACACAGAAGGAAACAAGTTGGAGAAAAATAAATCTCCTAAAGGCATAATTTCCACATAATGATTATAGTTCATATTTAAAGAAAACATCATATGGAAAAGTCTAATTTAAAGGAATGAAAGATAATTGTGAAGATGAACATGTTAAACAGCACAAAGAACCACAAAGGTTGACAGATTCAAAAGGACTGATGTCTTCATAACCTTCTGGAATCACGCAGAGCAAGACTGGTTGTCATTTGCTGACTGTCATTGTGACAGAGGAGTATCTTATAAAGTAGTAGGAGAGTTTAACAAGAAAGGATTAAGATAGAACTCTAATTTAACCATAACTTCCATTCTTACACACATGATTCATGTTCCTAATTAATGTCAATTAAAGCTGAACTCAATACTATACAGCAATTAATTCTTTCTTGGCATTGCAGAGTGCTGTAACTTAAGTGCACATAAGGACACACCTACTACTTATGAACAGTATTATGTTTAAAGGCAATATTTCAATCTCAGTGTCAGCATTTGCTTCCCTAAGTGTATTTTCAGGAGCAACATATCAGATTCTTTCTACCATCACGTTATTTCAGATTTTATGCAAGAGGATTAATAATTTTACAAAACCTTGAATTCTTTTTTTCATAGCATAATGTACATCTTTACTTAAAGAAGTTTTTAAGGCTTCTGACTCTTCATAATCTGAGAATCTTGTGATGAAAGCCTTTATCAAAAGTACTCATCTATGGGTCAAAGTTGAGGTCACTTCCTGTAATTGCTGCACTGATCCACAGTTTGGATATCACAAGTTAACTTGACTGAACTTTCATTTTCAGGAAAACACTTAAGAGGCATCTGCAAAGAGGATGTAGCGTCTCTCTTCACAAGCAGTCACATGGAGAAGACAAGAGTCAACAGGTACAAGGTGCAACATGAGAATTTTTAAAAGAAAACATAAGAAAGGATTTTTTTCTTTTTTTTTTTACAGAGAAAACAGCCATTCATTCGAACAACCTTCCCAGGGACATGGCAGAGTCCCCATCACCGGAGGTTTTGAAAATGTGATTGTACATTGTGCTAGATAGTCTCATCTTCCCCATAAGAAGTTAGATCAGATAATCTTTTGAGGTCCCTTCCCACGTGGGCTACAATCTATATTATTACTTACAAGGTAGGCTGCTTTCATTTTGTGCCATTGTTGTTATTGACAGTTTTCCCAACTCCTTTCTCCTCAGACTGCTGTGTCCTGTGCACCGTCAACACACCAGTCTGGTTATGATGATGATGAAGTAGACAGAGGTGAGAGACTCCCTGAATCAGCCACAAGACATTAGGCTCAAGCTGGTAAGTCTTGCTGGACTGCTGTTATACATAGATTTTTCCTCAGCTCATACCTGACACAGCTCAGTCATGTCAGTCTGCAAAAGACCATACAGACTAGTCCTCTGAGCATTTGCATTATGCATGAGTGGAAGAAAACTGTATTTTGTACAGCACATGGCACAAATGGAGATTTAAGCTGATAAATGTCTAGATGAGACATTTCACCCCCTGGATGGCAATAAGGCAAACACCACCAATGCACAAACTACTTGGAGATGTTGACTCAGATAGAAACTTGATTTTCAGATTACACTTTGGATATCATTTGTGTTGTAGATATTCATGGAAGGTGTTATCTGTAAAAATGAGAAAATGTGTATCAATTAGGAGCACTTCTGTTGTTTTGTTGTCTGCATAAATGTGACATGAGACTTAATATTTATGTCAGAAGAATAAAACTGGTGGGAGACCAATGCAACTGCTGCAAAGCTTTGAATGATGAATAAAAACACAGCTAAGAAGGTAACCCCGCAAAAATTAGCAGGATTATTCAAAAATAATTTAAAAAGAACAGCATCAGTGAGTGGATTTCAGGAAGGGGACCATTGCAAAATGCAACTGAATTAGTGAGAAGTATGGTTGTGAGTTTGGCTACCAGAAGTTATTACAGACTTGATTGAGTACAAGGGGCTAACCTAGCCTGGAAGTAGTCCAGATGGCTCTTAAGGGAAAAAAATATCCACATTCACTGATGCTAGAACTGAAAATGAAAAAATAAAAAGAATAATAAAAAAGCAGTGAAATTGTGAATGCTGTATTTTAGGATAATATAGATTATTTTTTGTTTATGCATAAGTAAGAAAAGTAGTAGGAGCTAATTGGAGATTAACCAGAAGAAAAGGGTAGCCAGCAGTATTCCTCCACACCTCTCCTGGAATCATGGAATCATAGAACATGGCCCAAATGGTGTAAATTATCATACTCCTTTTAGTTTCAATATTGTCTTCATTTTTCAAGTGTTTTGAGGGATTTCTTAACCCATGAAAGCTTATGGCTGTATAGGAAGCTAACTTTATTTTTCATTTCCATTTTATTCTTAGCTGAATGCTGGAAATCTGATCAAGGGGTAAACAGAGATGTTTATAAAAATGATGATTAGTATTCCTATGTTTGGCATAACATCTTACTACATTCTTTGGGGTGGATTTTGGATTTTTTGGGGTTTTTTTGGTTTTGTTTCAGTTTGGGTTTTTTTCTTCATTTCTAGCATGATTCATCATTTGCTTCAGTGAACAAAAAAAAAGCCCACAAAAAAAAAATCTTTCAAAGAAATGTATTTCAGAAAAGCCAGGTGCACTGGCGGTTTCCTTTGTAAAATACATGCTTTTAAAAGAAGTTATGATAGACTCTTGATTTAACATAGCCTTATCTTTTATGAGAAAGATATAAAAAATACTTTATAGGATAAATTCTTCCTAAAGATGTTTATATTCTGATTCTTCATACAAAGGGTGCTTCTCCAAGTACATGAGGTCGGAGTGGTATGCTAAATTTTCAGAAGTTAAGTAAATGTACATATACATACATATAGACACTTGTGTATATGGCTTTGGGCGTCTTGTGTTCGCCACAGATGAAATCATTGACCTGTCACTTTGATTTCTATCTTCAACTTTCTTCAATTCAGAACCTTTAGGCAGAAAATGAATATAATGCTTAGATAGTTTGCTTATAAACAAAGACTCCAGAGGCTTTCCATCAGAGAACATAAAATGAAGCAAGCTAGCAAATAACATACAGTGCAGCAAAATCCATTTGGGGATATACAGGTAGCAGTTCAGGCAGAAATAATCAGTGTATCTGCCCTGATGTCCATCCTCAAAGGCATCATCAGGGTGCCAACTTTGTTAGCAATGTTTTCAAAAACATGGGCTTTAGGACAATGATGCGACCTATTTCACAGTCCATGATACGAGCCATTTATCCCTTCATGTACCTGCCATACAACTGTATATGCCTTATGTGTGACAAATGGAAATAAATTCCTTTTCTGAAACCAATTTCACAGTCAGTCCAGTATCTGTGTTAAGAAACGCACAGTTTCTTGCAAGGGTTTCTTTGCACAGAATGGTTCTTCCAAAGAAGTCTTGCATGAGAGTGGAAAGAGAAGGGATGAATCAGAAAGATTCTAAAGAGTAGGAAGAGACAAAAGGAGACACGCAGGCAGAAATAGTGTTTAAAACATAGAAAATTGAGAAAGAGGTCTCTGAACTTCTAATAGAAAAAAAACAATAGTAAAAGAGAAGAAAGATCAGGGCTTGTACAAATGATTAGCAAGGTAAACAAGGCTTTCACAGATAAGTCATAAGAAGACAAAGTCATATTCTTCTGGCAATCATGCTTTATGAGTATTTTTTACTTGTTGGTTCTTTTATCCTGATTTGTTAAAACAAATATGGTAACACGAACTTAAGCCAGCTGTGTTAGTTATTAACATTTCTCACTTGAACAAAGGGAAATTAAAGCGAAAAGTCTCTGCTGCCTTACTCCTGTAATAGCAAGTTGCTTTGCCCATAGAATATGAAATCTGTGAAACATTTTATCTGGACAATATTCTTTCTAGATACATGTGCTTTCCTCCAGGTTTCATAGAATTTGATTTACTACACACTATCAGAAATTATGAAAAAATAATAAACGTCATTCATATAAATGTTATTTAGTGCAGTTAAGATGGGTTAGCTTGATCTTATCTTCACACAGTTCATTTCACAGATAGTTGAAAACAAGAAGGAACAATAATCCTTCTTGATTTTCCATCTCACCTGGCTGATAGCAAAACTATTATCCCTTCCATTTCATGAAAACATCTAGAGTTGTGGTCCTCACTTAAGGCATGAAAGACTGAGAAGAAGTTGTTTAACTTGCACCTTAAAACTTCACAAAGTTCACTGCTTCCACTGGAAAGTTATCTCTGGGAATGTGAAATGAGGCAAACTCATCACCAGGATTGAGAGTTTGTTGATGATTTTCCTGCTAAAGCTACCTAACAGATAGCAATCTGAAGCTGGATCACCTCAGATGTTGAATAGATGGAGTGGTGCCTGGCTGGAAGCAACAGCAACTTGATAGCGGAAGACTGTGATTTAGAGAAGTAAAGAAAAAACTAATCTAACAGTGACTTTTACAGTCTCACTTTTTCAGACTGAATACTGGAAGTTATATACATAAATCCAAGAAGCCCTGAAGTGTCTCCTCCCACCTTCTTTACCATTAACGTAGATAGCTGTGCGGTGGAAGCACTTTATTGTTAAACAGCTGTTTCATTAATCTGATGTGCCAACTTACTGTGGGCAACTGTGTGGGTTCTATTGTGAGTTTTTTGATATTCCAACAGTAGCAGTCCCATCCTTTGACCTGATAGAAAGAGTGATATATTTTGATTTCTCTGTAGGGGAAACTTTGTTGCTTTGGGCATGTAGATCCACTCTAATGCAAGTGCTCAATGCATCAAGTAGTGTGAATATCATGTAATGTAGTATTGGCGATTTGCATTTAGAAATATTACGCTTTCGTAGTCACTGAATTACTAACTCTGATAATGTTTCACAAAATTGCTTATAAAACGACCACAAGGAAAGAGTAGAGAAAAATAAAATCCAAAACCCTCAGTTAGCTACTCTGACTAACTTTAGTTTATTAGCTCTGCTCACAATGTAACATTTAATACAGATCCTCTCTCAAAAAAGAGTTTTAGAAATGTGCTGAGGCTTCATAGTGTGTTTCATCATCTCAATATATGAAAAGAGACTTATAGATTTGCTGTGGTCTTTCTTCAATATATGTAAACTGCTGGCAGCACAACAAGCTAATTTGAATCTGATTAATGACATAAATTTACTTGGCTGGTAGAACCTTTTAAGAAATTAGTTCAGATTTATTTAAATCAAAAAATATGCTGATTTTTTCCCCCATGTTTCAAGGCACATGAAAAAGATGTATTTGAACAGAGTTTACCTGTGTGGAACATTATGGGCAGCACATTGCTTACATCAAACATGTCTTATCCACTGGTAATCCCCTTCTGTCTGATAGTCACCTAAGAATGAAACATTTGTCTTGTATGTTATTAAGTAGTGGACTCTGAATGGTTGCCTGTTTTATTGCTGATCCACAAGGGACACAATGAATTTTTAAGTATAAAAATTGTTTGTTGCCTTTGCCATCCTCTGTCTCCTAAGATCCCTCTTTTGAACTAAGAAAGACATGTCTAGAGGTTAAAAGACATGAGACAGTGGACAAATTCAACTTCAGAATTGAAAGGTCATTTCAAATAAATTTTTCATTCCCCCTGAGGTGGTCTGTTGCAACTAAATCTTGGTCTAGTGGTTGCACTTGCACTAGCTTTGGGTATAAAGGAATAATAGATTTTTAGAGAATCTGAAGCCAGAAGGGGCCATTAGATCATATAGCCTTACTGTCTGTATATCTCAGGTCACTACATTTCACCAAGTTGCCCTTATATTTGATCCGATAACTTCTGTTAAATAGAAGTACATCTTCCAAAAAGAAAGTCAAATTTGATTGCAAGACATCTGGACCTGCTGAGTTTTATGTTAATGTGTATCAACAACTAAACAGTGGAGGTTGGTGTGGCTTTTTTATGTTGGGTAATGCCAACTCTGATGATATTACAGTCATTGGCACTATAGAGTTTATTTCAAACATACTTTATTTTGAGAAAAAAATAGCATTAATGTTTTCAAAAAGAAAACAAATGTTTTTTTCTATTTCATTGAAATTAAGTCTGCACTGAAATCATGGAATCATAGAATGTTTTGAGTTGGAAGGGACCTTAAAGATCACGTACTTCCAACAGAAGTGGACATAATGCTCCAGGTAGGGTCTCATGAGGGAAGAGGGGCAGAACCACTTCCCTCTACCTGGTGGTCATGGCTTTCTTGCAGCCCAGAATACAATTGTTGTGTCATGTCAAAGTTCTCATCCACCAACACTCTCTAGTCTTTCTCCTCAGGGCTGTTTACAATCCATTTTCTGCTTAGGCTATACTTGTGCTTAGCATTGTCCTGACCCAGATGCAGGACCTTGAATGTAGCCTTCTTGAAATTCGTGAGGTTTGCACAGGCCCACCTCTCTAGACCGTGAAGGCTGGCATCCCTTCCCTCCAGTCTGTCAACTGGACAACATACCTTGGTGTCAGCTAACTTGCTGAGGGTGAACTCAAACACACAGTCCATGTCAGTAACAAAGATGTTAAACAATGGCAGCCTAAACATCCACCTCCAAGCAACGTCACTTGTCAGCGGTTTGCACAAAAATAAAGCGTGTCAAAAGAACAATCCACAATTTGGATAGAGAGGAGAAATAATTCTAATTAAAAATTATTTTTCAGTATAGATTTGTTTGTAAATAAAATCAGTGTGTTTTGGAAATATTGATCATGGAAATTGTTTCCTATTAGGTCTTGTTAGTCACCCAGATATTCTTTGAAAAATAGGGGCCATGGTTCAGGGACAAGGTGATCTCCAGAAGTTCCTTCTAACCTCACCCATTGCATTATTTGGATTCTGAGAGTACACTGGATTACTTTAGTTCAGTGGTAATAAAGCCCCCTCTTATTAGTCAAAATAGATGGTAGAGAAATACTTCTGCATTTATTTAGTTAGGCAAACTGGTAGTCAGTTTGGCTCTTGATTTCTCAGGATTTATTTAAAATAAACTGTCTGTAGGACATGAAACTTGGGAGGCTTCTCTTCTAAGATATAAATACTCCTTAGATCTTTACAGATTACAGATGCAATATTTTGCTGTTTTAATAGTATTCCCATTATTTTCTGTATTTTCCAAGCACATGATTCAAAGAATTAATCCTATAATTCCACTTCTCCGCAAATATAGCATAGAATATTTATTGAAGACTTCTGTTTACATCACTCATCAATTTTACCACCTCTTTCTTTCCTAGGACAATAGTTATTGCTAAAAATCTTGAACTTCTAATTGACACATTAAAAATACTTTTCCTTAGCCTTATCCTAAGCACATTTTCCTTGATAGGAAAGTTCAGCATCTTTGATCAATTCAGTGCATGACATAGAATTCTATCTATTGCAATGCATTGTCCTATCATTACATGCAGCTGTTTTGGTTTTTTTTTCCCAAATAACTGTTTTGAATTCACTTCTGAAATAGGAGGGATATTTAACTGAAGGGATGGACTTTCTTAATTGTGAAACTGTGCCTTTGCTGTTGTGAGCATAAAACCATACGCTCAAAACCAAATATTATAAAAATATATCTTACCTGGTATTTAATTTCTTCTTACTGTATAGTAATAAATCAACTAAAATAGGAAAAATCACACCTTTCATTTTTGTTGCATTATAGGAAATGCACATTAATTTTTATATGAATCTGATAGTACAATATTAATCTCAGTTAAATATAGTAGTACTCTCAAATGAGTAAATTATAAACTTGCACTTTCCTAATCGGAAGGTGGGAAGTACTTTGTTTACAAGGTATTAGAATGTAAACTGCCAGGGAAATGGTTAGAACTCTGGAATATGAAATATCTAAAGATCTTTAACAGTACAGATAACTCAATTGTATAGAGAAGGATAATTATGTCCCTATTGGAACATCAAGAAGTAACTTGCAAATCATTGCCATCAATAAAATCAATTATCCTGCTAATGCTGTTTTCTGAAATAATATCTGCTTATGTTCTGGGCTACTGTAGACTATATCTCTTAAAAACTATTGCTTGACGAATACATAAAATAATTTGAAAAATTTGCTAGAGACATTGTTTTCCCATTATTTACACTCACTATATTTATCAGGTGTGACCCAAGTAGTTGGAACTGTCATAGCATAGGATCCAACAGAGTCCATCTCATATCTATTCACATGGAAAAAAATCTGTATATATTCTGGTAAGAAAAAGCTTAAAACATAAATTACAAGGGCTTATATAAAATATTTTTTTCTCTAGCCAATGCATTACTAATTGTTTCCTTGGCTTATCCTCTACTGAATTTTTTTTTTTCTCTTAATTCAGTGAGCATCAGTGGGATAGCTCTCTTGGTTCTCAGTTACCGTAACAAATTTGTCTAGTGTCTACTCTACTTATGCATATATTTGCATGTGAAACCCAAAGCAGAAATGAAATTAAAAATAAATCCAGACTCAAAGACTTGCTGTATAATCAAACACATATTACCAGACTTTTGAAAGATTTGCTATTATGTGGCAATAGAACGTTTGCTAATTGAACTCAAAACACATTTTAGAAATCATAGATTACAATTCTATTGAAAAGTCACTGTGCCATGACATGGCTCAGTCACTTCTCGTTCAAGCCTGAAGCTTTTCTTTTCCCATCATTCCACATTTATGACCCTATATCAGGGGATAAGAAGGGATTTCAGCTATCTGGAGTTTGTTCAGGAACAGAGAAAATGAAAGATCTGTGTAGAGCTTTTCAAAAGCATAGTGACAGGTATAATCTAATAGCAAAGACAGTGAATGAACACATAGTTTTGGATGACTGGATAACATTCAGCTGTCAAGCCCCAGAGACGATATTTTTATTCAGAATATAAAAGTAACTTTGTGTTCCACTTTGCTTCTTGGAATCAGTCACTTGGATACCCTCTGGGCCATCTGTAACACAGTAAGCCTGGATGGGCATTTGCAAATGGATTCTCAGCCATCAGCTGATGAACTGAGTTGAACTAGCCTGATGGACGTAAAATCACCGATGTGCCCATAGATGGAACTGGACTGTCTGGTTTCTGCCCTGATGAAGTTTTGGTGTCCAGTGTGCCAGAACATGACATTACAATCAAAAGGAGGATAGAATAAAATAGGAGGGAATGAGAAAAGTGTATGTTAGAGGTGCAAATTACCAGAATGGGATCTATTCATTAACTAGTACAATATTTAGGCGCAATTGCAATTACAATTACTGTAAGGACAAAGTTTAAAATGTTGTTACTTTACAAAGAGTGACATGTAATTCTCTGGAGACCAGTATCAATGCCTTATAAACTCTCAACAGATTATATCCCTCTGCATATGAAATAATTTTGATGTGTTATTTAATAAAAAAGCAAAAATTAAACTTCTAGTTCCTCATTTGAGTGTGCATAAATATCAAGAACATCAAGTGATGTTTTCCAATAAAACATGAATTTAAATTCCTCCAGGAATTAGTTACATATCTAATTCACTCTATCATTTTTATAAACATAAATGGTACGAGCTTTAATAAGTGTCACGTCATCTACTACATTGAAAGATTAGCAGATGAATTAAACTGCATATAGATAATGAATTTTTTTTGAAAGGCTTAAAATACCTTAATATAATTTTTTTTTTATCTAAATAATATAAACTGACATATTTATAGACATATATACATAAACTTAACTGCATTTATAATTTACTAAACTTTGTATTTAATATAAAAGTTATTTTTAAAGACTTATGTAATTTAGCATATACATTACAAAGTCTGAGATGCAGTAATAGTGTCCAAATTGAAACAAATTAATTTATTAAAATGATCATATTTGTGAGTAACTCTAGTATTGCAGTGCCAAAAAGTGCACCTGAATTATTTTTCTATGTGCTTTTATGACCCAGATGATTATATAACTGCTTTTATTTCAGTTAAAAAGTCATTATTAATTTAAGGATTAAAGGTAAAAATGCATTTTTAATACTTTATTTTGAATCATATCTTGGTTTGCTATTATAAGTTTGTTCAATTAAAATGCATGTTTAATTTAAATTTAAATATTTTGAAAAATGTTTTTTCTTTTACTAATGCATTGCTTATATAACAGTTTTTATACAGACCTAAAATGAGGAATACTGAAAAAAAAATGCTCTTAGCTCTTAGCACAAAACATAAGGGAATCTGTCAGCTCCATTTCATCATGCAGTTATAAAAGGTATAACTACTTAATGGGGTTAATATACAGGCATCTTTGAGGGTCGATGGCTATTATTTATATGGGTTCATAGTTTGTAGTCAAAGCTTTTTTGTTTCGCCAAGGAATGCAAGTCCACCAAAACTTTCATAACAACCTGCATTCACTGGCAGTATTAGAGCTAATATCATCCCTGGTATGTGCTCATTAAGTTCATCACTTTGAGTGGCACCTTGATATTTATAGCCTCTGGATGCCAGCTGGATGAGGTTATAAGCAGTTTATACCAATGCCATTTTTCTATATCCAAGAAGCAAGCTTCAAGCAGCTGAGCAGAAGGATGCACCAGGAACAAAACTGTTGAAGGAAATTAATTTTGCCTGCATTTCAGTCTTCAGTGTGATAAATTCAATAGAATGTTAAGAAGCTTAGTAAATAAGTCATTTAGCAATTGTCACAGTAAAAAAAATACCTATAAAGATGTATGGGTGCTTGCTGACTTTAGTCATTTAAAAACTGGAATCTGAGAGCCAGATCTGTTTGCTACAGGAAGTGTTGAAGAATTATGAGACAGTGCGTTAAATATACAAAGCTGTTCATAGTCACCTACAGAGCAGTTCTGATCTGTCATTGATGATCTCCATTTGCATGACCATATCTTAGCACTGAAGGCAAAACAATTCAAAAGATTTATTTATTCACTAAGTAATTTATAAACAATCATTGTACATTTTAATATGTCCCATTTATACAATTTGTGTCAACATTTAGGTTTATTATTGTAACACATAATGACAACAAAAAGTGGTCTTTTATAGTTTTTGCTTTACTACAAAGTTTATTGCAAGGGCAAATATGAAGCTCTAGATAATATCTGCAGTTTGCTTAATAAGTCTTTCTTAATTTAGTGAGCTGTACCTAAAATAGTCTTCTAAGGAATTTAAATTACTTTAAAGTTATCATGGTTCCTTGGTACTCCCTTAATCATAACACAAATTAAATAACTTGAACTTAAATGTCATAACAACATCAAACTGTTCAGAGATCATACATGCCCTTTTTGATCACTTGAGTCAATGTTCCCTCTGGGACTGATTATATTGAAAAAAAACCATATTCATGAAACACTCATGCCTATGAGATAACAGAATGCACACATCTCTGAGCCACCCGGTTCTCACCTTCTGCTTTCTTCTAATTTCTTCTGATTTAAATTAATTTTATGTAAGGTATTAAGAACATAAGCTATTGTGATAGCATACAAATACCCCAGATACCCCAGCTTGAAGCAGAACAGCAAACTGAAGAGTGTATTCTATGGTATGTTCAAAAGACAATGTCCAGGGATGATTTTGCCCTCTGAGGCAGAGGTACATTTTCAAATTCATCACTACAGAGACTATTGAAATGAGTAGAATAGCACCAAATATGCTTTAAATCTATTTAACAAACAAGGGGGAATAGACTTCTTTGTTATTGCTATTTGTTGCTTTTGTTTGCTAGTAAAGGCAACTAATATAAGTGTTTTTTTCCCAGGCTTGGAAGAATACAGACACTCTGGTATAATACTCTGGTTAAGTCCAACACAAACCCAATTATAGTTAACCCCTAAGTTTTCAAAAATCCATAGGATTAGTGAGAGCCTTAATAAACTGCCTAACTTGTAACCTTCTATTTGTCCATAGTAACTAATGAGGCAGAAGGAGAGAAGGAACCAATATTTTAGAAAGTTCTCAGAAGCCTGAATTCTGTTCTATGTCAAATTAGGGTATGGAAGATACCAGAAACATCAAAAAACATTGCCTGGGCCACTATTAGAGTTCAATTATTTCACTAGGTTACAGTCCTCTCAGTAGGAATTAAGAAATTCTTCTAGCTCAGAAAGGTTATTGCAGCAGAAGTAAATGCAGTGTGCAATTACTTGGAAGGGACCAAGTAAATGGAGTGGTAGAGTGTAATTTGTAGATATTTTTGGGTGGCCACTCCATTATCCAGTCCTAATTAGACAGTAATCTGTTCTTTACATAGATTTTCTTGGCAGCATTTGTTCTTTTGGTTTGGGTTTTGTTTTTGTTTTTGGTTTGTTGGGTTTTTTTTTTAGCTTCTTGATGCATATACTGTCTATAGCAGTTTACAAAAATCTGCCACTTATACGAAGATGCAGGTAAAGTATACTGTAAATACTTCATAAAAAGCATGCAGCTCATGGACTAACATTAAATGTGTTGTCCAACATTTAACACGTAATACATGTAATTTGCAATAATACAAGTTTGATAAGTTTTACTAGGTCCTGTCTGTTTTGAAATAAGCTTACAATAACTTTAGCTGCACGTGCCACAGAAAATGAATATATGTGGCCTTTAGAAATGCACCAACAGCATTAAGTCTTGAGGTCTAGATATAAGAAATATGTCAAGCATTTCTGTCTGTGATCTGCAAACTTTAGTTCATGGTCTGCAGCAAGATCAGTTTTCTAGACCAGCCTCTAAAATTTTGTCTGGTTCAAAATATCTCATTTCTACTCTGGACTATAATAAAAATAATTTGACAGGGTATTTCGTTTACAAGCCATTGCCCTTTTGCTTCCCTGAGGCAGTTACAGGTTTGAAGCTTCTCAAAACTTAGATGATGCTTTCATGATACATTATAAAAAAAGAATCAATGCAAATCTATCAACATACCCATCTTTTTTTTGCTACTGTACTTTCTTTCCTTTGTTTCCTTCCCAAAATGTACGCACATTGATTGACCTATGCACAATCTGACATTTCCTTCCTGAGAAAAGAGTAGCCCATTTTTAGGGGCTGAAGGAGTTCTGTGGCACTAAAACACTACCAATTCTCCTTTTTCATCCAAGAGCAAACTAGATATATTAATTTTTTAGTTGCTCTAATGATATCAAAAGTGGTCCAGGTGCATGGAATAATTGCTTACCTCTTTAATTCACTTTTCTTGCATTGAGAAAGATCTATCCCAATGAAGACTTCATGTACACAAATGTTCTATTTGCATACTGTCAATTAGAATTTTGGATTAATCTGGAATTTTTCTTTCCTACAATTATATGCAGCTTTTCCATTGTGAAAAAAATACTCTTTTATTTAGCCCTCTGCTTGTCTAGGAATTCAGGGGCTACACTGGCATAATTTTCTTGGGGTTTTTTTTGTGTTTTTTTTTTCTTTTTTCTTGAAAGCTTTTCCCATTTCTAATATTAGGTAGCGAAATTATGTTCATCTTCTCCCAGATATATTATGATTATTCTGTAGCTGATTCTCTAAACGAAATTTAAATTTCTACCCTAGTTGTTGTAAACTCCAGCTCTATCATCAATAATATAAAATTCAATTTGTATTTTAAACATTTAATATTTCCTTTAAAAAAGCAAACAGTCTACTGGTATTGAATCAGAACTCTGGTTTTAAATCTCCTCATTTTCTAAGCAATGTGGGGTGGTTTTGCCATTTTCCCTTCTCCCTGTATTATTAACTACTGTATGTCACTGTCCAAGAGTTGCTTTGTTCTTGGCACTGGTGAGACTTTGGCTTGGACTACTGCATCCAGTTTTCTTTGGAAGACATTAAGAAAGAAGAAAACAAACAAACAAACAAACAAAAGGAGTGGAAGGAATCCAGAATAGGACAAATCAGAAAGCTGAGTTTTAGAAGGCATTATGTTGTATACGCAGCTGAAAGAGCTAGTTGTTCCTAGATTACAAAAGGTCCTAAAGAAAGATATAATGATGTACCACTCCACAAAAACAAAACAAACCAACCAACCAAACAAAACCAAACCAAAACCAAAACAAAAACAAGCAAACAAAGACACACAAAAAGAAGGAGCACAATAGTCTTCTATTTCTACTGGAAAAAGATAAATAGATAAAAAGATTAAATAGATAAAGAAATAATGCATTACAAAGGGTGAATTGTCATGATAAAGGGCTTCCTTGGAAATCTAAAGAAGACTTTCTGTTTATAAAAATAGGTATTTATTTTGAACATATTAAAAAAAAAATGGAAAAGATTATTCCAGGAGGTGTTGAAAAACACCTGGAAGACAATGCAGTCATCAGTCACAGCTAGCAAAGCTTCACGAGGGCAAAATCCTTCTTGTCAAATCTTATTTCCTTCTGTGCCAGGGAAACACATCTAGATGATCTAGCAAAGCCAGTAGATGTAACCTTTTTCGACTTTAGAAAAGCCTTTAATACTGTCTTTCACAGTATCCTTATGAACAAAATGTCCAACATACAGCCGGATAACTGTGTTACACGATGGAAGATCATCTCGCTCGGGGGTCAGACTCAAGAGAGTTACAGTGAATGGAGTACCATCAGGCTGGCAAAAAGAGGCATTCTGCAGGGCTTCACCTATGGCCCAGTTTTCATCAACATCTTCATTAAGGACTTGGACACAGAAGGAAGGACATTGAAGATGGTGAAGAGTCTGGAGGGAAAGCCTAAGGAGGAGCAGCTGAGTTCACTCGATCTCTTCAACTTGGAGGAGACTGAGGGAACACTACTTTGCAATCTACAACAACGTCATCAGGGGAAGCAGAGGGGCAAACACTGGTCTCTTCACTCTCATGACCAGTGTCAGAACTCAAGAAAATGGTCTGAACTGAGTCAATGGAGGTTTAGTTTAGATATTAGGAAAAGGTTTTTCACCCAGAGGATGGTTGAACACAGGAACAGATTCCCCAAGGTAGTGGCCACAGCACCAAGCCTGAGTTCAATATGAGTTTGGACAATGCCCTCAGGCTCATGTGATCCTAGGGTTGTCTTGCACAGGATCAGGGCATGAACTCAATGATCCTGATGGGTCCCTTTTAACTTAGCATATTCTAGGATTTGATGATTCTATGAAATATAGTAGATAGGTCTCCTTCTGTTTCAGGGACATGCATTATTTTGCCACCTTTATTGGAAGCTCATTGGAAGTGACCAAATAGACAACTCTGAAAGACTTTTACATATATATATTTATTACTCTGCTGAGGATATTTTGAATGCAACAGATGGAAGATGTGCACTGCAGGTGCAAAGAAATAGGAAAGGTAAATCTATCATAGACCCAGACCATATGCAAAACCATTTGTAGGCTAATATAAGAACAAATCAAACACAAATAGTTGACTTGCTATAATACATTGGGAGTCACTATTTAATTTATTTACTTTAAATTGTTTTCTTCCTTTGGGGGATATCTGTCAAGAGGATTAGAAGTGGGGAGGGCTATAATTTAGCATTTAGCAAACGCTATAGAGTTACCCTGAGACTTATAGACATTATATCAATCTATTTGTCAAGTACTTACAGTTCCCATTTGAAAGAACAAAAATGATAAGCACTGAGTCCACAAAGCTATTTACTGATATTTTATTAAATAAAAACCTACAAACAAAAATCTATGCAAATCTGATTGCTACTGCCAGCTCTTGTTAGTAATGGTATTATATTTGTGTTAATTACATACCATATATATATATATATATATATGTATATATATATATAGCTACATACATATTAGATAAAATCACCTTTAGCCATACCTTCAAATAGAGTCAGTCCATAAATGTTTCTGCACTTTAAATTAAATATAATTTCTAAATAAAAATGTAGCTTTCCTCAGTAAAATCAGAATCATGTAATAGAGACTCATGAAACTAAGGGCTATCATCAGCTTTAAAGTTCCTTTGAAAACTTCTCCCTTTAATATTCACCAATATCTATTCACTGTCATGCTTTCTTTTTATATCTACTTATTTGTTGGACTGGCTTGTGAAGTGCTTTGAGATAAGTTTGTGCAATACACTACACAAAAGAAACTGAAGAATCATGCTGTTCCTCAATAGATGCAGATATGGTGGACAAAATTGGCAAATCTCTCAAATTCCCCTAGACACATGGTTTACAGTAAAAAGCCTTATGACGGTAAACATCAATCACAGATGCAGGAAGCAGGGTTTTTTCTCCTTGTAATCCAGATTTTTCTCATTCAAAAACTGTTTACCAAGGGTAAACATATCAGTCTGCATTCCCTTCAATTTTTCAACATTTTGTTTTTCGGTCTTTCTCCCAAGCTTTTTTTGTTTAAAAAGATGGTTGCTGAACCAGACCATAGTCTTTATTGCCCAGTAGATAAAAATGTAAGGGTTATAAAGATCAACTGATGCGAATCAATCTGATATACATTAGGGGAAAGCAATAGTAAAACCATACGTGACTTGTAACCATACAGCAGATTAAGGTAATTTTTAAATTCATGTTTTTAAAAAAAATAATTTTTAAGAGTATCAGATGACTCAGGTAATTAAAGAGGATTATTTATTTTTATTTTTTTTTTTTTTAAGTTATTGGCCAGATTCAGAATCAGAATGTATGACTTGAACCTACAGATGAGTCTATGTTGTGTTTTAAGCTTTTCTTTCTGATACCTATGCTGATCTCAAAAGAACTGATATAGATTTAGTTTTCAACCAGACCAAAGTAAACCTCCCTGTAGGTGACATTTACATCCAGCATACAAGGGCCAGGAGTTTTTAAGATGCACCTCAAGGTTTTGAAACTATATTTTTCATAGAGTAGGATGCGCTCTAAATCCATCTTTACCTTGTTGCATTTATTGTACTGGAAGCAAAGGCTGTAAATGCAGTCAATGTGAGTAATTCACCCTATATTTAGATGCCTTCATACTGGAGTTATCTTCTTACTTAGAGGATCTCAGTGGTTAAGATTTAATTCTCTCTGACCATTAATATACGTGTATAATATAGATAATCTTTTGAGGCAGATTTAAATTTACCCATGTGCAGTGTGTATCTGTGTTGACTCAGAGAAGCAGCCTCTCCCAAACAATCTTCCACTTGTGCCTTCCATCTTCCAAGGAGGGGAAAAATTTCTGCTGCAATGGCTTTGCTCTCTGAGCAAGCACATCTGGTCACTGTACTGAGGCATGCTGGGCTGGGTCTGCACCCACACGGACAGGGAGGTAACTGAGTAAAGAGAGTAACCCTTTCCTAGCAATTCCTCTGCATCTGGTGGAAGGTCTGGGCAGATATTCATTACAGCATTTATACAGATTCTTAGTGCTAACTTGCATTCTCAAATAAAAACACAAGATACAGCAAAATACCTTTTAAATTAAAAAAGCTGCTTTCCTCTGGTTGAGATGTCCAATGAGTTCTCTAATTAGAAACATATCTGTATTGCTGTTGTTTCCAACTCTCAACTATTTAATTTATTCTCATTGCTCTGTTTCTTTTATTTTTCTGTATTTTCTCACCTAAAGAAGTCCTCCTTCTCACTTTATGCCTTTAGCACTTTCACAGTTGAAAATCCAGTGTTACAAATGAGAGATTATGCCTTCAGGACAGAAATGACAGACAAGATTCATGCAATATTATGAAACAAAAGCATATTTGTCATGTAAAATGTGAGAGAAGAGTTTTATCCATTTACGTTTTTATAAATTAATGTATTATTCTGCTATGTATATTTTATACATATTTCTCCATTCCAATATATAATTATTAACTGCTTCTAAATATTTTTTTCCTGCAGTTTTTTGTGGCATGACATTTTTAAGCATTCATTTTCTGACTTTTGATATTTCAGAATAATTTACTTTAGGCCAACTTTTTTCTGAAATAGTCATTAATTTTCTTCTTCTGCATAAAGACAGACTGTTGGGGTACTTAAAAAAAAAAAAAAAAGATGAAGACTACAGACCTTTATTCCTTTACTCCTCTGTAATATAAGGTAGATACTACTGAGCTGAGAGAAAAGCAGCTGCTACAGCTGGGAGAAACACACAGAATATGGAAGCAAACAGATGCTTAAAAAAGTCGAGATGGAATTTAAAATAGGACTAGTCTGAACTTTCAGTGGCACTGCTAGGAGTTGTGATATAGTTCAGCTGTGATGGGAATGTGTGTAAGCATAAAGCAGCTTGCAAGACAAATTATTTTCTTTAGTGCTGAGCACAGGCAGCTCTGGTCCAGTCAACTATACATGTATGTTTAATCTATTGGTTCCTTTAAAAACAAGTATGAATTTATCTCCCTTTTTAATCTTTATTTGTTGTCAGACTTTTAAAATCTGATTACTTCATTTTACTTCAAGTAGTTTATGCAATATGAACATATGTCATTTAAGAAAGCAGAACTTACCTATGGTAGACAGGAAACTAAGGAAAGAACTTCTTTATATGAAGTGTACAGATTGTAAACAACTCAGTGAGTAGCTGGACTAAAAGTCTTTTTGGAAGTCTAACTTATCAGCCTATTGAAACAGTGCCTTTCCTTAAGGAAATATGTAGGCATGTAACTTCTTGATATGGTGTAAAAACATGGCACCTTCCATCTGTTCACATTAATAAACACTGGATGGTTTACCTTGGTGATTTATTTCCAGATGGATAGATGTTATTAAGCATGTTGCAAGTATCAGTCTGTGGTGAAAAAACAAACCAACTCAATAAAATGATTTTTAAAAAATTAAAGATTGAAAGAAATGTAAATCATACAATTGCTTTCTAGGACAAGACAACAAAGATGAAATAAACAAGCAAAAAAAAAAAAAAAACCACCAGATGAATTTGGAATAATAGGGAAGATGGAAAGAAAGAGGAAAAAGTGAAAAAATAAAATAATAGATCCTTATGTGGTATATGCAGAAATATTTTCAACAAAAAACATTTAAAAGGAGATTTATTTATTTATTTGTTTATTTATTTATTTATAGCTCATGTATTTAAGAACTGTGCAGTCTGCGCACTTACAAGATCATTTGGGTGTAGCCAAGGCAAATTTAGGTCAGGAAATTTCATTCACTGAAATCTATGCTTTGAGATTTTCAGGTAGATCCAATATTAATGACAGTGTTCCAGCTTTTTAGCAGAACACTTCAATGAAATCTTAAGGTTTAATGATGACCAGAAGGGAATGAAAAAGAATAACCAAAAAAAACCACACACAAAAATCTTTAATTATAGTCCCTTAAATTGCTGAATGACAATGGCAAGAGTAAAGGTAGATCAAAAATATGGAGTAGATAATACAGAATGGTTTACTAAAACCATTTTTCATTGGGAAACACTCTTATGAAATATATTGTTAGCTGTGGGGTCATGTTTGAATTCTTGAAAATATTGTGGATTGTTTTTCCTTATTACTTTGCAAGATAGTGACATTTTGGGTTTATGTTTTCCAAGAAGGTACCAGACCTCTACATTTAGCATCCCAGTATTTGTCAGAAACTTTCTTTTCTAGATATAAAAGTAAAATTAAAAATAATAATAAAAAAAATCCACATAAAAAATCCAACCCAAACAAGCATGAAAAGATAAGAACAGCCCATAACTTTTCTGTAGATAAATATTATTCAATATTTTCTAGAATTCTCCTGTTATGCCCTAGTGTCTATGCCTTTCTTTTACATTGTTATCAGGTCATGGATTGAACCCCAATCCCTGACTGCTGTGCTTATTCTCTTTTATCATTAATTTTAGCAATCCCATGATACTATGAAGTAGCAACCCATCTTAAATTATGAGATATTCCAAATTATTATTTCCTTAAAGTCTCTCCAAATGCCTTATTTTTGCCTTATATATACATATATATATATATATTCAAGACACCTATCATACAAATTTGTAGAACTTTTACTAAACAAAAGCAATGTAAGAAGACACTGCAGAGACAGAGCTGTGATTTACACAGGTGTATGTACACTATGTGTGCATATATAGGCATAAGCAGAGGATACCTTCTGCCAAACAGGAGGTTGTTTTAGTCAGTCTTTTTTTTCAGATCCTCCTCTTGCTTTGCAAATTTGAAGAACCTGAGCTGTCAAGACTGTAGGTAATACTAATTTCTGTGAATATGCAAGAAGTAAATGTAATAGAAGCCTATTTCTTGTTGGACGTTTAAGTGGGCAGTATTTTTTGAATTTCAATACCCATATAAAGAGGAGAGACTTAGAAAATTATCGATTATATATGCAGTTAAAACTTCTCAACTGGATGCTTAGCTTCATAGCTTTCATTTTGCATGAAAATATTTTTTTCCTTTTAGAAAATGTCATTAGAATTCTCTTGAAAAATATCTTAGCCCAAATGAAAATGTTCTTTCACTTCATACTCGAAGGGGCATTTGTGATAAAATATGAACAGAAATGAAAAGTGATATGGGACACAAAAATCTTGGTCCATGTGGGGAAAGGGAATCTTTCAAAATGCTTCGGTTTAAGGGCTTAACTATAGACCCCTGGCCCAGCCACAGAAAAAGGAAGCAGAAAGAAGCAAATGTTTTTCCGTGATATGAAGAAAAATAAAATGGTTACAATTCAGTGAAAGGCTTTTGCCTAGAGTGTCAAAGAAAATTAATCACAGAAATAGAGGTGTCAGCATACTCTGCATCTTAAGATAGCATGTACTGAATGTCATAGCTACGCTCAGGCTATAGCAAAGTTTTCAGTGAATGCTGTTTTAGCATTTCTCTTATGTTTGTGTGTGTGTGTGTGTACATGTACAATGGGGAGAAGCAAGGCTAGACAGATGTAGACAGTGAAAAGTCCTTCCACTGGAAGTCTGTGAAGGGATAAGGCTAAATAATGTTATTAGTTCAAGTTTATCATTTAGATTCATAACACCTTTAATTTTCCTTTCAATAGTTAGATTGTACATTATGTGTCTTCCAGAGAAACTACAGGAACTCCATGATGTTCATGACTCAGCTACCAATTTCTGAGTTTTCTGTGGTCGATTGACTTAACCGTTATTAATGGAGACAGCAATTGGTACTTTCAATAAAATAGAAATCACAGAAATCTTGAGTGGTTTTACATCAGATGCTCACCAAGTGAGGTTGAACATGTTACTGATGACAGTAACACAACTGCTCACCCAGACAGACAGTGATATTTTTTCAATGTGTCAGCAAGAAATAGTGTTATCATCAATAGAGTATCAAAAATGTTTAAGATGCACAAAAGATAGACGTGTTTGGGCCAATTTAATCAAAATAATGACATCTTTTTCAAAAGGATTTTTAAATCAGGTTTTAAACCAACATAATTGGTTTAAAATTATGAAGCAGTCCTTTTTACTCAAATAATCCAAGGGTTTTATTCAGTGTTGATATTTTAATTTTTTTTTCAGATTTATTCCTCATATTGGATGTCTTTATCTCTGGTGATTTTTATTTGGACAAGAAAATAATTTTTTTTCTTGAATTGTGGTCTGCGATGTTTTACATCTACATTGAAATCCCACTCCTAAATCCCTTGCTCTGTTTTATTATGATAAATTACTATTGCTTGAATGCATCCAGCTTTGTAGTTGTTATTTTTAAAATATAAATCTGCTGTCTTTGAACATATTTTCCCTTTTTTGGTTATTTCCAAAGCCTTATTTTACTGGTCAGCCTCATCATTGTATTAGTCACAAAAATGACTGGTATTTTATAGATGTCCACATAAGACTTAGACAACAGCATGTTGAAATGTTTGGTTTTAATAATGCAGAGACTATTTCTTTTCTCTGCAGACATTAATTCCTTAATTCCTTTTAACCAGGTCCAGAGTGACAAATGTTGTTGGATGTTTGACATGCAACATTTTATATTTTTTTTAATTTAAGGAGTATGAAAGTCAACAGATTATATCAATAAAGACCTTTACATTGGAGTTTTAGGTGTAAGTTAGTGGCAATTGTTATGCTGCTTTACTAGTGACCTCATAGTCTGTTTTAGGAGACAGAACTTTTTAAAGAGATGTAAGGGTCTTTTTTTTTTTTTTTTTTTTTTTTTTTTTTTTTTGCTGGGGTCATTTTGTGGTAAAAAGTTCAAGTGTCTAGCTGTTCAGTCTTTTCTTGTCAAGCAGAGTTCTTTCAGATCCCTTAATACTTTTTTTTTGCTAAAAGAGGGAGAGAGTGTGAAAGAGTAAAAGCAAAGACAAGAGCTTAGTCAGGATTTCCCTCAGTCGCTACTGAGAGTCTTATGTCTCATGTGAAGTGCCTAGACCAGCAGTATTCTTTTGCATTGTGCTTATTTATCCCTTCAACCACCCCGAAGGATGGGTGTTGTGTATTGTGGTGCTTTAGTAATGGGGCTATTACAGACACCATGTTAAGCTGAGTTCAAGGAACTCATTCATCTGACTGATTGCTACGACAGTCTAGAGCAAATACCCTCTTCTAATGGCAAAATCCTTTACATGCACACTCATGCTCCCTCTAACTTGTGAAGAAATGATGCCACGGACAAAATCACTCTGTTAGTGTAAGCTAGGGTTACTAAAAGTTAAAAACAAAAAAAAAAAAGGGAAAGGAAAAAAGAAACAAAATGGTGTTCACATCTTTGTTTTCCTTATTTCCAAGTTTATTGAACCAGCAATGAATACTGTCTCTGAACTAATTTTAAACTAGTATGGAAGTGAGACACAAATTAAAACTAGATGGACAATACTGCTTTGTAGTATAGAACATACAACTCTTTGCCTGTGAATAGAAAAATCTGGGGTCAGCAAGTCATATAAACACGTTTCAGAATATGCTGGAAGCTATTGCAATTGTAAAATGTAATAAATGTTTGACAATAGGTATTGAACTAACTCCTCCAAGATCATCAGATTAAACTGAGACTGTTTAGTGTGGCTTAAAATGCTTTCAACAGCTTTTTGTGTTAGTAAAAACACAGAAAGCATTTTATGAAAGAGGTAATAAAATAAAGCTTTTTGGTAGTCTAACCTGGAGGTCAAAAAGGTGTAGAATAAAGTTAACAGCATCAGTTCACAGAAGCCCTGACAGAATTGTGGTTAGTGACTTTGTGTATGAAGTTCCAGCAATGAGCACAAAGCAATACCTTGGGTGGCCTTGAAAGAAGGTAGAAAAGACTTCAAATGCAAATTTAAATTTTAATAGAGTTCTTTTTTTTTTTTTTTTTTTTTTAACCCCAGAAATCCAAGGCTTAATTTTCCAGAATAACATTTCCCAGACAGGGCTGTAAAATCATTCCAAAATTCATTAAATATATATATATATATATATATATACACACATATATAGCTGATCTACTGAAGAAGATGTAAGCTTGTTTAAAATACACCTTAAATGTTTCTTAAGATCCAAGAAGGAAACTGTGATATCAACAGTAAACATTTAATTGCTCCTTTGATTACCAAGCCCAAATTGAAGCAGAAAGTAGACTTTGTTTTAAAACTAGTTAGTATCACAGATGATGCCCTTCCAGATGGTTATTGCCAGCTATGAACTGAGAAAAGCTTATTTGCAATTAAAATTTGGTTTCAGATATACTTCATACCACCTGTTACTGTGTTGGTCTTTAGGGTAGCTACCGTTCTAAAAGGTTTTGAGCTGATATTGCTGATATAACTTTTCAAGCTACCAATTTATCTTCAGGAAACTTCATTTGGAGAAAATAGTAGATGTCATTGTGCTCTAAGTTTTAGATTTATAAATATTATTTAATTTCCCATGGAAAATGTGAAGAGTTGGAACTGGGTTAGGTAGTTTGATAAATGTAGTCAGAACTTCAGAAGTCTAGAGCTAAGGATTTTGAAAGTATTCCTAATGTTTACCACTGCTGAAGGGGAGAAGGGAACTCCTGCTGAAACAAATTTGCCCTCGGAATTTTGGTTCAGGTCTGCATTCATGTGCTTGAATATTCATTCCAAATATATTTTTGTAGTGTATTATTCATGCCCAAGTGTATGTTTGGGGGCATAATGGCCCTTCTATTATTGCTATCCATTTTTTCCTGTGTAACTATTAAAAATCTCCACAGAATTTATCATTAGAATTTATAGAGGTGATGCATTTTATTTTAATTTTAGGCTATGATAGAGCTAAGAATTTAATTGTCTTAGCAGACACTAAAAAAACTCAATGCAAAGATAACCTTACCTTGTTTTCCTTCTTGTTCTAATTTCAGTGAATTTTATGTATTGTTCTGTTAATATTTTCTGAAACTTTGATACTGTATACGTTACCATTCAAACCTAACTGTACGTAATAGCATGCAGTATTCTTTTGTGTCAGAAAATAAAATATGACCTCAAATACAGCTCAGAGTATAAATTATTGAAAATATGAAAATTTACATTTGAACATTCGTTTTTTTTCAATTATTTACCTTTCAAGCTTTGATAAGTCTATCAGGAAGTTCCAGTTATATAATTTATCATACATTCAGAGACAAAACATGGTTATGATATTGCATGGCTGCTTCAGGAAAAATGCAAGTGTCACACAATTTTCCCTTTGTGTTTGTGAAAGGAGAAGGTTATTTTTATACAAAGTGGCATTGTCAGGTTTGGAAAGGAACTTGTCAAACCAAAATATTACAGCTTAAAAAAAGAACAACCTTATAATAAATGAAAATTTTTATTAACCTTATCATCCCCTCATTAGCATCACTGATGTGAGATGGGAGCACTACTGAAATGTCTCATTTGCATTTTGCATATCTAACAAAAGCAGATTACTTTGTTTAAATTATAGCTAATATCATTGTAGTGGTGTAATATATTAGAAACTGATTACCTTGTTTCTTCTTCTGTAATGGTCTCGTTATATTTGATTTTTATGCCTCATTTTTTTTCTTATTGAAATAATGAGTACACAATAGTGAGATTATTAATATTTTATACAGATTTTTGTTTCTACCTGGTATTTCATACGAAACACACGAACTGGTCTGACAACAAATAAAAGAAATTTGACTATGAGCATTGTCTGTCTGTGAATAAAATAAGGCTGCTTTTGATGGCTTCTGTTAACTATAAAGAGAAAAAATAGTATCTTATATATTTTCAATCAGGGTAAAATGTAAGTTGTGTGTACAGAAAGAAACAATTCAGAGTAATGGGCTGGGTACATATTTGCCAAAAACTATGAATAGGTATAAAAAGAGAAAAGTGGGGAGAGTAGAATCTGAGAGCAGAATTTAGTACATACCTCAAACTACAAAACCAGAACAGTAAAGTACATTGCTCTTCATTCTGGAAAAGGTACCTTTTGATGATTTTTAAATTTTTTTTGACTTGTGATTTTGGGGTTGTCTTTTTTTTTTTTTCCCCCCCCTCAAGTTAATTTAGATTATCAGTAGATTTTGTTCTGTTCTGATGTCTAGTTTTCTTCTTTTTTTCTTTTTCTCCTATGCTGTATACAATTGCAATTAACTCTTTTTTATATGATAAAATTGATTCTACCTCTGCTACTTGCTGTGAAGAGTCTTACTCTGAGAACAACATCGATCTGAGTGGCATAAGCAAGGAGTTTAACCCTTTCAAACAGTTATCAATCTTTATTCCTCTGTACCAGCCTTGTAAGATGTATCCTGTAAGATGTATCTGTGTTCTGTAGTATTTATAAGATACCACTACCTTTACTGTCATCTGTTCAAATATACTGCAACTCATAAATAAAGCCTACCAGTCATCTAATAATTTCCTCCAGTTTCTTGACATGTTTCTTGTCTTGAGGTACCCAAAACTGCATCATATTGCAAACGTGTAATTAAATGCTAGACAGAAAGGGATTCTTATCTTCTTTTGATGATGTAAAGCAGCTGTGTATTTTACTCTCAGTATTTCTATATAACAGGTCAAAATATCCTGGGTTTTTTTTTTTTTTTGTACTGTATACTTTTCAGGATCATGTCTTTTTCTTGCCAAAATTGCCCCTAAGTTTTCTACAGTTTTCTGTTTCAAAGTATTTTTTTCAAAGCAGAGAAAACTACAAAAATTTGACTCTTGCAGCTGAAGTTAAGATAGTATTGAGACCAAACATATAGCATAATTTTTGCTATGTTAGGCAAGGTTTTCAGTAGTTCTTGTAAAAAATTGCTTAAAAATGCAGTCAATTAAGATGAGATAGTATTTTCATGATTAGCATTTCAGTCAACCTTCAGTGCCTGAGAAAATTAAATGCTTTTTTTAAAATATAGATTATGGTCAAATCCACTCCTTTTTGTACTTAGATCCATCTTTAATTAAGTTCAAAAATCTCTTTGCATCTCCAAAAATTTCCAGGCATTTTGAAAAAAACTGCTTAATTCCTGATGCTAACAAATACTGGGGCAATTACAGTGAAATGGTTCCCAGACCTTTTTATAGCCATAACTTTACTGAGAAAATTGTCAGTGTTGCTTTACACTAACTACATGTTCTCAGCCTTTCCTCTTTACGTCCATCCACACTAACTCACTGTCTCACTAAAGCTGGACTTGGACACATCCAAGGTAGCTGTGCGCAGTGCCAGGAAAACTAAGGCTCGACTTGACACAGTTCATGAGGGAGCTATGAGTATGTCACAGGCAAGCCCTTATCTGATTAGGAAGAACATAAGAGTGGGGTTTTTTTAAATTAAATTATATTTATATATTGGTGTGTTTGTATGGACTTATATCACGTCATATGCCTAAACATTTATACATGCATATATAATATACAGGTACTACTGTCACATATGGGCTATGTAGAATTAAAAAAATTAATTAATTTGTGCCAAAACATTAATTCACAGATCATATCAGTGGTAGTTCAGATACTGCTTAGACCTGAGTCAAAACATCTAGGAGGATTACAGCTTCCTTTACCTCAAATGCTAGAAATTCCTGTGTTTAATCACTATGACTAACTCCTTCAGAACAGACATAGGCTACCCCAATGTCTTCCAGCGTGGTGAAAAGCTTTGATGGTGAAAGGATGATTCTTCCTTTCTAATCCTTGGACTGACCAGTGGGTGGAACAGAGCATATCCCCCTGAACACACTGGGGAACGTGCAATGGCACAAAAGCACCCTTTAGGTGCTATTTCTCAAAAAAGAATAAGGATACATTGATATATGGAAGATGTGCTCAGGGGAAAACACAAAAAGGAAAAAACCCTGCATTTTGTGTATTTGCCTTAAAATTAAACTAGGGAGGTCTTTGTCTTCCCTTCCCAAACAGCTTGCTGAAGGTTCTCTGTCTGAGACTGCCTGCACATCAAGTTACTTTTATTTGAAAAAATCATTTCATGAACATTTGAGCAGCTGAGGTCACTTGTTTTGTTTAGCCTGAAGAGGAGGCTGAGGGGAGACCTCACTGTAATTACAACTTCCTTGTGAGGGGAAGAGGAGAGGCAGGCACTGATCTCTTCTCTGTGGTGACCAGTGACAGGACCTGAGGGAATGGTCTAAAGTGTCAGGGGAGGTTTAGATTGGATATTAGGAAAAGGTTCTTCACCCAGAGGGAGGTTGGGCACTGCTAAGGCTCGCCAGACAAGTGTTCACAGCACCAAGCCTGTCTGAGTTCAAGAAGCATTTGGATGATACTCTCAGGCATATGGTGTGACTCTTGGGGATGGTCCTGTGCAGGGCTAAGGGTTGGCCTCGATGATCCTTGTAGGTCCCTTCCAACTCAGCATATTCTGTGATTCTGTTATATGTTTGTATGTGTGCATATGCATATATGTAGTTTATAATGCAAATATAGCATATATATAAATTTAGTATACCACAAGTATTTCCATATAATAAATTTAAAGTATTACTTTTTTACAATTAATATGTTTACTTTCAGAATTTAAAAATTAATCTCTAAAACCAGACTTTCTGAATATTTTTCCTCTTTGTTTCTGTGAATCAATATCCATTAAGGTTTAGAGTATACATCTATATATACGTGTATATATAGATGTATATACATAGATGTATTAGTTCTTGTAACATAAACAAGTGCAATGCAGAGATAGATGGAACCATTAAAAGAATTGAAAATTGTATGTCTTTTAACCTATATTTTTGTACTACTAATATTTTAGTAGTAGATAGAATGTTTGTTTGTGTTTTCCTGATGGACTGGAATGATTCTCAGAGGAGTCTGTTTTTTGCACATTTTCCCTCTAGCAATGGAGAAGTTTTGTGTTACACCAATTTAAGCAGTAAAAAGCTGAAATAAGCAGAAGGATGAAGAATGATAGATTTAAGAGTGAAATGTGTTTGAGTTTTTTCCTTCTTTTTTTCTTGTTTGTGTAGCAGACACATTTGTCAGAGGACTAAAGGAAATGTCCCTTTACTTGTTATTGCAGAAATTCCAAAATAACCTACAGTTAGGGAGTGTGAATAGAATTAACTGCTACAGGAGAAGTGGAGAAGTTTTCTCACAGCTAATGAAAAAATAAGCCTTTAAGTAATACCTATTCTTTCACTGGCATGTCGTCTTTACACTGAAATCTTTGTTTAAGAATTCTTTCTCAGGACTTTCATCCATAATAAAATTGAATTCTTCTCATATCCATTTATTTAGAACATAAGCTATTTAATTTGTACAAACTGAGAGGAATCATAATAGTGATAATAAATATTCTCAGCGCTGGTATCGTGTTTGGTGTTGCATATAGTAAAAAAACCAACAAAAAAAAAGATTTCTATTTTAAGACATGAGAACTAGAGAACAAGAAAGCACCGAATGCACTTGTATACATACAAGGGAGGGGTTAGAGGGGAAAAAAATTCAATAGTCTTTTGTTCTTTTCAAGCAGATTTTGGTTTAATATTAAGAGAACTCCTCCCTCCAGCTGAGATCACTGCAGGGAATCTCTCTGACTGAAGCGTGCTACTCCCAGGTTGCAGGAGGTCAACATTTATCTTTTGCACACAGACATGAAAGGGTCTTCAAATGCAGGCAGTAGGTAAAGAGGGAGAAAGGTAAAATAACTGTCAACTCTGAATATGTTTTCTGAGAAGGAGAAAAACCTGGGCATGGTAAAGGGGAGTGTACAGATATGAGAGCCAACAAACCAGAATAAAGTACACAAAACAGGCCTGAGTGTCTGTACTTATTGTTTGCTTATATTGTGGTAACAACACTACAGAAATGCACTGCTGAGCTGAGCCTAAGCCGGTGAGTCTGGTTTCAGGAAATTTACCTCTCCAGTCCAGAGGAGTGGGATTTTAATTCTAAGATGTTTGCTATACAGTGATTTTGACTGTTTGGTTTCTTTCCTTTTTGAATTATTTAATATGGTAGTTTTCATTGCTCTGAGCTCCAAAAGAAAATAAAAGGTTTTCCTCACCCAGTTTTTCATGCTGTGTATTGTACACGTACAGTATGCTATATATCTGTTAGCTTTACCCTTGTGTTACCATGTAGAACACGGACTTTGCTGCTGAATTAGTGAGGAGTGGATAGAGCTTCGCTGTGTGAAGACACTGAGGGAAATCTGCAGGCATACAATGATCTTTGACTTATCACCAGTAAATATGACTGAATAAGTATAAGAACTGTTTGTTCTTCAAAACATTCAACGGTTTCTTCAACATTCATTGTTTTAATTTATTTTTTACATTTTTTTCCAGGTTAGTCATTTAAATTTAGGGATTATAATTATCAAATGGCTCAAAACTTTTATTTGAAGACTTTCAAAGGAACCTTCCTGCTTTCTTATATTTTGACTCATAACTCCCATATTTTTTTCTGTTTAGTCAGAAAGAACAGGCAATGGAAGAAAGGGAAGGTGAAAAGTGAAAAAGAGTAATTGGATTTTCCAACATATACATATGATAAAAACACAAAGTAATGTAAAGAAATTATTTTAAAGACCTTAATTTATTTGAAAATAAACATGTTCCAGTTACTTTTAGACCCCTCCTTATGCATGGAATAAATGTGTGCTGCTTGATCAAATGTTAAAGCTCCTTCTGCTTTTCCAGAGATTGTTTGATTAAAATTTGATTTTACTGGGTAAACTACCACTTTTATAGAAGAAAACAGCACACTCTAAATCTATGCAGTTTTATAGCACAAAGATATTGTCCATCCTTCACTGACAGTGATCTCTCCCCTGCTCATTGGTGATCTTTAAAAATCTGAGAACTCTCAGTGATTGCTTCTTGTTATTGCCAACTTTTGTGCAAGAGTCTAACCCTATGCTTATACTAACAGCACAGAAAGATGTGTCAATATAGAGGTCAATGCTATGTAAAAAATATTACCTTTAGCAACAGAAATGAGACTAAACTCTCTAATATTTGGGGAGGGTATTTCTATAAATAAATAATAAAATAATAAAAAATTGCTGTAGATGAGACAAAAACAAACTACTTGACTAGCAAGAGTAAAAGGATTCAAGTAACATCTCAGATTCTTTAAAATTGATGAGAATTGTCTCAACTCTGATGGGATCAGTGTTTTGTTCTGTCTTTTTAAAAACAGTTGATCCCCTTTCTCCTGTCCACCCACATGGGGTTATTGCTTTAATTATCAGTAAAGGATGTTGCAGACACCAGCTAAAGGATTCAAAGGGTAAGCAGAAATTGCATTGACATGATTGTATTGTACACAGAATTAGCCATGTGCCAGTATCCAGTGTCTATGCATAACACCAGCATAGCTGCAGGGATTTGGGAGATTCTGATTCTTTCTGCAATGTTAATTCCCTCCTCACCAACACTCCTGAAAGTGCTCATGAATGCTTATTAGCTTTTAGCAATGTATCAGTGGCCTGCAGACCTTTTCCCATATGATTCTTTCCTGAAAGCTGAACGTTAACCCTAATATAGCAATAGACACATAAGATGCTGTTACATTTTGTGTAAAAAATGTGTATGCCTCCTATCTGGGACCTCTGCCCAAGGACCAAGGAGCCAAAAGATGGCTCTAGTACAGTTTCAGACTCCTATGAAATTCCTTCTTGGTTCATTAAAATATCAAGGAGTGGGATACTCACACTGATCTTATCCATGAGTAACAGAGCATGTAGTAATTTGTATGGTTCCACAAAGAAAATATCTTATCTTCTGGTGGTCCTACTTCATAAGCCACTTTTTTCCACCTCCTGTTGTCCATTTCCCTAGGATTTTCCCTTTTACAAAAGGACAAGAAAGGGGCAATGATTTTCATGGGCAGTCACTCTCTAATCTATACCTACACCAGTCCAGATCTTCATGTGGCTAACAGCCATAGATTTAAGCTCCTGGAGAGGGTTTGGTTTACTTTTTTTTTCTTTCCTTTCCTGCACTTTTCCTTAAAAGAAAGAAAATCAATCAAAGGCTTGCTTATAGACTGAATATCCAAGAACATGAAAGAAGGGCACATAACTCTAAGAATTCTGGATCTTCACTGAGTCCTGAAAAAGCAGAACACAATGAGATCATTGCAGTCATTGCGTTTGGATTGGGCTCTAAAGCCAGAAACAGCTGTCATACTTTTAAAGTACTTCTACATAATATTCTTGTTATACAACTGATCAATAGTTTTTACTTGAGCTATGAAACCCATTATCTCTCACCACTGTGGAATCCTTAGCTTTTCCTTTTTATGTATTCTAGGCTGTGTAGTATAATTCACTATTTTGAGTTCTGTGAAGGAAAATGCTTTCTAGATTTCATCTTATGGAAGATTAAATCAGCAGCCATCAATAAACATTCAGAATGTTAACCTGTTTCTTTTTATAGTAACATCCACACTCAATTTTGTATCATAGACAAAATAAGAAAACATGGTGGTTTGATTTGTCAATGCGGTCTTCTGATCTTCGTTGTTTTATGTAGTTCTCTACTTTATCTAAAACTCCTGTATAGATATATAACTCTCACCAATTTAAAGGCCAAAATGTAAACCAGAGGTCTCCATTTTTTTTTTTTTGTTTCATTTTAACTTTATTAGAAAAACAAGGGGCACTCCCAAAATCTTTAAAGTGTATCTGCACATTTCCACAGACATTAATACAAGAAACTGTTTGGTAGATAAAAATACTTTGCTGGCAACTCATTTGCCTTATCAGCAATATGAATTTATTATTTAATGTTGCTTCTAACTTTATTCTAATTAAATTAAAATAATTGTGTAAAGCACAATAAATAAAAGGAACAAGTCTTTCACAACTACTTGAAGACAAAATGTATTGTGAGTCTGCCCCCTACCAAGACACTAAAATTGCATATTGATCTACACATCCCGGATTTTCAGGAATAGGATTCTAGTGACTTAAAACCATCAGTAGGTAAGATGACAGTGTGTTATTTTTGCATTCTTCTCAATAAACAACTACATATGCTCACCTCTGTTGTACAGGTGAAAATGAATTCTCATGTCTAAGATACAGAGGAAGCCTTCTATGGAAGCAGAAACAGGCTTATCACAATTACATAATTATTTGAAAAAAGTTAAATTGCTTTTTTATTTACAAGATGGAAGGATAATAAGGAATCTCACAAATTGCTACTTTCTAAAGAAGTTACAGCTGAGGAACCATCAAGTGGAATGGTGGTTGTTTTTTTTTTTTTAATTTGTATTAATTCCACATTGAAATCCTGTACATCTAATTTTAGCCTATTGCACATTTTTACAGCTGAATGTACAGCTGGAACTACTGGAAATGAGAGCTTTTATTATGGAAATGCTGGCATAGATTTAGCTGGGTTCAGCACACACAGCATACTGTAACGTGCTTTAAAACTTGAGATGGAGACCAGAAGTCTGAGACTCAACAGTAGCAAACTCATTATGTAGGAAACACAAGACTCCCAAAAAAATTCACACAAGACTGCTCCATCTGCATAACTCTCACCGATTTAAAGGTCAAAATGAACCTCATCGTGTTTGTTTTAAAAGAAGATGGTAACAATGTGTTTTGCACACAGAAGCAGGAATCTTCAGAATAAGAAAAGATATGGAAGAGCATAACAATCTTTTATGATGTGTATGAAACTAAGTGATTGCTAAAAGGAAATTTTATGTTAAAATGGATAAATATTAATATTTTGAAACCACTGTTTTGGTTACTGACAATCAGAAGCATATTCCTCAGCCAAAAAAGTGAGTACTGGAATGTCAAAGCACTTTAATTTATCCATCTGTTTAATTTTAAACTAACAGGTGAGACAGAATCAGTGCTATAACGGTCTGGTCAGGATGAAACAATGGACTGATACTGCAGCAAATGATCTGAGAAAATGAGTTCTCTTTGGCAAGGTTCGTAGGGCAGTAGTAAAACAGCCTGATCATTTCACTAATGTGGGTTTAAAATGAGAGTTAGGATTATGAGTATAAAAAGCGTTGATTATCAGATAAATGGAATCAGATGGACAATGACGTCCCTCCTAATTTTTACAGTGCTTAACGGCAAGTGACTTGGCACATATTTAGCACATATGAATACAGTTCTTTCATTTTCTACCCTTTCTTATTTCTCTCTTTATTCCTTATCTTCCTATTATTCATTCACCTTCTCCTACGCTTCTAAGCTCAGTACAGCTATTCATTACATGTCACTCTTCTGGTCATTTCAGACAGGATAAATTCACACTCTAAGCTGTGCATTAACCTGCCATCTCCAGATGTACAAATGCTTGCCTAGCTGGGACTTTGTAAAACACTAGTGCCAGTGTGGATGTGGACTAAATCTAGGAGGATAATCCTCAATCTCTCCCACAGCTGTTACTGATGGAAAGAAGCATTTTCTTGTAATTCTGATTTTTGTTGGAACTGACTACTGTACAGAACTGTGGAGTATCAGCTTCCAAACTCAGTCATCTGAATCATGAAAATATGAAAAGAAATAGAAAATACTTTTTTGTGGAATGCTCTCATGAATGCTAAGTGAGGTGTTCAGTCTGATGAGCCAGTCACCAATACTAAATGTCCACATAGACACCACCTAAGCTTCATTAATTTATCTCTGTCTTTATTCTACTCAAGTTTCATCCTGTTCTCAAAGATGTTTATGATTCTTCATGTGGGGAAATTCAGGCCTTTTGGATTTTTCCAATGCTGCTCTTCTTTTATTCCTCCCTTTGTTCATTGATCCTTGTTTGTTTGTTCCTTCCTTTCTTGTCTGCACAGACAAATGCTAGCTCAGCTTTCACCTACAAAATAAAATTTAAAACTTAAGGGTATACAGAATTTTAACTGATTTCTTGCTAAGAGCATAACCATTGTCCTTAATTAGAACTGCAGAAAAGAGTTATCCAGAATACCAAAAGTATCTGCAACTTCTTTATATGACGCTAATGATTTTCTGTAGTCTTCCACATCTTCCTAGAAAGATTTTTTGATGCTTTCTTCAAAGTAAATGTGATGATGGGAGCATTGTCAAAATAACAGTAGTACCATTAATATACATGCAATTTGTGCAGATCCAGCTTTTCTAGGTGGAAAGACGTCTTCTAGGAGCCTCTAAGATTCCTAGGTAGACTGAAGTTGATTGAAATTTCAGTATCTGAAAAAAAGCTTCATTATTTTGAAAAATACAACTCTTATGACTGTTAAGGAAGAAGATTTAGAAATAAGCTGTGGCCTAGACATAAATTTTTTGGCAAATTATGGTTATGCTTTTGACAATGCTTGCAACAAAAACTCCAGACATTGCTATCTTTCTGGTTTTATTAACACATTAACAGCTGTGGTGGGGGAATCGGCTCCTCTACTTCCCCAGCCTCCCGGGGTCTCAAGGGGATTGCGAAATCCCCACGTGGTCAGGAATGAAGAGATGTAGCAGCCCAAGATTGACAGGTCATAGAAAAGCATTTAATTACCCGTGTCCAGGGTATTTAAGCCCTTTGGGTGGGATTTGGGAGGTAGGATATGACTGGGTAAGGGTTCAGGGGGAGTGGTGTGGTTTGCGGGGCACAG
>JAWWEW010000131.1:42332900-42344739 GCA_035583185.1 Anabacerthia variegaticeps | reverse complement strand
GGAGCAGGAGGACCAAAACCCAGTGGGAACCCAGGAATAGGGAATGACAGGTGATACATCCAATAAGGTCGGGAGGGAGGCGGGGCTGGATACCCGGGAAAAAGGAAACCTCTTCACGTGTGAGCAGGGGGGTTCTAGGGATTACAATCTAAACAGGGGAAAACCCGTACATAAAAGATGCGGGTAATGTTGAATTATAAAGTCTCTGGTCCTTTGGAAGTTGTCACAGTGCTGGTCCTGTCTTCAGGGGCTTCCTCCTCCACGATGTGCAGTCTGGATAATCCTCTTGTCTCTGCTCCGCATATGCTGTGGCAGAAGACTCTCCCAACAATACACTATGTATTAATGACTGTACAATTGCTTACTGGTGTTGACCTGACCATAGCCACATTTCTTGTGACTAGGAAACTGAGGAATTCAGCAGGTGTTTTTTATACTGTCTAGTGGGTTTTACAGCAGGAAGAAGTACACTGATCAAGAAAAAGGAAAGCAAGACTGCTTTGTCCTTTTCCTTTGATTACTCCCAGGAAAATAAAATATGTTTCTTCATAAAAAAGAAAAAACAACAAACACATTTTGAATGAGCCCATGACCTGAAGTATTCATAGCATGACAGTTTGAATCACCTCTATTTCATTTTATTACACTTCTTTCAGAAACAAAGCACCACTCAATAATTGGATATGACTCTGAGCAACAAGGTTGAATTGGAGATGTCTGGTCATTGCAGGGGGTTGGACTAGTTTATCTTTGGAAGTCCCTCCCAATGCAAACCATTCTATGATTCTATGTTTCTATGATTCTATAATTCAATGATTCATCAGTTCTGATTCTAGTTTGGATTTCTTTCTATCAGCAATTGCAACATTGTCTTCTCCCATTTCCTGATTATGGCATACATTTTAAACTTCTATTAAATTTTCTGAAATTATTTAAGAATGCAAATATCAAAACATTCTTAAAATTCTTAAAGGAAAATAAGCTGTCATTACTCAACATGGTTGCTATCTTTGTAAAATAAAGGTGTGTTGATGAGTTTTTAATTTTTTCCCCCACAAAGTTATACTTAGAGAGCAAATCGCTAGAAGACAGCTGAAGACAAAACCTCAGAAGTTATCAGTAGGTCTGACAAAGCCAAAACTCTGTCAAGGTTGGATGTACTTCATGTGAAAAATTGATTCTGTACCACTGATAAGTTTTGGGTTCTTTGCACACGGCCATCTCATGGGGACACCACTATTAAATGGACAAATGGTTGATAACCTTCATTTTCCATGCTGCTATAATCTATGATACAAAAGCTCTACAGTTCTGTAGTCAACCTTCTCTTTTTCCAAGTCCCCTCATCAGAACGAAAATTTTGGCTCAGAATGCAATAATGTTGATATCTATGCTTATTCAGAACTTTTTACATTAACACACACATGCTTGTATATGTTCTTCATTTCAGGCTCTGTAATATGTAATTTACAACCCAGAAATGTATGTAATGTACTTCAGACATCAGTTGTGTTCAAATATAGAAAACCTAGTACTCTAAGGATTTTTAGTATTTTTAAATGTGATTAATTATATGCTGAGTTTGATCTAATTTTCCCCCGAAGTGTAGTGCCTGTGGCAGGTACAGTGTGGGCCTGGCACAAATATTACTTGGAGTGGCTGCAGCAGATGAGTCTTTTTCATTGATTTATACGCTCCCTTTTTGACCGCTACTTCCCACAATCTCCCAGTAACTGTAAAATGGATTTTTGAAAGAAATCATGAGAAAATTTTGATGTAAAACTGAAGGTTATGGTTGTGTAGAAGAACTAAAAGTGAAATGATTAAGTGTACAGATTAGATGTTGCAGCTGAAACTCAGAGAGGTATTTGAATCATTATGAACAAATACTGGAGTCCTGCCCTTGTGCACTGTAACTTAGGTTCTCACTAGGCAATACTTTAACAGAAAAAAAAGAACTTAAAACTCCTCTAGCATCCTAAAATAGCATTTGTTAATTTAGCATTAGTACTAGTTCTGCAGATTTTAAAATAATGAGTATGGTATCTTTATCATGTCTGTATTATATTTCAAGAGAGATAGTCAAGAACAAATATTTATCATATATCCTGAAAGGAGATATTTTTAAATAGTGGAGTTTTTACATACACAGAATGAAAATAAGGAAAAGGATATGAAACTGAAATTTATATAACATTTTATTCTATGCGCCAGTAAAATCAATGGTATTTGGCAAATGTTTAAATATATGTTCAGGTATTTTGTTGAAAAGTCTCATTTGTGCTTGCCAAAAGCTACACAAATCCCAGCTCAGGTAGGTGATGAAGATGGGGGAGCCAGACTTTCCAAGCCAGAGAAGTGGGGTGCTTATTTTAGCCTGGCATGATTTCAAAAGTGACACTACATCAGTACAAAAAAAAATGCTAAGGCAGTATGGCTAGAGTCAGCATCTCACCTTAGTTATTTTCAGTTGAAAAGTGCATTGATAACAAAGAAAGAGGATGTTACTTACCAATAATAAGATTTCTTTGACCTATCTCATGCACATGAATATCTATAGCTGATCTTGTACCAAGGCTCTTGAATTTATAGAATCACAGAATACGCGGAGTTGGAAGAGACCCACAAGGATCATCGAGTCCAGCTTTTAGCCCTGCACAGGACCGTCCCCAAGAGTCACACCATGTGCCCTGAGAGTACTGTCCAAACATTTCTTGAACTCTGTCAGACTTAGTGCTGTGACTACTTCCCTGAGGAGCCTATTTCAGTGCCCAAATACCCTCTGGGCAGAAAAATCTTTTCCTAATATCCAACCTAAACCTTCCCTGACACAACTTCAGGCCATTCCATTGGTTCTTGCCACTGGTCACCATTGGGACCAGTGCCTGGCCCTCTTCTTCCCCTCACAAGGAAGTTGTAACTACAATGAGGTCTGCCCTCAGTCTTCTCTTCTCCAGGCTCAACAGACCAAGTGACCTCAGCCGCTCCTCATACGACTTCCGCTCAGGACCCTTCACCGTCTTTGTTGCCCTCCTTTGGACACTCTCCAGTAGCTTAATATCTTTCTTATATTGCAGTACCCAAAACTGGACACAGTATTCAAGGTGAGGCTGCCCCATTGCAGAGCAGAGCAGGAAAAGCCCCTCCCTCTACGAGCTGGTGATGCTTTGCCTGATACCCCTGGGACACTGTTGGCCCTCCGGGCTGCCAGGGCACTGCTGACTCATAGTCAACTTACCATTGATCAAAGCCCCCAGATCCCTTTCCACAGAACTGTTTTCCATCTTCTTGTTCCCCAGTCTGTATGAACATCTGGGGTTGCCTCATTCCGGGTGCAGAATCCAGCACTTTCACTTGTTGAACTTCCTACAGTTGGTAGTCCTCTGATTTGTCAAGGTCTCTCTGCAGGGCCTCCCAATTTAGTGTGAACTTGCTTAGTATCCCTTCCAGTCCTGTCTCCAAGTCATTTATGAAGATATTGAAGAGCACAGGGCCACAGATGGAGCTCTGCAGAACACCACTAGCAACAGGTCTCTATTTCTGATGTTATGCCATTCCCTATTACCCTCTGTGCCTGACCCATGAGCCAATTGCTCACCCACCACATGATGAGTTTATCCAGCTGTGAGCTGACCATTTTGCATAAAAGGATCCTGTGAAAGACAGTATTGAAAGCTTTACTGAAATCCAAAAAAATTACATCCACTGCCTTCCCCTGATTAGTCAGGTGGGTTACCTTGTCACAGGAGGAAATCAGGTTGGATAAGCAGGACTTTCTTCTCAGGAAATCATGTTGGCTGTGACCAGTGATAGTGTTGTCTTCCAGGTGTTTTTCAATATTTCCCAGAATAATCATCTCCATAACTTTACCAGTGACCGAAGTGAGACTGGCAGGCCTGTAGTGTCCACGGTCCCTCTTTCCATTCTTGAAAATCAGGACAACATTCACGAGCTTCCAGTCAGGCTGTGACCTTTCTAGATTCCCAAGACCACTCAAAAATCATCAAGAGTGGTTTTGCGATGACATCAGCCAGCTCTATGAGGATTCTTGGATGAATCCCATCAGGCCCCTTAGATTTGTAGGGATCCACAGCAGATTCCACACAATTTCAGGGTTGACTGGTAGTTGATCACTCTTGCAGTCATGGTCTTCTAGATCAGGGCACTGAGACCCCCTTGGTCCATCATCTGTGTTGAAGATAGAGGCAAAGAAAGTGTTAAACATCTCTGCCTTGTCTCTGTCCCTGTTTGTGAGGTGACCATCCCTGAAAAACACTTTTCATTGTCCCCCACAATTCTGTCCAGCTTTAACTCCAGTTGAGCTTTGGCTGCACAAATTTTCTCCCTACAGGATCACTGAATTCTTCCCATGTCACTTGACCTTGCTTCCACTGGGCATGTACCTTCTTTTTTCATCGTTTTTCCAAAAGAAGATCTGTGTTCAGCCAAACCAGCCTTCTGTGTTGTCTGTTTGATTTCCGATGTTTGGGAATTGCCTGCTCCTGTGGCTTTAGGAGGTGGTTTGCAAAGTGACCATCACCTGCAAAAACATTTTCCCAGAGGACCTTCCTTACTAGTTCCCTGAGCAGACTGAATTTTGCTCTCTTCATGTCCAGAGTTAAGGTTCTGCTGGAATGTTCCTCCGTTTCAACAGAGATTTTAAGCTCTATTGCTTTGTGGTTGCTGTGGCCAAGCTCACAAGATCTGCTCTGTTGACAAGCAAGAGATCAAGGAGGGCAGTCCTGGCAACCTGCGACCTGGACACCTGTGTCTGCCATCAGCAGGTCTGTCTGTTTGGAGGCCTCTGTTGGAGGTACAGTGACTTGTGCAGCTACAGGGGACTGAGCTTTATGGCAAGTCAACACCATAACTGAGGAAGCTTAAACTAGCACACTAAGAAGACTTAGGCTGAAAGGATCTCTTTGCTCTTCTTTACCAGATACTGAGTCTGTTTGCTGCCTCTATTGGATACTCCCAGATCATCAGAGAGGAGCCCTTCCTGCTCACCTTGCCTGCACAAACTGCCCTGTAAAGTGCTGTGCCATGCCCTGGATGGTATACTCTTGTTCATTGCACTCTGGGTCACTCGCATTCCCCAGAACTGTTTAAATCCTCCTCCATTGCTCTTGGCACTGCCTCCTCAAAGACTATGTTTTTCCCCATGCTTTTGCAGTAACTGGAGAGATTAGATATTTTCCAGTCTCTCTGCTTATTTCATTCTCAGACATAAAAGGCATGTCTGCAAGAAGACGTTCAGTTACCTATCAGTTACGTCTTTCCACAAAGTAAAGAGACTCCCAGAGAAAAGAAAAGGAGATTCGTCAGTGAATGTATGAATCTTAGAAGAATCCAAAGCACTGTAATTAAGCCTTTCTTCTTTGAGTGCTTGCTCCTTGCACATGCATACACCTGGTCATTCCTGCATGTATGCAGGAAGGTATTTAGGCTCCCCAGTGAAGTCTGGCCTATTTTCTGAAAATCTGTTTATATTATTTGTCCAAGGATTAGAAACTTCTCTCTAGACTGCTTTGGAGACAGTGAGCCAGACACATAGCTGAATATATGCAAGTCTATAGATTCTGAATGATTGCACTTCTTCTTCCAATGAATAATGTATGATTAATGTTTTATGTTGCTCAAGAATTCAGAAAATCAGATAGAATTTTAAACCCAGTTCTTATTTATTTAGAATGTCATTTATCATTAATTCCATTATTTTCTTTCAGTCATTAAAGTAAAAAAAATACATAGTAAGAACTGAGGCATATTTTCAAATTTTAAATGTAGTTAGCTTGATATCTTTAAATGTAAAGATATTTACATTATATAAAGTGTTTGTTACAGAGATGAGATGGACTTGTCATTGTAGTTAATTGAGAAGTATTAATCATGTATTTTTAATAGACTTACAGGAACTGTGTTGACCAACCCAAAAGAAATGCTTCTAAAACACCAGGTTTCTGAGCAGCTTTTATATCAGTATAATTTATTTAAATTATCACCTCAAAGTATTTCTTCACTAACTGAAATCCCATGATCTCAGTTTTATTGGGCTGGGATACAAGGGAAACTATTCAGTCACAGGTTAATAGAAAACACAAGATCTGAAATTTTGTCAACTATCAATCATAAAAAATGTTTTGATGACATCGGGTTTGCAGTAGTTCTCTTGTCTTTACTTCTTATTTAAATATCAGAACTTAATATATAAAACTATTTTAGGGCCTCTTGAGATGTTCCTAAAATTCATGCTTACATGTATGCAGTCTGCAAGATACACATTTCATTTTATTTTACTTTTTTTATCTTCAGACCAGTTGTAGTCTGGTTCCAAAGAATGAATGTCTGTTTGCAGCTGGAGTGCATTATGTGATTCTTGGAGTCCATCTTCTACTTTAGCTTTATGGAAAAGATGTTGAAAAATTCAGTTTCTAGTTTTTCAGAAGGCTTCACCAAACTGACGAGAGCATAGTTAATGGAAAACTTGCTTAAATTACATTGAAATTTCTGTTTCTAAGACTGTTTAGGTACACACAATGCATCTTTTATGATGGTGCTTCACCTTTGCAGGGTGAATCCATATTAATTTTAATCTGCTATGCACAGTTTAATTGTTAGTCTGATTTATACATTCCTGTGGGAGGATTTTCTTCTAGGATAAGAAACTGACAGAAAGAGTTTATACCGAACTTTATACAGAAAGAGTCTGTGGTTTCTCAATTATCCATATTTCTATGTTCATGTAACATAAGTGTGTTCTTCACTGTGCTGTTACCTGTGGCACTGATGATAATGCTACATATGCAACTGAATAGGAGGTGTCTAGTGTGAGGGTTAAGTCCTAAAAGTCACTGAAAAGCATGGTGTCTGTGATAAAATAGCCTCTTTACCTTTATTTCAGGTAGTATGAAAATTGGTTTTTTTAGTTGAAGTTAAAAGGTACACAAGTTGTTTTGTTGATAGCATCCAAACTGATATATGGCTGAAAGAAATATGCACCAGAAAGAATTTAGCTACTATTCAGGGGTGAAACACATTCCTTCCTTAAGTGCTAACCTAGATTTCATAATTTTTTCAATGGGCTGTAGTTAGTTAATGAGAGGAAAAGATCTGCAGCAAGTAGCCAGTATCCCAGATTACAGATCAAATCTGATTAGCTCAGAGTAATTGCTTTGAAATCCTTTTTGGGGTTTAACCATTTAGAAAGAGTTTTTATTTGATTTTGACAAGCTGCTGTTCATAAATAGGAAAAAAAGGTGATTTTACTTGGAAACTTTCCTTAAGAGTAGAAACTACACTGAAATGTCTAAAGAGGTTGTCAGTAGTGCTCACTATAATGCTTTTCCAAGTCTTACAGAATAATTAGCAACATCACATTTCTTCCTTCCTACTCCCACTATCTAAAAATTAATATCAGGAAACATTGTGTGCATTCCTTTTGTTCACAGATGGCATAAAAAAATTACCTACATTTTCAACATTTCTCTTAGATGTTAAATATTTCTTATACCCTTGTCCTTGATTTAATTGACCACCTCTAAGCATCTCTTGACATTTGAGATGACACAAAACATCCCATATCCTATCAAGCTTTTAATTCAAACATCTGAATTTTCCACATAGTCACTTGAGATTGGCTTGATAGTCTAAGGTTACCTAAGATACCCTTGGATGCTAGTGACCAGCAGCTGAATAAAATCCTTAGTGGTCAGTGCAGACTTAGTGGCCATCAAATATGTGTCTCTAAGACCCCAGGCCTCAAGCTACAAGCTCAACAAAGGGATTTTACTTTAAAAATATACAAGGCTCAAACAATATCTGCCCTCTGAATGTATTAGAAGAGCCTTCAGTTCTTTTAACACCTTAAGAGAGGGCATAATGGAGAAAAGCTGCACATGTTTTCTCAGCAGGTACTTTTACTGTAAACTCTAGAAAATACGCAAACTTGGCAAAAGTTTAAAGGGTAACATTCAACCAAAATAAAACATTCCACAAAGCATTGACTTAACTAAACATGGTGACACATACAACTTAGCAAAATCCAATCCATCTGGTCTCAAGCTACCCAAAATATTAAGAAAAGAGATTATAGAAAAGGAGAATTACAGCTACCACCCCTAGATCCAGCATAGGCCCCCCTGCAGGAGTCCAGAAGATGGTGGGCTCAAAGAAACACGGAGAGCACACATTGATACTTTTATTTGCTTTTGGCCTTCTGTTTCCACACCCTCCTCCGCCAGGCGGGACTTCTGGCCCACTGACCACTCTGGAGGTCCAGGTCGGGGTGAGGAGCAGTGCTCCCAGTGTGTCAGCCAACCAGAGGCTGGTTTAGAGAGAAAAGGGATGTGGTGTGGGGCAGTACTCCCAGGCCACCTTTGACTGACGGCTGCTTTGGGGCTGGGCTGTGCGACAGGGCATTGCCTCACCATTGTGAAATTCAGTCTGTCCCTGCCACACACACACACACACATCCCTGAGTTAGTCTGAGCCAACAGTTAATGTCATAATCCAGTGTCTTACAGTGTCCTATTAAGGTACGACTAGAATTTACTTTAGAATTTACTTTTCTTTTTCTTTTAATCTACCAGATTACATAAAAGAACTGTCCTGCATATGTTTGGAAATTGAACCTACAGTCTTTGCTTGAATATAATCCTCAGCAATATATGAATAGAAATAATTTTTTCTATGTTCTTTACCCTATTTTATTGACATGGGTCAGAGCAATCCCAGGCATTAGTACAGACTGGTAGAAGAAGTCATTAAGAGCAGCCCTGTAGAGAAGGACTTGGGGATAAGAGGCTGGACATGAACTGGCAACATGGGCTTGCAGCCCAGAAAGCCAACTGCATCCTGGGTTGCATGAACAGAATTGTGGCCAGCAGGTCAAGGGAGGTGATTCTGGCCCTTTATACTGCTCTTGTGAGAACCTATCAGGAGTGCTGTGTCCAGCTCTGTGGTCCCCAGCACAAGACAGATGTGGACCTACTGGAGCAGGTCCAGAGGAGAGCCGTGAAGATGCTCAGAGCACTAAAACATCCCTCTTGTGAAGACAGGCTGAGAGAGCTGGGATTGTTTAGCATGGAGAAGGCTCCAGGAAGATCCTGTTAAGACCTTCCAGTACTTAAAAGGAGATTATAAAAATAGAGAGTGACTTACCTAGGCAGATAGTGTTAGGACAAGGAGAAATTGTTTTAAACTAAAAAGGAGTGACTTAAATTTGACTTTAAGAAGAAATTCTTTACCGTGAGGGTTGTGAGGGCAGGTTGGATAGGGCTTTGAGCAACCTGAACTAGTGAAATATATCCCTTCCTATGGCAGATGGATCAGAACTAAATGGTCTTTAAGGTGTCTTCCAACTATTCTATAATTCTGATTCAATGACATCAGTGAATATACTTTGAGATTATACCTCTATTCAGAGAAACAAAATTTGTAAATCTCCACCATCTAATAGGACCCTGCCTTGGGTTTTACTGTGTAATTTAGTGCTTTCAGTTGCCAGGTACAAACATTGTCTATGAAAATTTTTTAAATATATATGCCAGGCATTTTTAAAATATATATGCCAAGCATTTATTTCAATATTTAATACAAATTAATAAAATTGATATTTATATTTGATAATTAAAATTTATTTTAATAATAAATAATATTTTAATACTAAGCAAATAGAAAACCTATTACTTTTTCAGAATAATTTGATGTTTGTAAAAGTAAAGTAATAGCTGTGATAGTTTGATTCCATAAGTGATAAGCAGCTATACAAGGAATGAAAGATATAATTCCTCTAAAAATTAATGGTAAATAAGGAATATTTGTCTTTTGCTTACTAAACACAAGATTTTCAATTTTTAAGAAGAATCTATAGCTTTGTTTTTGCTTTTGTGAAATTTAACAAGGAATACAAATCAACATTAAATTTATTTTTCTGAGTAATTTCAAATTCTACATTGAAATCAGATTGATATAAAAAATTAACCAAAATAGTATAAATGACTCCAAGGATGTAAAAAAAAAGCTTCAAAACTTTTGGAATATTTTTTTAAAACATTTGCCTTTGAGAAATGCTTTAATCAATTTCTTCTCTCCTGGCACAGCATCTTGGGAAGAAATAAAATAGAAATTTAAGCAGTTTTTCCCATAAGATAAAGTTCCGTCGGAAAAAAAATATTGATAAAATGCATATTTGCTTTTACTTTTCTTTCTGGGCAATAAAATGCCATTTTGTGTTCTTTATACAGAAATGCTTATATTGTTATTTCTTATGGGAATAAGATTTGCCTGGTGAAACCCTTATCAGATAAGGCAAAATACTTTTCTGTACTGCTGGGTATCAAGCCACTGTGATGTGTGCTTCACACACAGCTAGTTAAGAAGTGTTGAAACTATTGAAGTGTGTGTTCATTGTCTCCTGTGGGTGTAAATTTTCTTACATCTGATAACATTGTTAGGACATCAGTTTTCTCCTGTTGAGGGTTGCACAGTATTCAACCATCTTTCACGACCACATGAGAAGACTTTAGAGCTTTTCCTGAGCCCTTGTGAGATTAGAATTCAGTCAAGGGGGATTGACTCATTTGGAACAGTAAAGAGGTCAGAGTGTAATTATGCTATCTGGATAATGTGTTGAGGATTTGTCTACCATTGCTTAGTTTATGTCTTTGATATTCATCATTGTATTGGGGTTTCTTTTCTTGAAAAAAGTTACATTTATTTTATGACTTTTTGGAAATATGGCATTGATAATAGTTGAAATGTGCCACCAGAATATAGTATATATTTTGATTACTGTTAAAATTCCATTTATTTTCAGTTCCTTTCTTCTAGAACTATTAAAGTCTTACGTACATAAACTTTGCATAAATGAAAGCTGAGCTGCCAGCAGTGATTGTCATAATGTGACAATAAATAACATCAAATACATTTATTTCTTTATTATTTATTTATTTAAGCTATACGTACCATTTTTCAAAGCAGAGTTTTTAACATTAAGGTGTAAAGAATTCAAGTAACTGGGTGACAAAGCATATTTTGAAAATATGTTTGACAATAATGGTTTATAACAGCTTGGTTTTTCTCACTTCCTATATATATGTTATTCAGGAAATTAAAGAAGTTCTTTGTTATCAAGGTGTTATTTTAACCCTACTGTTACTGAAGATGTATAGAAGTTCTATAAACTATTTTCAATTGACTAGTTTTGCAGTCACAATGAATGCAAAAGCACAGAATAGAGCACAGGGAAACAGAGAAACAAAGTGGAATGCGAATTGACTGCAGTCACCAACCGCCCGTAGTTCCGGGAATGCAAACGTTCGCCTAATACAAACCGGAACCCGCCTCTTTCTTCGGAGATCTCCCCTAACAAACGCCCAGTTTCGAACAGCTAGCTATAACACAAATTCAAAAATTCTATCTTACCTCCTGTTTAATAAGAGTTCTTGAGTTCTTGGAGCATCGCAGCTGCTTCCTTCCCAGCCAAGGTGAGGAACTTATGCCGGCTTGTCCCCTCTGATGGAATTCCTCGACCGAAGAGGTAGCAGCAGTCCGACCCCCAGAGTTCCCGGTCAGGAGAACCAAAGCTGATGCCTAAAATCCTGTAAAACAGACACTCTGCACAAGGTTAATGGAGATAAGATATTACCTTTATTGGTCCGGACCCCTTCTGATCCCCCGAGCACAGAGGACCCAGAGCCCCGTAAAGTTACAGTTTTTATACCCTTACAAACCATTAGCATATTTAATACATTAATACCCAGAACCAATCATCACTTCCAATCCTCCCAGTGTTCCACCCCACGTGTGCCCAGTTCAGCCCCCCAACACTATCTCTAAG
>JAWWEW010000131.1:42313227-42332800 GCA_035583185.1 Anabacerthia variegaticeps | reverse complement strand
TACTTCCAAAGCTATAAAGATCCATAAAATACACACCAAAAATACATAAAAATACATAAAAATCCTTAGGCATCAGTAATTTCAAATAAGGTACCTTTTAAAGGCATAATCTTTATTAAATTATGAAGTCGGGATTCTGAGTCTTAGCACACTGTCCAGACTCTTTTAAACACTTGTAAAATGTGACTTCAAACCACAGTAACATAATCCTCAGTACAGAACAGAAAAAGACCTAAAAGCAGACTATATCAGAGCAGTGATGGTCCAGTGGAGGGGGCTTATCTAGACAACATGGAGTAAGGGATGTTCCACTTCTCAAAGCAAAGTCATTACAAAGAGAACTCAGGTCATAGAATATCCTGAATTGAAAGGGACCCACAAAGATCATCAAATTCCAGCTCCTGGCTCTGCACAGGATAATCCCAAGAATGACACCATGTGCCTGAGAGCATTGTCCAAATACTTCCTGAATTCTGGCACACTTGGTGCCATGACCACTTGCTTTGAGAGCCCGTTCCATTTCCTCAGGAAGGCTGTTACAAGTCACATTTGAACAGTTCTGCAATCTGTTCTGTTAAACCAAAGGGCCCAGTGACAGGGGAACACAACACAAATGAACAAATGAAGAAATGCACACATGCACTCACAGAAACATATACATAGACTGTTTTACACTGGAATCTGCTCAGAGATATGGCAGAATTTGGATCAATAGTGACATTATCAAATCCTGTGATAAAATCTGACTGCATTTTAAGTCGTTGTAAATGTTCTCTTCACTTACAAACTAGAAAAAAAGCCCACATCAAAATGCTGTGAAAACAGAAAATTCAGAGGCTGTTCTGTAGTTGTACTTTGCTGTCCCTGTAATTAATGAATAGTTTGAAATATGTCTTTGTATCAAACCATATGAAGAAGTTGATAAGAATTTTAGCTTCAAGTCCAGTTGAAAGCAATTTTTCTCACAAAAATAGTTCCATTTAAGTAACTTGGATGAATAAAGCCTGCAACATCAGATTCCTAAAATGAGGACTTTTGCACTACTAAGCTCATTGAGAAAGATATAATATTCCTTTGAAAACAAAATCAACCATTTTCCTTTTTTCTCGATAATATAATGAGGTTCTTGTGTCTGTCATAATGTACTCAGTCTTTTACGCACTCTTTGTGAGTAAAGGGCAGTGGCACTAACTCAGTACAGAGCAGGAATGTTTTACAGGATGTTTCCAGGTAGTGGAAAATGGGTCCAGTGTGCCTACTAAGAATGCTGTGTTAAAGAGAGAATCAATAGATGTAAAGGCACTTGCTTTCTTCACATGATTTTCACTAGCCTTTCCATGCAAGAGTGAAAATAGCTATGGTGAGTATTTACTTATCTTTCTTTTCCATATGAATTATTTGTCTGCCCTTGGCCTTGACTTCATCTTGGGGCAGGATTGTGTTAAGCAAAACAAAAAAGATAAGATAATATTCATCTCTGCTTGGCAACAGCAGCAAAGCTAGTGAAAAATGCATTCATCTTTGTCCATAGAAGAGTAGCAAGAACAAAACATATTTATGTTTTTCTTATGTATGTTAATAAGCCCAGAATAAAAAAGAAAAATTATTTCTTTGTCCCTGAATCTAGAATTGGCAAGAACAAAACTACAGAAATCCCAGTGTTGCTGGCAGTAGGCAGCAATGATTGAAATGTTTCCATTCATTAATTAAAAAAGAAAAAAAAAGAGCAAGACATGTTTACATTTTATTTACAAGATACCACAGTATTTAATGTTTTATTAACTGTATCATTCTGCTAACATCAGGTCTCAATATTGTATATTATCTATTACATACACTACTTTGAACTCAGCATGCAGTCAAGTCTGAAATTGTAAGAAACACCTGGTCATGTGCCAGCAGTCAAGAGATCTACAAAAATTTAACTCAAATTTTATTGAGTCAAAATGTCACTGCTCTGTAATTGCTCCTTTCAATATTGTTTTTGATTGTGCTGCAGGCTGGTTGATTTGTTGTACTATGACTGTATTGCAATTGTACTTACAATCCTTTATTCATGAGTTATGTTAAACCATTATATTTTAAATCTAATCTTTTGTTTCTTTGTGATATAATTGAATGACTTCAAGATAAAATTGCTGGTCACCCAGAGTCCCCCACAGGAGAAATGGGAAGTCTGTTGTATTTCTTTTTTATTCAAATTACCTGGAGGTCAAATGAGTCCCTGTCTTGAAGGATTTTGGTTTTTTACAGGTTTGTAAAAAAAGGATACATGATTCTTTTAATTGTCCTAAAGCATATATTCTACACATCAAAAACACTTTAGGTAGTATTTTACACTTCTCAAGATGGTGGAGATCTTAGTTCCATCTGTCACATCTCAGAAGTCATGCCTCCCTTCAACTTCCCCAGCACCAACCTCTCCTGACTGATCATTGTCCTTGAAAGGAAAGCTGATGTATTTTAAAAACCAAAAGAGCACTTTATCCAATTACTGAGTCCTCTAAGTCATACCTGTGCAGTCTGTTTTCCAGGAGGTAATTTCTGGAGATTTTTTCATTTTTCATTTGGTTTGTTGCTGCTTTTTGTTTTTGTTTAACAACATTACTAAGAATATTATCTTGTTCAGCAAGATCATACTACTGAATATTGCTAAAGAAAAGGAAAAATGTCTATTGCTAAAATTTCCCTCAATCTATTATCTAGATTTTTTTTGTTGTTTTGTTTTCACTAATTTTTATAAACTATTATGGATTTCATAGAGACTTTTTTCATTTTAAACCTTTGAACTGAATGCAGAAATGCTGACACAGTGTAATTAACAGTGATAAAAGAGCTGTAATAATAATAAAGTTGCATAATCTTCTGAAGTAATTTCAGTTTCAACTACGAAACCTAGTATGACATGGAGGAGAACCCTTTGAGTCTTAGTAGAGAGTTACGATTTTCTTTTTTTTTTTTTCCCCCACTGCATTCTAATTCCTAAAGATGATATATTTTATGTGTCTTAAACAAAATAAATCAGTATTGCTATAAATTTAAGAGGTAAAAAGAGTGTTGAAGGTTACTGGTAGTATTTTCAATGGATCTCAAATCTGAAACTAATAAATTGAAAATGCTGTCAAGTAAGAAAGCCCCTCAGTTAATAATATTCATAGAATCAAATTCGTCAAACATGACAATAATTTGATTAAGAATACAAAAGATTTTATTTCTTGATTAATGAATAGGTGGTCAGTGCTGGCTGTAATTAAGGCAAACAATTTGTTCTTAGGACTCTTGGAATTTTAGTAGGACAACACTTTCAAAGACAACAATACTGAACCATTATAAACCAGTAATGGCTCACATTTTGAGTTTAGATATATCAAGCAGAGACTTATACTGAAACTGCTTAGAAATCTAAGGATGAATTTGTCCCTCTGTATGCAGCTGCAGATGAAATACACTGTAGTACTGTACATCTTTAAAATTTGTGAGGACGGTCCAATGCTTTGAAGTTCCAGTTTTACTGAAGGGATTTTCTTTCTGCTTTTTTCTTTATTTAGTATCTGCATCTGCTAGCTGGACCCAGCCATTACAAAGGTAAACTGGCTGATTGACAGCTCCTTCAAGAACAGATTAAAGCACCAAGAATAGAGCATTATTTAAACCCTCAGTATTAATAAGAATGAAAATACAATGCCCCTCTGAAAACTAAACCTGAAGTTCTTCTGTTCTTTTTGCTACAGATGGGTGATTCGCTAGCACAATAGGAAGTGAAATGATAAAAAATTTAGGCAAGTTGATGAGAAGCAATTTTTTCAGTTGTTGAATTATGAATGTAGGAAGTCCCCACAGGGCAAAGTTGTGAACTCAGAAAACACTAGGGTCATTCAAGTAATGATTGTATCTGTCTGGAAAAAAAATATACAAGAAAAGGATGAACCGTGGTGTGCTGCATGGTCATTTTCATTCTCAATATTCAAGCATTGCAGCTGTCATGCTTCAAGGTGTGTTAAAAAGGAGGGATTACATGATGGCTGTGAGATGTCTTCGTCTAAAATCCAGCTCCATATGCATCTAGTTGAAGAGTTTCTGTTATTTGACACCTGCTAAGCCTAGTTGCAATTCAGCCTTTCCAAGAACTTTATTACCAAACTCATTATTTACCTTTACTAAAATAGAAATAACAACGCATTGCACAAGTAATTCCAATATAAGTTCAGACCAAGTAACTTTAGGACAAAACTGGCTATCTGTCTCCAGTTCTGAACAGCTGAGGGGTGTAGGAAGGCAACGTTTCTAAACCGGTTGTGATCTGCATGATTTGCTTGTCTGAACAAAGTGGTGAAAAGCCCATGCTAGAAACCCTTCTGTGATTAGGACTCTTATGGGCACACAAAGAACTTTCCACCTTATACCCCAGGCCTGATGATTTACAAGATATTAGTTTTCAAACTCAGTAGTAGAGAACAGTTATTTTACCCATCCAAGAACTTAGAAATTCTCATGCACTTTAAGTTGTGCTTCGTTGAAGCTACTTTGAATAAAAAATGTGGAATAGTAGTTGCCTTTACATAACTGAAAGTACAGTTTTGAAAATCCCTTTCTCTTGCTTCACTAGAATTGAAATAGCTTCAAAACTGAGGTAATCTTTGTTCAAACTATGGCCAAATATTAAAAACAAACCAAAAGACTCTGCTCTGCCAAAGTTACAAAAATGTTTAAATATTTAGCTTTGAAGTTTTTCAACAATTGTCTTGAAAGTTTTTAGTTTTGAAACTGGTATCTATTTCAAATATATTTATTTTCTGTGAAAGTGTTATTATATTTTGTGAGAATGTTATAGTATTTTTATGTTATCACATTCTAATGACAAAACTGATATGTGGCAGTCCATTGAAATTAAGATTTTGAAAAATTAATGAAGATTTTACCAGTTGTCCTATTTCTATCCCAAAGGGTGATTTCTCTTCTCTGTATTTAATTTTTTCTGAGTTTAGAAGAAAACTGGGTTTTCTTCAATAACAATTAAAGTGGCATTGTAGTTTTTATTCCTTTTTGCTTGTTCTAATAAGCAGCTGATTTGGAGAGTGCACAATTTGTGGGCAAAGGAATGCAGATCAAGATGAAATTTTGATTTATTATAAACACAAGTAAACTACTTGAAGAATTGGTATATCACAGACAGAATATTCTGGAAGCGACAGACAAGGTTCATCAAGTCCAACTCCAAAGAGAATGGACTGTACAGGAATCAAACCCACTAACCTGGAATTATTAGCATCCTGCTTTAACCAGCTGAGCTATTTGACCTTATATGTATGTATAATAGTGTGTGATTATTATCTCTATGGGAAATAATAGCATCTTCTTTCTGTTTTATTTGCTTTTCATACCTTTGACAGAGCTATAATAATAGCTACCTCATAATGTCTCTGAAAACTACTTCAGAGGTAAATATTGTGACCATTTGGCAATGACACACACAAATGTAGGCAACTTAATAGCAAGATGCAGTGTCTGTGAGCGCTTGTAAAAATCTAACGGTTGTTCTACATCCATTTTAATTTGTTTTGTAAATGCTTACAGATTTATGTGTACTCAAATGTTTTGGAAATTACTGGGTTTTGTAAGTACACACATATTCGTATGCTATCTGGCTGTGCAGAAATGATAGCATTTGCTTGTATTTATTAAGGATTTTACTATTTTGAAAAGACTAGTGTATTGACTGACAACATAAAAAGAGGTTAGGGTCTCAGTAACTAGTCGGAAGTGGCAACATAAGATTTTCAAACAGTGGTGAATGTTGTATAAGAATCCTTCCAGACAATTTGTGCATAACACAGCTAGCATGTTAATTGAGTATTGGAATAGTAGGGATAAATTTAATTGACTTTGATATTCAATAGCTGTATGCCTGGCAAAGGTGGAATCAAGATGGCTGCTAAGGAATTTTTCTTTATGTTTTTGTCAGTTTTGGGCCTTCTAGTATAGTCTAATATGCTTTCAGGAGACAATGGTACTTTGTTTTTTCCTTTTTCTTTTTTGAATAGAGAATATTTTGGTAATAAAACCAAGTGACTTGTAATAAATCTTTTCATGGTTATGTTTGATCCAAGGGTATTTTTCACTGGGATGCCATCATTAACAGAGCTAATTGGAATATAAGTGAGCAGTAACTTGTCTGAAATACACTATTTCCCAGAACACATTAAGTGAGAAATTTCTCAGACACAAGAGAAATTATCTCAGAAAGTGTAGATACCTGAAATCTATCCTACAGCCTAGTGGCTACAGCATTCCATCTACATGTAGGATAACACAGTTACTCTGATTGAAAAAAAGGAAAAAAGAAAGAAAAAACCCCACTTGACCTGAAAAGGCCAGACTTCTAAAAGATATGAAGCTGAAATGAAGGGGTTTTGTGTTTACAGGTTGAGAGGAAGACTTTGTCTATTTTTATTTTAAATATAGAACCTAATTGCCATTTAGATGCCCTGGTTGTATCTGAGATGGCTTCAAAAGTGTTTATACAAGCATTAAGGAAATGGTCTGGAAATACTGATATTTTAGTATCACCATATATATTTTATAGCTTTTGAAATATAATTGGCTACCATAAGTTTTCCCTGCAAGTGGTATGGAAACCTGTTTGCATCTGAATTAATCTGTCCAAATCTGACTAACTGGAACAGGTTTCAGCATATTTGAATCTCTGCTTTAATTTAGCTATGCAAACTGAGACCTCTGGGGGCTGTATAATGGTTTATCTGGTATGATCTGTATAATGGATGTTTTCTATATAACAGTCATATATTAATATGTTTTTGTTTCAAATTTTAAGAGGTTGTTTTTTAACTGGGTTGAACAGCTAGAATGCTTCTTCAGCTAGTGATATGTTTGGTTTGATATTTGCTTTTTAAATTGAATTCAGATTTTTGGCTTGGCTAAGTTGCTTAGACTCTAAACAGTTTTCTCATACAAGTTTAAATCAGCTACCTATGTGTCTTTGTGGTTTTAAGAAAAGACGATATATATAACTCATCTTCAAAATATATATATTATATATATACATTTAGAAACATGCAATACACTTTCATGTGTGTATTTTGGATAAATGTTTGGATCCCATCCTAGCTGTTTGGAAAAAGATATTTATCTTAGAGTCTTGTTTACATCAACACTAAATGTATTTAGAAGGACTGTAGGACAGTAATTTTACTTGCTGTCTAGGAAAGGGTTAATATGCTTTGGCTTGATCTTGATTAGAGCTTCTTTTCTGTATCAATAGCAGATGCTACACCTAAACAACTCTTTAATGACCTTACTGTGTCATTTATTGCATGCATTTATCTGATAGGCTGCTACTCCATTTACTTATGTTCATTATAGACATTGATGATATATAGCCCTCAGTAGTCCCTAAATTACAAAGCTCCTTTCTTTCCTCTCAGTGCTGCACAGGTTTTCTTTCAGTCCCTAGTCCTGACATGCAACAAACAGGCCCCTTCGCCTTTACCTGCACTTAATCTATAGTGACAAAGCTTCAAGTCTTGATAAATTTAGTCCTTGTTACTTCAAACACATTTCAGAATATTTGTGTTAGAACTGGTCTACCAGAAAGGGGGAAAAAAAAGAAAAAAAAGGCCTGCATTCTCATGAATGAGACACTTTTTGCCTGATTTCCAGAACAATCTTTCACATCCAGAAAGCATGCCCAAGCAAACTGAAAAAGATCACCAGAAGCATTGATGTTTAAAAAAACTAATTCAAGGAAATGATCTATTTGGTATTTAGCCAACTCTCATTGTTTCAGTGTTGAGATAGAACGTATATTGCCCCACCTTGGATCTCTGATGAAAGATATTGGTGAAACAACCTCTAGTGCCATCATGTAGCCCTAGTCAGGAGAACAGAAGTTTACTATCTGTGGAGAAGTTCAAAGGTAGGGCAGCTGCCTGGAAGATATATTTCACAAAGTCAGACTAAAGGACCTAAAAAAAGAAAAATGCAGCTTACAAAACATCTACTGTAGTCTGAAGTCCTTTGCATTTACTACAAGCTTTTGTCCAGCTGCATAAAATACCATTCCATTAACAACCAATACTATTTAAGTTATAAATGCATTCGTGGTCTTGTAATAATAACATTAACCAGGTATATCTATGGGACTAAAAAGTACTAACCATTTCAAGGCTGTCGTCAACTGGTTTTTCAGCAAAGTAAATGGATTACAGGTAACTGTCAGTTTTTTTAAGAAAATAAATGCACTTTTTTAAAGTCTAGTTTTCTCACTCAGCTGCAATTTATGCTCCATGTTCCCTGTAGGCACAAGAACGTCATTGTTCTGTGAAAAGCTGGCTTGCCATATTCTCTTTTATTTTTCCCCTTCCTTATTTTTTTCCCCCCTAGATGAAAATAGTTGTCCATACTTAATGTAGCATTTGGCCACAAATGTTGGGATAAATATCTTTTACTCTTGCACTATAGGTCAGTAACACAGCTCATCTATGAGGGCCCACCAAAAAAAAAACAAATATAGCTATTGAGAAGAATGTAAAAGTTCTGTGCAGTAGCTGTGAGCACTATCTTGTTCTGTGGAACGCAGTTTAAAGGTCACAGTAGATTTATATTTGTAGTGACTTATTAGTATTTTTCTGCTACAGATTTCTCAAGAACATTTTTCCTCCGAAAGAAATGCACAGTATCATCTAAGAACAGTCTGTTTCTAGAAATGTTTAATAACAATTTATTAAAAGTTCATTGTTGAACCCTTATGTACTTCAGGTATGTCACTTATGTGGTGATTATTCTTATATTTCAGAGTTTGTTTATTTATTTTTTTTCCACACAATTCTTACAGCTTGCTATTTTTCTGGATCAAACTGCTCTACTCATCTTCCTAAAGGTCCTAGGTTTTGTAATTTGATTTATGTAGTAACCTTGAAACAAGGAGAGACATTAATAGACCATTCCGTTTTAATGAATGGCTTGTCAGGTACTGGTTGACTACTTCAGTGGCCAGAAACTCTCTTCCTCCAGGCACTGTTAAGAAGGGCAAGACTTCAGGCTCTCAGTCATGTCTGTGTCTAGCCTCATTTAATATTCAACAGCTGTCAGGAAAAGCACTGGTTTGAAGGACTCATTTGATTAGTAACGGCTGTGATATTTCTATACCCCTCTCTTAAAGTTGCTTTTAGCATTTTAGATTCAAGGAGGAAGACCTGGCATGGCTTGGAAATAGTGAAACTGGCTGAGTGCGTGCTGCCTGCTCCCTGGGTCAGAAATGCATGAGGGTGCATGAGGTGCATGTAAGCATAGGAAGAACTTATCCAGGTCCTTCAAAGACAAATGTCTCCTTATATGCTTGGTATTTCCTGAAATATGGTTGCTTTCTTTTCTTCAGCGTTTTTAGTTATTATGCCATTCTCCTGATTTGGCTCCCAAAAGGGAGTTGCCCGTTGTGAGTGGTATCTACATACAGGGCACTGCTTTGGCACCTCCTGTTTTGGTTAGATCCAGAGGACCACACACACTGTTAGGGCTAACAAACATGCCTAAAACTTCCAGTACCTCTACTTTTACTGCACTTCAGCCTATGTGGAAGGGATCACAAATCAAGCTTAGAGTATGTAGTCTCACTATCTGCAGCAGCTCTGAAGAGTGTTTCCCTAAATCTTAATCATTCCCTGAGCACTACTTCCCTTAAGTAACGCAGTGAGACTTCAAAGCACTTAAAAAACCAGATTTGAGCTAAGTGTCATCAATAATCATGAATTCATTTTCCTTAATTTTATGACTGCCTATCACTGTATGTCTGTGTGGAGGGTTTTCTTTTTTTTTTCTTTTTTTGTTTTATGTTTGGTTGATTGGTTGGTTTTGGTTTTGGGGTTTTTTTTCAGGGGGGGAGGGTTGGAGGCTCTTGTTTTGTTTTTTTGTTGGTTTCGTTTGTTTGTTTGGGAGAGGTTGGTGGTTTTTTGGGCTTTTTTTCTCCCTGCAAGAGCTAAAGGTTACAGCGCTTGTTATACCCTGCTGTGGAAGAAAGCAAGGGTAGAACTCTGGCTGCAGCATTGGAGCATTTCAGAAACAGTACTTAAATATGAATTGGAATGATTTCTAGTTTTTGATCTTGTTCTTGCTGGAAATCATTGTTACAAAATAAAGTAGACCAAACACAGAATAACCTGGAATCCTTGCACACGTCAGTATTGCTTACATCCTCTTACTGGTTCATTCTCAACCTTGTGGGTTTTGGTGCATGAAATATTCCTGAGCCCCTTTTTGACAATTGTAATTTGTTTGATTAGCTTTTGTATCATTTGAATATCTGATTTTTAGTCAACAATACTGTTTTCAGGGACATCTGTCTGGCAGATTTAGTCTGAAAAGAATACTGAAATTATTTGCATGTCACACGTAATTATATGTAATGTCTGCTCTTCTTTTTTCCAAAACATTCTGAAAATATGAGCTGCATGCATGTAAAAATTATTAAATGCAGAGGCAATTGAATATAGAGAGTTGTCACTGAAATAAACAGGAAATTTCACTCCTGTGATCAGAAAAAAAGTGAGCTGAGTTTTAGTATCCTGGAATTTGGTCCCTAATAATGAATTGCACTTATTCAGCAGGTTTTCATGAGCTGTTTTTAGAGTGTCATACACAGTCAAGTGGTCCTTGCATTTTATTTTCATTATTATTGTAGTTTTACTATTATTACTTTATTGTGAGTCAGCTCTAGCAGACTTACCCATTCCTGGAGTTTGTGTTAGCTGGAGTCCTGCTTTATTTTAAAGTAGACATTAAATTCAGACAAATACACACTGGATGATAGTTGTGGCAGTGGAAGTTCTTCAATTGCACAGAAATGGATTCTCAAAAGGAGGAACTGGATCTAATAAAATGACCATTGCTTGGGAAACAAGCAGGAGCAGATTTCTCAGACCTGTAGTTTTTTTCAAGTCATTCAGAAAAGAATATTTGCTATGTGTGATAGGGGTTTCTCATCATAGCCAAGAGCAGGAAAGAGGTGGAACAATTTCACTGAAGCACAGGTAACTGTGCAGATACCTTCAGAGAATTACACTTACCAAATTCTATGATCAACCCAATATACTTAAACCCTACATATAACATAGTGATAGTGCTCAGCTATTGGTTATATATAATTGTGTTTGATATTGTATATTCCATCATATGCTGTAATGGCAAAAAAAAAATCACTAATGATATGTGTGTAAGTTCTGGGCAAATCTTCTAACATTTCTGTGATTTGTTCAATTTATATGTCTTTTTGACTTTTGCTATCTGACATTTTCACAAAGGAAGGATTAAAAGATGGGGAAAATAACTTTTTACAACAAAAATAATGCCTTTTGAACTAATTTAATGACTGGTTGTGCCTTTCAAAGTCCTATATTTGTTTTCAGACTGTCTTTGACATTTCATTAACTGATATGCTTTTTTTGTTGGTCAGATCCTGTCTTCTATCCAGAATGTTCAACTAGGTGATTGATCTACTAATTTTTATGGTCTATATGAACCTGATCTCTCCTCAACATGTATCAGTAGATTTGTCTTCAGTATGAGTTTAATTTTTTTTAATATAGAGAAAAAATATACATATTTCTCTTAATCATAGATTTAAGACCAAGACCATTTTACTAGGAAATAAAAACTTAAAGGACTTGTTTTGAATAAGGTTGGCCTGCCATCAAGTACAAGATTATCATGGCTTTTGGGTTTTTATCCACTCCTCTTTTACTTTCTAGAAGTCCAAAGCATTAGAATTAACAAGCAAAAATTTAATGTTTATGCTACCAGTCTTTCTACCCTGAGCTTCCTACCAATATGGACTGTGATTTGCTATCAAATTGGCTTTAGCATCTATAATTCCACATCATATAGAAAATATGTATGAAAATAAAAAGCAGTCTATCTTTTTATTGAATTCTGCTAACTGACCTAATAAAAAGCACCATCAAATCTAGTCTAAAATCTAAGATTCTGTCTTTCTTTCTCTGTATATACAGATATTTATCTATCTATAGTTCCAAAGAACTAAAATCAGAAAGATAAAGTGATGAATTCATTCAAGCTGGCAGTAATAATGGATCTAGGAGCAGAGAGAAGTTGTTACATATACTTTGGGAGATATGTGCTGAAGAAGAAAAGAATCATTAAGAAAAAGGGGAGCTGGGGACAGTCTATTTTACAATCCAATACTATGGAAGCCAGGTTGAGAGTTCTGTGGGGGTGTTTAGTTATATGTATATATATAGTATTCTTCGCGCAGAGCCAAACAGAATACAGTCTGATACTGTAAAGGAGCCTTTGACAAAAACTGCAATGAAAACTCTAAATAAGAGTAAAATAGTAAAGCACAGGCTGAGATCAACATTGCTCTTTTCTTTTGTTGTTCTGCTATAAATTACACTATCCTACTGAGTGCGATTGATTCTTACCTGGGGATTGAGGTTTACACATAATACCAAACTAACATGGACCTGAGTCAGTGAATATTTGCACCTTATTTCCATCCAAGTGTGCCTTGATAACAAAACTGAGACAGAAGAAAAGAGTACAATGGACTGACTCTCTTCTGGTATTCCTGATTGTTTATTCACATTCACATTAAAAGAAGCTTTTCTGAAGAATATCCAGAGGTACTATGGCAGAAGAAACTTGATCTAGAGCCAGATGCTTTCCCTCTGCTTTTCTGGACAGAAGGAAGCAAATACAGGGCCTGACACATGAATGAAATGAGGAAACAACATAGATTTTTCTGTTTGTATTTCATCCCTGTGACCTAGAAGAAAAACAGTACTACAGAGATTTTTTTTTTTTAATTTTTTTTGTTGGTGTGTTGGTGGTTTTTTTTTTGTTTTTTTTTTGATGAGCAGGGATTTGAGTTAAAAAATGGCCATTCATTGATCACAATAATTAAGCCCTTTGCTGTTCAATAGCACCTGAATGTTTCGTGTTGGGGGGTGAAAGCTCCAAATGTGCATGCAGGTAATCAGACAGCTTTCGACCATGGACTTTCGAGCAGTAAAGGAAGTTTGTTTGGGGAAGAACTCACAGCTGGGTGGCAAAACCACACACAGACCACAGGCCTTCTTGGCCATATCAAAGGGGCTTAGGCATGCACAGTGCTGCCTTCTGAGCCCTTCCCTTTCCCTTCTTCTCTTCCCTTTCCCCACTTGAGAGAAAGGAATTCTTCCTTTGCACCTTGTCAGATAAAGGGTTGCCTGTTCTGTCTAGCAAGGAAACAGCTCTCAGGGAAAGACAAGAAGTGGTTGTTCTCACACATTCTCTCAACACATTTCTTTAGCCACAACAGGTTTCTTGAACAAAGAGAAGTTTCCAAATCAATTTACCTTCATGCCCATTTCTTGTGTGGAGTCCCCTCAACTCCCACAGGGGATGATGGGTCTATTTGACTCTGGTAGGTCACAGCCATTCAGGAGTCTGCAGTGACTATCTGCAATAATGTAAATGAGCAAGTCACTGAAGCATCTCTTAGGATTCAGAGGAATACAGCACTTTTTGAAAGGGTGTCACTTTTAAGGTTATCTGAATCCCACATTTTGTTGTTAAAAATAATAAGTGTTCAATAATAGATAAATCACAAAACAAATCAATTGATTAATTTTGTAGCTAATTTCATGTAATAGAAGCCTTCACAATGCACTATGATCTCTTCTGATTGCATCCTAACAATGTGTGTGAAGCAGTATATAAGTCAGAAAACTAAGCAGGTGTAGAATCTTAAGATTTAGTTTTCCATATGAAGATACTGGAGATATTTTACCTTTTGGTTACTTAAACTTTCCCTTGTTTTTCTATGCTAGAGTTATTACCTCTTTTTGAATCTTAGTCAGTTAGATAAAGAATAATCTAGGCTACATATCTATTCTTATTTATGTTAATATTGTTTTAAAGGCACTTGCACATGTTGACTACAGGCAGAAAATTTAGAGTAACTAGATCTTTTGTAAATTAGACTATCTTCATTTTAGTCATTACAGTAACATTGACTGTCACCAGCAGTAACAACATGGAATCACAGAATCACGGAATGATTAAGGTTGAAAAAGACCTCTAAGATCATCAAGGCCAACCATGAAAATAACACTGCCATCTTCAGCACTAAACCGAATCCCCAATTCCACATCTACACAGTTTTGAATACTTACAGGTATAGTTATTGCATCACTTCCCTGGGATTCTTGTTCCAATGCCTGGCCACCCCTTCAGAGAAGAAATTTTTCCTAATATCAATTATAAACTTCCCCTGGCACAACATGCCATTTTATCTGGTCTTGTCTCTTGTTACATCAGAGAAGAGACTGACAATGAGCTCTCTACAAGAGAGCAATAAAGTTCCCTTCTGAACCTTTTTCTCTTCAGGCTGAACGCTCCCACGTGCCTTAGTCACCCTCATAAGACTTGTTCTCTAGTCCTTTCACTAGCTTCGTTCCCCTTGGTCCCAAACATCACCTAAGATATGTTATAATATGTAATTATAATTTGAACAGCATCAGCAGTGTGTAAAGAATTCCTTAGCTAAGATTTGCCTGGGCCTTTCACACATAGGCACAAAAAATCCACTATGTACATGTATAAAAGCATTTATATACATGATAAATCAAGCCTTAAGGGCAGAGTGAACCAACTGAATTTTTAAGATGAACCCACAACCTGAGTCCCCTCACAAGTCTTTGATGCATGCAAATTAAAAGTTATTTGACCAAATCTGATCCAGTAGTGTTAATGGAACATATCATAAATAAACTATGAGAGGAACTGACATGAAGTGTCCCAGTGCTTGCTGGTGCCACTATGCACAGTGGGCTTGTATCCATATTGGATGATATTTGCCATGTCTGCTCACATATTAGTAGGAACATCTCAAGTGATCTGTCAGGTAATGAGAAGTGTCTCTAACAAAAGCTGCAATGTATCTAATAAGAACAAATATAGAAGGTTTTATTCAGGTTTTACTCTTCCTTCAACAGAAGTTCTTATCTAAGTGAAGTCTGAAGAATTTGCTTAAAAAAAATTGGCAGACATATCCCAGAAATGTGACTGAGACATTGCACATAATTTTGATGATACGTAATGAATAAAAAAGACAGAAACAAGAACAGTCTGAATAAATTTAATCTTCTGTGCATGGCTTTTGAGTTCTTAACTCAAATGATTTATTTGCAATTCCTGCTAGGCTGATGCATCGCTACGATATTATTTTTGTTAAAATGCGTGGTTTATAATGCTGTTACTGATATCTCCCTTTTTGCATTCAGCAAAAGGGATGTGCTTGCTCAAAGCTTCACTGGCATTGGGCATATTATGTTAGTCACTTGGGAAGTATTTCATGCACTCATAACACTTTATCAGCATGAAAAGAAGCATAGAGAATCAAAACAAAAGATTTCACACAGAGCAATAGAAAACAAGACGTGCACTGTAGAATATTCATGAAAGGCTTGCAGTAGAGCCGAGAGGTATCTGAAGATAGAAGATATTGTGATAGCATACATATTTCTCAGTCTTTAAAATTGCATAAGCCCTCAGGTACAATTATTCATAGCCTTGCACAGTCTCATTCAGTAGTTTTGAAGTATTAAACACTTGTTTATAAAAGACAGAATTCCCTGGGCTTCATTGATTGTTCTTCTGATGCCTTGAGGACAGTGCTAACCATTTATATTAATAATACTTGGAACTCTGTAAAAGACAGCTGCATATCTTCTGTGGCACACAGCTGTAGGAAACAAAATATCATTGATGAAAACAAGTTAGAAGAACTAAGAGTTTATTGTAGCCCACATGATGGCTTCAGCTTTGATTCAGCAGTGTTTGAGACACAGGAGAACTATTTTATGAGCTTGAGCAGAGCCAAAGTGCAATGGTGCAAATTGGTGTAGGAGTATTTTATGTGCCTTATTTCATTGATATCTAAAATAACTAAAAATGAAAAAAGAGAGGAGAGGGTTATAGCAAAATGCACATGTTAATATTCACTTACTAAATTCTGCTTAAAGCCTTGTAATCTCAAAGCTAATTTAATCCAATTGCCTGTTAGCTATCGTGTCTTTCTCCAACTTCCAAATATAATGACTTTTTAATATAACTTGCACTGTTCTGTATCCAAAGGTGGATTTAGTCATGTAATTTATTCAATCAGAACCAACTTATTTTGTAATTAAGCCTCACACCTGCACAATCTCTATATTAAAGTATTAATATGTCTATCTTAAGCCTAGAGGAAAGAGAATTTTAGAGAAAAGATGCAACCCTAATCGGCAATTATATTGTGTAAAGCATAGTATAGATATGTTATGCCTCTGCATTCCATTATTTTGATATTTTATCATAGGCTGGGAGAAAAACTTGCTTTTCATTTTTAGTTGGTTTTTTTCGGGTGGTGTTGTGGCTGTTTGTTCTTTTTTTTAATTATTTATTATTGTTATGCACATAGTGTTCTACTATCAAAGACAAAACTCAAGACTAAAGGTTGAAATTAAATTTGTGGAAAATTAGTGTATGTAAATTATTTAATGTCTACAGAACATGACAATAAAAAATGGATGAGACTGAAGAATACATTACAAAAACATGAAATTAAGCAAAGCAGAAAATGTCACCTTTGTCCCTGATTATTAAACCAGTAACTCTAATATGCACATTCTAAACCCAAAATTTTTGTATAATTAATGGATTTTTTTTTTATAGCGACACTGTTTATAGAAACAAAATGGAAGCAATTTGTGGATATTGACAGATTTGAGAGTAAGAATTTAATCTTAAAAAATTAAGATGGAACTGCTGAATGATGCAGTTTGGGGATCACAAAGAACCTCATGCTCTCTTAACAGGATACCATTTTGTGTAGCATCACGGTTAATACCGTGGAAGGTAAGATGATGACTAAATAATAAATAATGAGGTAAAAACGTTGTGTTAATTTTTCCATTAACCAGAAGTGACAAGTTATACTGGGGGGTTTTACTTAAACTCTACCCAGTCTATTAATTAAAAGCATTTCTAAAACATATATAGAAGAATGGGGGTGATAAGGAACATGAACGATTTTCACATCCATCCCCATACTTCAGATCATTTGACATACATTTGTCTAACTGCTCTAGCATTTCTGTAATGACAGAAAATATGCAGCTTTCCCGGGCAATTTATTCCTATTGGCTCAGTCAGGTATTTTCACCCAAATATTTACACTGAATCTCGCTTGCTTATGTTTAGGTCTGTAACTTCTGGTTAGGTTGATTTTGTGCACAGAAAACAGACCATTTGTTCTGCTTTCACAGAATCATTTAGGCTGGAGCAAACCTCTAAGAGCATCAAGTCCAACCTTTCACTGTCTGATCATCACTCTGTCAACTAAACCACAGCATTAAGTGACATGTCCTGTCATTTCTCGAACACCTCCAGAGATGCTGAATCCACCACCTCCCTGGGCAGCCCATTCCAATATTTAGCAACCCTTTCCACGAAGAAAGTCTTCCTGATGTCTGGTCTCAAACTCCTTGGTGCAGCTTGAGTCTATGTCCTCTCACCCTGTTGCCAGTTGCCTGGGAGAAGAGGCCGACCCCCAGGCTATTCCCCTCAGGTAGTTGTAGAGAGCAATGAGGTCTCCCTTGCATCTCCATTTCTCCGGGCTAAACAACCCCAGCTACTTCAGCAGCTCATATGAGTTACACTCTAGACCCTTCACCAGCTTTGCTGTCCTCTGGACACACTCCAGCACCTCAATGTCTTTCTCGTAGTGAAGGGCCCAGAACTGGACACAGGGCTTGAGGTGCAGCCTCACCAGTGCCAAGTACAAAGGGACAATCCCTTCCCTGGTCCTGCTGGCCACACTATTTCTGATACAAGCCAGGAGACTATCTGCCTTCTTAGCCACCTGGGCACAGTGCTGGCTCACATTCAGTCTGTCAATCAGCACCTCCAGATCCTTTTCTGGTGGGCAGCTTTCCAGACACTCTTCCCCCAGCCTGTAGCACTGCCTGGGTTTGTTGTGAAGGAAGTGCAGGACCCAGCACTTGGCCTTGTTGAATCTCATACTGTTTGCCTCAGCCCATCAATCCAGCCTGTTCGGATCCCTGTACGGTGGTTTCCTACCCTCCAGCAGATCAACATTCCCACTCAAGCTGGGTGGGATAGACTAGACACCCATTTAGCTGGAATGGAGTTAATTTTCTTCCTAGTAGCTGGTACAGTGCTGTGTTTTGGATTTAATATGAGAATAACAATGATAAGACAGTGATGTTTTAGTTGTCACTGAGTAGTGCTTATTCTAAATGAAGGACTTTTGAGTTTCCCATGCTCTGCCAGCAAGAAGGTGCACAAGAAGTCAAGACAACTGATCCCACCTGGCCAAAGGCATATTCTATATCATAGAATGTCATGCCCAGTATATAGACTGGGGGAGCTGGCTGGATGTTGCTGATCACTCCTCATGCACAGGCTGGACATCATTGAGAAGGAGGTGAGCACTTGTGCATCACTTGTTTCTCAGGTTTTGTTTATATATGTCTGTCATTTTCATTACAATTATTATTAATATTAGTATGTTTTATTTTGTTTCAATTATTAAATTTTTCTTATCTCAACCCACTTTTTTTTTAACTCATTCTCCTCCCCATCCCATTGAGGGGAGTGGCTGAGTGGTGGGGGAGAGTGCGAGAAGCTGTGTGATTCTTCAATGCCAGGAACTCCCTTTAACATATGCAGTCATGGAAAACCTTCTCCATGGTGCATGTAGGATTGTATATAATTCTACATGTGATAAACTGAATGTCCTCTATTTTTGCTACATCCTAAGCTTAAAAGTGATTAGTTTTCAGGAGGTAACAATAGTACAGATTTTCCTTGTATTAAGTGTTCCTCAGGAGAGGATTTGTCTGCTTTTATCCTACTTCATCCTTAGTAAGCAGTTGACAATAGGTGACCTGAGCAAGCTGACCTGAGATTCATTGCACTTCCTTCAGTGTAAACTCCATGCATATCCTGATGCAGATTTACCTCACTGATTTTTGCTGTTGGCAAAGGGAGAGAAGATGCATGTCATAAGAACTGAGCTGTTTTGGAGAAGCTGAAATGTATTCGAGGGTGAGTTGAATCACTCTGCAAGCTCCACTGTTGGAGTGAACAGTTCTAGGACAAGGGCATATTGAATAGTTACGGGATGACTATAGGGAGTGTTCAGAGAAAACACAATCAGCTGCATATAGACACCTAACTCCAGGGCTCTTATTTTGAAGGAGTCACACCTACATCTAAAACCTTTTTTGGGCCCTGAAAAATGACAGAGGCAAAGAGCGAAGATGAATTTATAAGGGAATGAGGCTGTAGAGAATTTTCAGATCTTTTGCTTGTGAATGACAGAGTAAATTCACTTGGCACATGAACCTTTTCTCCTGAAGCCTAGTAGAAAAGATGATGCAACAAAAATAAACATTTACCAGCTAAACAGAAAATGAAGTTGTGCTGGTTTAAAAGCAAACTGGCAGGAGAAATGGACCTACCACGAGAGATATTGTAAGTCAGAATTACAGTT
>JAWWEW010000131.1:42248173-42313127 GCA_035583185.1 Anabacerthia variegaticeps | reverse complement strand
AATAGATGGGGGTAGAATACACAGCTTTAATCACTCCCACACAGTGATAACTGGTCCCACCTACTGAACTAGGACATAAGTTTATATAGCTGTTTCAATAGCAAAAAAGATATATCCAAACATAAAAGAATCAACAGGATTTGGAATTTTTGACATTTTTAAATCAAGGAAATCCTGGCAGAGGAGGATAGAAAGACTGAGGGAACTGAAATGTTCCCCAACAGGTTAACACTAGTCCAAGATGTTGCTGTTGTAAATTAGTTTGCCTGAACTGACTGCTTACAGTTCAAGAAACTTACTTTGTTGTCCTTAGTAAGATGAAGTTTGAACATTTCTACTGCCAAAACGGTTATACATTCTACATTTATAAATTTATTTTTTTTTTTTTAAGCACTCATTTTTAGATACCTTTCTCCTGCCTGCTGGACAATGGGTTGCAGAAAAGTCTAATCTCAAAAATCCTTGACAGTATTTTCTCACTGCCTCACCATCCAGTATAAAATATTATGCATAGGAATTCCTAATTTTTAACCACAAGCTCTGCACTTTTTTTCTTATTTTTCATAATCTCCACGTACTGCTTTACACACCAGAAATGGGATTTTTTTTTTTTTTTTAAGATAGCCAAAAAAGTCCTGTATTGTGTGGGAAATACTGGCAAATGCAGTCAACCAGTTAAATAAAAAAACACAATTGTATATGCACTTTGTCAGATTTGAAAAAAAACTAGTGTAAACATTTGTGTGTACCTTTGCATGCTGGTCAAGGTGCCATTTTTGTTGCTTGATTTTTCATTTGCTTACCTTAGTTTTACAGTTTTGTATTAGGGGAGAATAAGAATGTTTTCTGAAGCAGTTTGATAAGTCTGTAAGAGCCTATGGAAGGCCAAGTTCTCACAATTTTTAAACTTACCACTAATGAGACAAAGGTTGATCCCAAGCAGTATATCGCTTGAGAATCAGAACAGAAAGCCCCTGACATACTTTCTCTTTGAAAACCACAGTTCAAAAATGTGCTTTATTTGGAATTAGACTCTCTTTAAAACTTGAAATCTGGTTTATGATTGACTGTACTTGTCTCTAAATAGCTGTATGGTAAATACCTCCTAGTAAAAATTGTTGTGTGGCTTATATTGTAACTTGATACTTGAGTTATATATATAAAAAAAAATAAATTCTGTAGTTCTGCTTTATGGCTGAGAAAGAAAATGCATCTCTAATGATGCTGAGATAGTATCACAGCTCTTTAGCATTGATCCACTTCATCTATGTCCTTTCAGCAGGAAGAGAAAATTGAAAAAAAATATTTTAGAGAAATAAAGCAAATAAGCACTGTAGATATTGTATAGTAGGAAAAAAATGGTCTTTAAAGAAGACAAAAGAAGGTCAGAAAGTCAGGTTGAGTCAAAATGTAAACCTAATACTGTCTGTGGCACAAATTTTATGTTCTGAATATATCTTATAATTATGAAGTATTTGGGTTAAAATAACACTAGGAGAGAAGGAAAAATATAAGGTGATCACCAAGAAGAGGAAAAAATCCACTGTGCAAACATCTTTGAAAGCATGTAAAAAATCTTCATTTAATTTTAGCATAAAATATTTGAGTGCTTTTTCAATATTTTGTTTTAATGGGATCTTTAGGAAACAGAACAAACAGTGTAATGGGGAGATTTATGATAAGTCTTACTACACTTGCAAACGCCTATTGATTAAATATGGAGCTTGCAAATATACAACCAATTGCCAGTTGCAGAAATAAAAATTCAGTTACCTTGTACGATTTGCCCTATACTCAGGCTACCTATGTTATACACTGTATCCTTTCTCCATGACTTTGAGTTATTAGTGTTTTTTTGCAATTGGAAATTAAAATTCACAGCTAGGAAATGCCCTTGTCATTGATGCGTCTATCATGCAAGATTGTTTTTCTAAAGAAAAAAAATATTAATGCAAGACTCCTGCTTTCTCTCAATATGAAAGCCTGTCAACCTTTGCACACATAGAACTCCACATTTACGTGTTCACTGTTTTTAAGGATTTCATCTTAACGGGAAATAATCATAGTAATAAAGAAGGGGGATCAAGGTAATGTAATAAAATCTACAAGGATTTATTTGTGTTTACTAAAGCCATATTTTGATTTCAAATATTTAATAAACTTACATTTGTCTTAGTAACATAGTCTCTGAAATTAGCTAGTGTTTGTGAATATGTTGTAGTGATCCTCAGGTCACTGCCAGTGACCAAAGGTTATGTCTCAAAACCATGTCTCCCTTACAGTATTATGGTTTAAAGGTTTAATGACAAGAATGCATTTGGTCACAAAATTTATGGTAGTTATGGCTAAGAGGTTTGTATAATATGATATGGGATGAATTATTCACCCTACAGGCTTGCAATGTGTGTTGGCATTGTAGCAAACCCCCTGCTTTCAAGTTTTAAAATTTTTTTCTTCAAAAAAAAGACTTAAAGGTCTGAAATCTGAGAAGTACATACTAGGAATTTTCTAACAAACTGTATTAATTGACCTTCATCAAAATACGTTGACATTTAAAATTTTTTGTATGTCAAACAATCTATCTATCTAATCTAATAGGGTCTTGTGTGCCAATTTGTACAAGATACAGATACAATAAAAATGAGGCTTAAAAATGAGAAGGTTGTCAATATGAATTACAACACTATTGAATTCCAGTTTTCCAAACTGCTAAAATATCATAAAGTTATAGACTAATAAACTGAGGATGATACATAAGATCCCACAGATCTTAATCTGCAAAGAGGGGGAAAAAAGGACAGAAAAGAACTGCTGCATGTATATTATTCATATAGTGTGTTTTCCTCAGAAACTATGCCCATTACTTTACCAAAGGGTTATTATTCAGATAATTGGCACCATTCACTAGCAATATTAACTTGTTTAATTTCTCTTTACAGTCAGACAGTCTAGCTGAAATTCTTTTCTTTCTGCAGGGTTGGGGTGTTTTTTAGAGTTTCATCATGAAAGCCATAAGTGATGTGTGCTTATAATAACTCTTGATATTACATTATTGGAAGTAAAATATTCAACTTGTGTATTTGGCAAATTATACATTTGCAATGTTCTTTCCTTGATCTGCAAATGACAGAAACACTGATGGTGTTATTCAAAAATGAATGTAAGACAACACTGGCTTCACTAGTGTATGTCACTGCTGAGTGTATAACATAGCAAATATAAAGAAATGAAGAAATCAGTCTTTCATCATGAGGTGGAGACCTTAACAAAGATGAAGACTTGATGTTTGCACTGGGCAGAATGTATCAGGGAAGCTATGAATCAGTGGAATACAAACAAGCAGTCTGATGTATTTTTTTTAAATACTGTAGGATTAGACTATAAGAATATGAAATCCACAGGGAAATAAGGACTCAGATCAATAGTAAGATGGGATAACACTTAAGGGACCAAACCAAAAATGTCTTCACAGACCAAACCTAGGTACCTTGTTGAGCTCAGAGGAAAAAAAACAGCTTTCAGAAAATATGCTTCCTCTATCATCTTCTTAGAGACCTCAGTCTCAAAAAGCAATTGGTTACCTTCAGCCTGGATAAGCAATTCATTTTACTGAGGATATTTATGAAGACAATGTGTAGGCTCTGTTTCAGAAACTTTGGCACATTGTTTTGTCCAGGACTCAAACTGTGTAGACAGCCCATCATTGGGACTCACTGCTGTTGCTGGTAAGATACAGATAGCAGAGGAGCTACTTTCTGAAATAAATTGTAGCCTTAACCCTATCCATGTCAGTTCAGATGAAATTTTCACTCTATGAATCACCCTTCAGGTTTTGCTCTTTTAAGCTGTATAGTTCAGGGCAGAATATTTGCATGCTAGGGAGAAGATATGTTTTATCAATAACTTTGGAGAAATTATCAGGGGATATGAGACCTTTAACACTGCAAAACTTTCCTCAGTTTTTTCATCTCAGATATAGTCTTCATTTTAAAATACATGCTGTTCTCAAATGCTAGAATCTTTACCTCATAAAAGCTCCTTGTATTGCAAGTTTTGTTTTTGGAAAGGGCCGCTATGTGGAAGTAACTATTGCAATACAATTTCTGATCCAGAAACACACTGTGAACCCTCAGTACAGAAAAACGAGACTCTTAAAGGCTTAAAAGGTGAGCACCATTTTAAGACTTTCGGTGTTGAAGCCCTACATTCACACCAGAAATTAGATTAAAGGAAAAAAAATAACTACCAGGCACTCCCAAAAGGAATTAGAAAATCTGTGCAGAGCTTGTGCCAGCCTGTAAAAATCAGTAACAAAAATGGAACAGTTTTCTCTGATTTTTCAACCTCAAAAACTAGAGATGCTATTCAATACCTCACTGATGAGGAGGAGGAATTTCAGAGAACATCTGAAGGAGATTTGTGTCTCACCAGTTTTCTAATGAAAATGAATGAGAAACTCTCAAGTTTTCACAAACTTCCTTGAGTTTCTGCCAGTTTTTGGAACACAGCACTATAGTAATTGCACTGAGCACCAAGACTGATGTCTGGGTTAGAGGGTATGAGCTACAAGGGTAGGCTGAGAGTTTAGATCCATAAGTTCTTAGCATGCAGGCTGTCAAAATGCTGTATTGAATGCTAACCTGAAACTTTGGGAGTGGGAGTGGTTTTTTTCCAGCATAACTGTGCTAATTACACAACTGTCATTAGCAATTATAGGAAAAGCAATTTAGGATAGATACCAGAAATCATTTTTCCATACAGATAATCTGTAGGTATGAACTGTGAAAAGAATAGAAAAAAAAAAAATAGAACCACTTAAAAAAGCCAGCTCACACACAAAACTGATGTCATACAGGACTGGACTATTGTTTATTCATTAGCTATGGATGTGAGGCCTATTGCTGTTCTAAGCCAAGTTGGCTGGATATTGCTTTAGCAGTTCTAAGCAGAATTAAACCTGTTCTGACTAACTGGGGGTTTATCCCACATGGGAGAAATCTCTGAGCAGTGTAAAGCTGTCATTGCAACAACCTGGCAAAGGAAATGCTTATTGGAAACATACTGGGGCAGGAAGGACTATACTTGGAGCATACCATGCTCCAGTCATCCCTGCCAATGTAATTGCCTCTAAGGGGTTCTGCCATCTGGTACAAGTTACAGAAAGCCTGAGGCTATTTTAACTCATACTGGGATTTAACCTATGAGCAAGAGAGCACTTAACTGGCGTTAAGCCCATTTCACCTTCTTTTCTTCATTAAACAGAGTATTTCTGCTATTATAAAATCTACTTAAAATCCATTGAAGTTCAATTAGTTAATATGGAATTGATTCTGACATCAGGTGGGAAATAGATCTTGGAACTGAATGAACTTCTGTGTTCTCTGTTTTTCCTGCAAATACTCCTAATAAGAAGAAAAACAGGCAAATGTCAAATGTACAAGCAGAAGGTTCTCAGAACAGATTTTTTTTTTTTCAGCATGTTCCATTAAGTCAATTAGAAAGTCTAACTTGCTGAAACACATCCAAGAGTAATGACAGAAATACCTAAATAAATAAAAGGTGCACATATGCAATTCAATAGGAATGATATATGGATACAGACCTGTCATCACTTCCTCACTGCATAATTTTACCTATTCCACACCTGTGGTATGTGGTAGCAGTGAAAGAGATAGCCAGGTTTAATATTACAGCTGTACAGACCTGTGTCCTTTGGAACCCTTTTTGAAGTTCATTTATTATTCTTCAATTAATGTTCTTGCAAGTCTCTGGTATTGTCAATTCATCATGGCAATATATTCCAATTCTGTTTTATGCAAAAAGAGCCACGGTGGACACTCAAGTACATCTTACTGAAAGTCAGAGACATCATCCAAAGATGATATAACTGTAGTTCATAACCATAATAGCATTTGTTTAATTTCCGGTTATAAACAAACCTGTATTCTTTTCCAGCTTCTAATGGATGAAGAGATGGGTAACAGTCAAATGATACTGAGGATTTTTTCATTTGGTTTATTATTATGAAGTGAATGTTTTTCTTATTTCAGCCATATCATGCTCCTGAGATTTGGATTTTGTGGTTTGTTTGATATTTTTTGTTTGGTTTGGCCTTTTTTATGTGTTTGCTGCTTTCATTTTTGGTGGATTTTGTTTGTTTGTTTGTGGGGGGTTTTTTGGTTGTTCATTTTTTTTGTGTTTGGTTTTTTTTGTTGTTGTTGGTTTGGGTTTTTTTGTTTTGTTTTGTTTTTATCCTGGAGATGGGTTAAACAAATATGCAAAACATTCTGGAGTAACCATCACCTTTGTGATTCCTTGTGACTGCCAGAACTTGATTGCCTTAATGCTCCTTGATGTTACTATGAACTGACCACTGCAGCTAAATTGTACAACCTCTCAAGAAATAGATACTTGGACAACGAAATCAGACTTTTCAGAATGCCTTAGCACCACTCTTATGGCAATTAGAATTTGTATTGTTAATGGTTATTAGTGTCATTGTGCTGCCAGTAAGCCTCATTAATTAGAAGATAAAATCTCTGAACAAATATTGTGGAGCTTACACATGCACCCTTCCAATCAGGATAGTTTTACCCTTGCAGGAAACAAATATTTAGAGCTGGTCATGTGACTCATACCTACAGTCCCTTTGGCAACAGTAGCTTCCTTGGTTAACTTTATTGCAATTTTTTCTTACAGTCTTAGAAACAATTCTCCACAAGAAGCAGTGACTAACAGTGGATATATTGAGAAGAGGCTCAAGTTTACCAAATGAAGATTTTTCAGACATTATAAAAAACCTACAATAAAAATGAGACTTGAATACTACAATATAATTCATATTTTTAAACATTCATGTGTCCTCATGTCATTTTTATCGTAACAGGAACATCTTTTATTAGAATAAATGAGCATAAAACTGCAATTTGTTGGAAAGATTTTTTTTCCAAGTCCAAGCCAATTTAAGAACAGAAATTATCCCAAATTAAGGAGAATAAGCAATTGAAAGATTAAATTGTGCCACTGGGAACTGTAAAAGCATCATGATTTAATTAAGACTAAAAGATATTGTTACAGACTGCTAGCAAGTATATAATGGAGGCTCAGAGGTGCATATGCATTTTTTTGAACGGAGCAATATCTTGTAAGCAAGAAAAATGTGTCAATGAGACACATAGGTATATTTATTGACCTCGTCTATTTGAGTTACTACTCATGAAGCTTGATAAGGCAATTGCTAGATTCATAAAAGCAGTATTGGGCCTATATATTCAGGATTTCCTGTCTAGAAAACAAATAAGGCAGGATAACAGTGGAATGGTGATCACTTAAAATAACTCTAAAAAGGAGAAGGACAGAAAAGGAGACAAATAGCAAAGAGAAAATGAGTATTTAATAAAAAATGGTTACCAATTGACTGATAGTTGTAGGTTTGTCCAGTAAACACTCATGAATTGTTATGGTCAGCCAGGGCTAGTGGTTGAAGGTTGAATCTTCTTTTCACCCCATAGAAAAGGAAATTAAAAAGTGGCTATCATAAATTAATATAAGTGTACAAAGTGATGTGTGCTTTTATGTTCAGACAAGTCATTAGCATCGTAGGTCTATTGGCATGACATGTTGAAAAAAACATTGCCAAAGTCAGCAAACAGCATAACGTGTACCTGTCAAATGCTAAACCACTTCTGCTCCCAGAAGTATTCCCAGGGTCTTATCCCATGAGTTAGTTTTGCATCGTTGCCCATATATGATCCAGTAGCTGTTTGCTTCATGTTATTTTGGGATGGTTGGGCTGTCTAATATCTTCTTTCACAGGATTTCTTTGCCATGCATAGGTAGCGTTTTATCTTGATTTGCAATGTTTAGATGAATGAAAATACCTCTCAAATAATTGAAAATCTAAACAGAACATAAAAATCAGCATGATTACATTTGTGAATGTTGAAACAATTATCTTCTTTACATTACTACATAGAATGACATTTTTAGTTAGGGTTACTCCCAGCTGATTCACAGTTCCTCATATATTGTAACATTGCCAAGCATTTACTGATGTACACATTCTGAATAACCTTGTGGAATTCAGAAATAATGCTCTTAATGTATAGTTGCAAATGAAAAAGATTAAATGATTTTTAACTCACAGAAATGAATCCTAAGTAAGGCTAAGCAAACAGAATGTTTGCTGATGTTTATCAGAAACCGTATTTAGGTGGAACTCAAAGTGATTTTCTGCTATATTTTCAATTAATCTAATTTTTGAATTGCTGAATTTTGAGTTTTCCTATATGAAGGGAAATTTAATAAAAGCAATTCAAAATGCAATTCTGAAATACTTCACTTGAAATTGCTTTCTCATGCTATTACTTTTTAGGGGGAAAGCCCCCAGTTCAATGAAATAAAAATTAGTTTATGAACATCTCCTGTTATCAAACTTTCATTTTTTTTTCCCCACTGAAATTTCTTTCTAATTACACTATAGTTTTCAGTATTATTTTATATACTTCCCCCCAATTCCAGCATTTGCTGTCAATAGATAAGTTCCTAGCCATCTGTGATTTCATTCTCCTACATCTTTCTGCAGTTTGCATTTACCAAAATCAAAGGAATGACATCAATATAAACAATGACACAGGCTGTGCAAATTTTTTATATTCTAGAAGTAGCACAGAGGCATTCAGAAAACCATCCATACATCTGTTGTCTTCTCATGTTTTATGCAGTGCAGAGCTACTGGTTTAATTTCGGGGCACTCTGTTGTTGGGTTAGCTAGACTGCAAATCTGAACTAATAAACATGCTTTCAGTGAGGTTAATTTACTTAGACAGAGGACCAGACATATATAAATATACTGCTTTGCTTCTACAGCCATCTCGATCCTAGCTAATCACGAGAACTCTGTAAAGGGTATTTCATCATAATACCCAAAAGTAACAAATTAGGGTTTCTTTCTCACTTCCATATACAAGAAGTTTCTTTCCCACATACACTCTTCATCTGGTTCTCAGTACATTCCTGATGGTTTTTTTAAAAGTAGTCAGTTCCAAGACTGATTTTGTGATCAAAAAGTACATTTTACAACGCAGCAGTCTTTTCTACAGCACAAGAAACACTGTATATATCAGAAAATAGAACTCAGCTTAATAAACACCTGACTTTTGTTTTGTGGGATTTTAGACAGAAAGAAAACAGACCTTTAAATTCATAAATTGTAAGAAGGAGGAACTAAGACTCTCGTTGAGTTCAGCACAAGTGATCTCACATCATGTGACAGTGAAGTGTTAAAATTCAAGTTATTTGTGCCTAGTTCATTGCTTTTTCATGTTAAGAACTTGATATCATTGCAAATCTGAGCACCTTTTCTCCAAATGATTCAGTAGGGTAAAATTGGCTTCATTACACAACTGAAGTAATTTAGCTTTGCGCAATATGTATAAGGCTGAAAACAAGGTACAATAAGGCAATGTCACTTACTATTTCCACTTACATGTTGATTCATCACCAGCTTCAAGTTTTTTTAGGAATCACCACAAGAAGTTTTTAAAGTCCCTTCTCAAATCTTCTTTGTCTATAATCCTGTAATAATTTCTCTTGGCACTCTAGTAGAGTGACAAAAACTTGTAAGTTTCTTATTAGCATGTTTTATAGCTGCATCGTCTGCTTGTTCAACTAGGCAGCCTGTTATTTTTGTCAGGATCCTTCTGGGAAATTGTATTTATAGGATCACAAGGGTTCTTCTCCCTTGTGGCTCTGACTGTTATAAGCACAGGTTAGAAGAGATCACGCAGCCCCTGTGCACTTCTGAAGTGTACTTTCTTCTGAAGCTTACACCCTTAGTTGTCTTAAGTACAGCTTTCCTCTGTGCTTTTATAGATTTTTTCCCAAACACAGAATGTTGCAAGTACCTTTTCTTACCAAATCACACCTGCAGTTATTATCTTGCCTCATTTCCAAAATCCCTTATCTGTAAGTGAATAGCTATCTTATTTTGCTTTATCCATCATGGCTGGCAAAACTGTTCAGTTGTATTTCTGTCACTGAGCAAAGACCAGTTAAAGGGATCAGTAAAATTCTACTATAATTCTATGATGCTGCTGAACACAACATGTTTACTATACTGACAAATGCTCAGTGTATTCATCCAAGCGAATGCAAGATTTGTTTGACTAGCTTCTCTTTTCTTTACTTACTTTAACCTAAATATTTAATGTTCTGGGATTTGTAGATATGGGGCTCAATGCCAAGTTTAGCAATGCAGAAACTGTGGATAAGAATTATTACAAAGCCATGGAGAGCTTTGTATATAAAATGATGTCAGGATCAGTTGCAGTAATCAATGCTTTGTTTTTTTCTCTTTTTGCTTCAGCACTCAGTCTGGCATCTGCTCTATCCCCTAACAGAGGATTCTGTTTTTGAAGATGGTCACTATATGTTCGGTGTTCTTTGAAAATCTATACTGTTGCACACAATTGCATGTTTTCATGCAATTGGTTTACAATACTATCATCCTACTTTCTCCATTTGGCTTATTTTAAATTACAAAAACTACTCGCTTTCAGTGTTGTTGCTAAAAAACCTGTACATGTAATTGTGTATCTGAAGTAATTTTTAAAAATCACCTGCTCCTGAAGACTCATAAAACTAATATGTTCCTATGGGATATATTAGGTTTGCACATGAAGAAAATACTTGTCCAGGAATCATAGAAATGAAGAAAACTCTGTGCTTTTTTTTTTTTGTCTGCTCACTTGCCATTTGCTTTCCACAATCTTCACTGTGTTTTTTCGTCTTCACAATCTGCAGAGAAAGATAATGTAATACTTACCTAGCTTTGAAAGTACTAATAGTTTCCTAGATTTTTGTGCAACACAGACTCCTAGTGTAACTTTTGCCTTCAAAAAGAAGAATCAAACTGTAACAGTAGAATTTAGATGGAAATGGGAACTCTGGACTAAAATTATCCTTCCACAACAAGAAGCAAGATTTAAAGATAAAGTATAAGTAACACGTGCAAATACTAGTTATCTAAATGGTTTCATGTTCTGTGCTATGAAATTAGATATTCTATCTCCTCATTCTTGAGTTTCATGAAAATCTGAGAAGTGATGAATACAGAAGGGCACTGTGGAAAGCTATACTAGCAAATGGCCTCTCAATGGGTAATTCTGGATTCTGGAATTTCTCCAAAACATGGATATGTGTATGCACCATTTTTGGCACTTAACCTAATTTCTATGGAAGAAAGAAAACAATTCCTGATGACAACAAAAAAAATTGCATTATTAAACCTTCTTTTTCTTCCATTTCTGCTTCAGAAATATTCTAATACGGATGTTGTGATTCAGGCTATGCATAATTTTATTGTGATACAGAGAAAAAACCCAAACACTCATTTCTTATTAAAAGATACATCCAGATATTGTGCAAGAAAAAAAAAGGCAGTTTTTGCTTTCTTTAGTTCTCAGGTACTTCTAATCCTAGACTTACATATCAGGAAAACTGTTAAGGATACTCTGTCAAGAGTATTAAAGTCATCGTGACCATATCGTAGAAGATAAGAGCAGAAAAAGCCTTATCCCAGCCTAGCTTCTTCCATTTATGAAATTGTTTTTTTGTGATATTAGCAAAAGGAATGTAGCTAATACAATGACACCTCAATGCATTAACAAATGCAGCACAGATGAACTCTTTTAAGTTCTAGTGATTCTTTAGTCAAAACTCATCACAGAATCACAGATATTAGACCATCTATATTTACTAAAACTCTCTTTCAATGGCTTAACTTTGTGTGATTTTCTATTCTTTTTACAGATGTTGTCATAAAAATGAAAAACGAAAACATCTGAGTATCAGATATTGCAGATAACAATGTTCAATTCTGACCTTATTAATATTTGCAATTGTGATTAAGTAAGCCTGCCGTATGCCTACATCTCCAGCATCCCATTTCAATGGAAAGGAGAAAACCATCAAATTACCACTGGAAACAGTAAGTGATCAGTGTGGCAGGGCTTTTGTGATACTGTGTACCACAAGGCACCAGACTACATGATCATGCACATTCTCCAAATCCTTTAGATTTCGGTTCACCGTCTAAGAAAACAGAAAATTGTTGAAGTAATTCCAACAGTAAGTAAGCATTCATTACTGTACAAAACTAGGAAGTTTATTAAGTTTAGTCCCTTATATGACAATCAAATACACTAATTAATCTTGTTTAAGTTCTATCTCTAACTGAAACATGTTTTCTTCTTCAGTGAGACAATTTTAACACTGTTATGGATTTAGCCCTTTGGTGATTAAAATTCTTCCAATTTTCAAGAGTCTCTTTGTGGTCAATTTGTATTTACTTAATATTGTGCCAGATTTTAGATATAGTTCTCCTATGCTCCTCTTTTCTCTGGATGAATTAGATGCCTCTGTGGAGTTCAAACAAAGAGCAGCAGCATACATAATCAAAACAGAGAATTATGCATAGCATAATGTCATGCCATTTTCTGTTCTTGATACAGCCAATGTCACCAGTCTGAAATATCATAATATTTGGTCTTTGATATTCAGTGAAAGATTGTCATTTACCGTGTGTAACTTATTTTTTCTGTCCTTTCAGTTTTTTGTTCGCTTGGCTTAAAAGGCAAATCTTTGACTCCTTTTTTAAGAGAGGCTAAGAATATTTTTTTTATTATTTTTTTTAATTTCTTCTACAGAATTAGGGGCAGCATACTAGAAAGTCCACAGCCATCTATAAGAGTTTTGATACTCCCCATCTCAAATGAAAAGGGCTCACATGAAGTATTCTGCAAGGGACCTGCATTCTTCCAAGTCTTGTTATGTTACTGTGTCATAATCATTTATTGGTTAATATACATTAAGTTCCTACTTTTGTGCTAGTCAGTGAACTCAAAATCAATACTAAACTGGAGCTGCTAATAAAGAGTCACTCATCTATTACTGTCATCTCAGACCTTGAATTTGATATGATTATTTTAATCCCATTTCTATTTCTTTATTCCTTAGTCACCCTCATCTTCCTGTCAAATGCTCTAACTATTTAGTACTATTGACATCTTCCAACTCTGTGTCAATGGTAAAATTAGTTAACATATTTTTCCTACTTTTACTAACTTTGCTAATGAATTAGTTCAATAGCAATCATCCTACACCAGATCATTAAGAAAATGGTATGTTAATTTCTCTTAACACATTACTCAGCTTTCAATACAGCCAGCTGACTTCTGCTTCTTCTCTTCAAAGTCTCAGCTGAACCTCATTATCTCCAACCTAGTTTCCAAACTTCCTAGTACGTAGCGTTTGAGATGCAGATAAAATAAAATTTTAGACAAATAAAATGTAACAAATTAAGATTTTTGCAGAAAAAGAAATTATCAGGATGCTGGTCTGCTATGAAATAGCCATGGTGAATACTTTACATTTTCATTCCTTATCTTGTTCATCTCTGAAATAAAATCAGCATTTGCATGATACTACTATTGTTTGAATAGTAGCATTTAAAACATTCATCAGTGAAACCATGATTTTACTGTCAGTTCTGTAGTGTGGCATAGAAATACTCTATGTCCTCTTTCATTAGTTTCATGCTCATTTCTTCTCCTCCTCTCCCCATTTAAACTGAAATAAATCATTTGACAAATTCCAAAAGAACATCAACGGGGACTTATAATACTGACTTTTGGACAGCCATACTAGAAGCCAATAATGGCTTTTATTCTGACTTTTCATCTCTCATCCTCTCATCCATTCCTAGATATTGACTTCCAATATCTTCTTATTCTCGTCTTCCTTGCAACAAATTTCTTTTTCCTTCTGCATGTTTTTTAACTTCTCATTATTCTACTCTTGCAGTAGCAAATAGTCTGAAGTGACAACTGAGAATGAAATCACGGCACTATTTAGAAGTGCAAGAAGAAAAATATTTTTCTTGGATATGTGTCAAGCACACATCTTGGTAGACTGACAGTCCCCTAAAATATGAGGCTGCATAATCTATGATTTTTGATTTGGTCAAGTTTATTTTAATAATTTTTTTATTTATTTGGGATAGGTCAAGAAGTAACGTGTACAAACCAAAACAGTGGAAATTTAGGTTAGATATTAGGAAGACATTTTTTACTTTGTGAGTATTGAAACACTGAAACGAGTTTTCCAGGGAGGTTGTGGATGCCCAAATCCTGGCAATGTTCAAAGCCAAGTTGGATAATGCCTTGAGCAACCGGGTCCTTGAGGTGTCCCTGCCCGTGGTAGGAAAGGGTGAGACTAGTTGATCTTTAAGGTCCATTCCAACTCTTTTACATTCTATGAATCTATGATAGCTTCTCTGCCCCATTTCCAGACAGTAAAACTTCAAGTACTTAATTTTTCTCCCAAACACCGTACCGTGGTTGCAATCCATAGCACAGCTCACAAATGACATTTTAGAAATGGTGCAGTGGCTTGTCTTAGATTACTCACTACTTGATCAAAAATGACAGCCACAGGAGCAAAAATCCACCAGATATTAAGGCTTCTCAGAATCACTGTATCCATCTCAGAATCACTGAATCCATCAAGGTGTGGCCAGACATAATAAATTACTATGCTACCTTAATTTAAAAGACCTTTCTCATTTTAACTCAAATTATAGTTAAACAGTGAGTAAAATGGTATAGTTATATATCCATATATTCTCCAGTTTTTGCTAAAGCAATTAGAAGTTGGCAGGACTTTTGCAATTTATTTTTTTTTACCTAAGGAGAGTCTGTGTCTACTTGATAAATAATTTTTCTTACCCTTCTTCTCAAGTTGTGCAGTTTATCAAATTTAAAAATCACGTTTTAATTTCAGTGTTGGGAGCATCACGAACATGTACCTGTTTCTGGCCACAGGCTTTTTTTTTTTTTTTTTTTTTCATCTCCAGCTTCTCCACATACTCTCATACTCTTATTCATCCTAAAGGTTTCAGTTTGAAAGGCTTCCTAATATGAAGAATGTTAAAGATATTATGGGAATATTGAATTGTTTTCCTGGGTTCCTGTAAGAACAACTTGTCATAGAAAACTTTGCAATTAACTGGAATTACAAAGTTTGAAGCCATTTAACACTGCTGTATGGAACAACTGAAATAAGACAAACATGTTACAAGTCTGAAGAACAATTTTTTCTTAGAATGTAAGGGAATGCAATCTGCTGGTGAAAGGTTAGGGGCAGTATCACCTTTAACTAGAGAATAAGGAACTATTCATTTACCAATGCATATCTAAGACATTCTGCAGAAAAGTCAGGAGAAAAATATTTAGAGTAACAGCTAAAATTTCTTGCACCAAAAAATCTGTTTCTAGTCATATTCCCCTGATTGGGAGTTACTGAGACAGTATTATAATTTAGAACTACATGTAAAAATAAGATACTCTGTTCTAGACCCAATATATTAAGAAGGGTCTAACTAGTCTCCTATTGATCTAGGGGGTTTAATTCAGCCCTACCTCATATATCCCTCCTGAATACATATTAATCTACTGATTTATCACCTCTGTAATAATCTTCACATCATTCAGTGAATTAACCAGGAGATGAATTAAATATTTTAATAGCATATGTCTAGTAAAGGCAGAATGAATTCGCCTTCTAATTATAATATCTAATTTTCTTCTTACTATTCTTCAGCAGCTGTACTGTTGGTCATGTTGAGTTTTTTAAATTTAATTTTCTTTCTTACATGTAACCTCTTCACCTTAAAATGATCTTTTATCTCTCATGAAAACAGATGACAAGACTATTTTTCAGTTCAGAACTTTTTCATAATTACCTTTTTTGCCTCAAGGGAAAAACTGTATACATTATCAAATCCCTTGGCTTTGCAACTGAGTAGCTTTAACAGTCCTGCACACTGCCTGCAGGTATTGTAATTTATTTTGAATATTAGAAAATCCTCAAATTATAAGTTCTAACGAGGTAGAGTCCTGTTCAAATAGAAACTCATTATGTGTTTCTTAGTGCCTTGTAAACTGGTCCTGTAGATTTTTTACAATTGCTTATTTCTCTTCCAGTCCTCACAGTTACCATTAACCATTCATGCAATGCTGGATCTAACAGTTTCTATTTATCCGTATAAAATCCCATGGCCACTTATCACTTACACCTGCAGAAGTGTTACAGTGCAATACAAGAGTGCTACTGAGCACTGCAGGACTTATTGTGGAAGGAGGAGATGCTGCCTGTCACTAAGCTCAAACTCTGTAAAAGAATCACAGAATAAAAGAATGGGTCAGGTTGGAATGGCCCACAGTGGGTCACCTGGTCCAATCTCTCTGCTCAAGCAGAGTCATCCTAGAACACATTACCCAGGATTGCATCCAGATGGTTCTGAAATGTGTCCAGCCAGGGAGACTCCACAATCTCTCTGGACAATCTGTTCCAGTGCACGGTCACCAGCACAGTAAAGGAGTTCTTCCTCATATTCAGGCAGAACTTCCTGCATATCAGTTTCTGACTATTACTTCTTGTGCTATTGCTTGGCACAACCAAGAAGAACCTGGCTCCATCCTCTTGGCACCCCTCCTTCACATATCTAAAGACATTGGTGAGGTCCCCTCCCAGTTGTCTCTTCTCAGGGTTGAACAAGGTCAGCTCCCTCAGCCTTTCCTCATAAGAGAGATTCTCCAGTCCCCTAATAATATTTGTTGAGCTCTATGTCTCTCAAGTCATGAGGAGCCCAGAAGTGGACACAGTTCTCCAAATGCATCCTCACTAGTGCTTATTAGAAGGGCAGGATCACCTCCTTTGACCTACTGGCAATGCTCTTCTTAATGCACCCCAGGATATCATTGGCCTTCTTGACCACAAGTGCACACTGCTGGCTCATAGACAGATTGTTGTCCACCAGGATCCCCAGGTTCTTCTCCGCAGAACTGTTTTCCAGCAGGAAAAGAGCCCTCAGCCAGTACTGGTGCATGTGGTTATTCTCTCCCAGGTGCAGGACCCTGTGTTTGGCTTGGTTGAATTTCAGACAATTTTTCTCTGCCCTACTAAAGAATACTTCAGAAGCAGCAACACACCAGTAGGTTACAGATTTTTGGTTTGGAGTTAAGCACCAAGAAGAATTATAAAACATGAAGAGTCCCTTGTCATATTAATTTATCCATTCCTTAAGAGTTTCAGGTCAACCAGAACGCAGCCCAATATCATCCTTTCCTGGTTAAGTTACAACAGTCATGGTCCAGGGCTCCCTCAAACCCTCTAGATGTAATGAGCTTCACAGAAACTTGTCTGAACATCAGAATTCTAGAAAAAGGAAATAGGCTCTGGATCTACTGTAAGGATGTAGCTGAAAATATGATCTTCCCAGATAAGTTGCTTACTTTTAGATTCTAAATGGAGATGGAATAACTGCTGTAAAGTGTGAGCAATGCACCGATCAGCTGTTATGATCCGATTATTAAAATAATTAGAGATGCCTATGCCCAAATTAAGGTGCAAATGAGACCATATGCCGAAGTTACTAGTATGGATTTTATTTAGCAGTAAATATGAGGTAGAGAGAGATAGGAAAAAGAAGGAAGGGGGAGAGAGAAAAGGAGTGCCAGAGAGACAGATTAAGTAGAAAATATCACCACTCCATGGATTTTGACAGTGTCCCATTTGTCCTCTTCTTCAGGTCTTCTCAGTAGCGAGGGTCCCAGTTTTGTTGAAATGACCACTGCAGTCTTGATCCATCAGGTGGCAGGGGAAGCCCACTGTCCTGGTTATAGTGGCCAGGACCAGTTTGTCACTGTGGGTGTGGCCTGGTCTGTGTATTCTACACCCTCTATGCCATTTCTCATGATCTGTTAGTAACGGATTATTGGCAGCAGCTGCCCAGGGCACACCTGACACATCAGGCTACAAGCTGGGTGCTTAAGAACTCTGTGAGACAGGAAAGTTTCCTGTCTTCACACCAGTAACTCAGGTTTGATAACTCCCTTCTAGGGAGTCATTAGCACCTTCACACCCAACCAGAGGAGTCATGTCTGCTAATGGGGTATCAAAGATTTCAAAAGTATCCCAAGACTCACAGAGTAAATCACCCATTGTGAAACTCCTCACCTTGGGAGAGGTACTGGGCATTTCCATCTGAACCTAAGCATATATAACCTTGTGGTTTGGGGAATTCTGATACCACTCGTCAGATTCAGAGGAGGACCAGGACCTCAACAGGACTGGGACTGCCACTCTCAACCAGACTGCAACCATCACCCTCACCAATAGGTTTCTTCTTTCCTTTTACTTTGTATTCAGGGGGTCCACATGTTGCTCAGCTCAGGGGCTGGCGATCTCCATTCTGTTTGTGCCCCACAGTGCTGGGTTGAACATCTGTTTTTGTGGGACAAATATATTTTTTCTCTACATAATTGTACGTATTGTGATCTTTTTGTTAAATTGTATTTCTGACTTGTAATCTCTTTCTGAGTTGAGTTCATTTCTCCTCCTGGTTTACCTTTAAACCAGTACACCCTCAAAACACAAGTTCTATTGGGTTTATATTATGCTTAGGGCAGGAGGAAATGCTCCAGTACCTCCTGCTGGGGAGGGGAGTTTTACACTGAATGAGTCACAGGACACCTGAGAGTCTTTTATGACACCTTCTAAGGCTTTACACTATATCTCACATCAGTGCAGTAGAGTCACTCATGGCCCATTATGTCCCATCAGCAGTGATTAATACCTTCAGGCTACATGGGAATGTCCTGGTATTTCTCCAGAGGGAAGAATTCACAGCTGAGTCACTTGTGTAAGGACTTTTGGCATAATAAAAGGCATTATCCCACCTCAAAGGATTTGCCTCTTATTAGCCTCTTCCCTTATCTTGTTTCACACCCAGCTTGTAGCCTAAGGTGGTGGGTGTGGAAGCCCAGAGCACCTGGGCAGTTACTGCAAGTGGTCAGTTGTTTGAGTAATTAATCACTAAGAATGCAGTCTCTTACATTAGTAGAGAAACTTCCACTTATATCTTTGTAGAATTTAATTCAGTACTAATAAAAATAGTTAAATTGCTGTTTACATTAACTAAGCTGATAAGATCAACTGTTTACATACCTGATTCTATAGCTTCCTCTTTCAAAGTTATACTCTTAATAATCAGCAATTTCTGCTTTTGTCTAACAACCCCAGGGATACAGAAGTGTTCTATAATAATAGGAAAATGAGATCTCCCCTGAGGTCTCTTAGGTGACCCATTCATACCTAGAGGACTAAAAGTATTTTTCAATGCTTCAGATTTAACTGAACTATACACATATTTATCTATATCACTTACCTAGACAGAAGGTGATTATGCATGTAATAATTGAAACAATATTCTCAATAACACTAGTCTGGCTTTTATAACTCTACTTCCATGTTTTGTTCTGACATGAAATGGAGACTCCTGTTACTGATTTCAAGTCAGTCTCTTTTACAAGTGTTCTGAAATATGGTGAAAAATGAGCAAAAGAAAAAGAAACTCATAGCAGTACTCACAGCTGTTATGAGATCTTCACCAGCCTATATGCTCATCACTCCAAGACCTCCTTACTTGATAAAGGGGCTCTAACTCTGCATCTAGCATTAAAACTGGAAGTCTCTTATTGAGGTCCTTCCTTGATTGGCTTGATCTGCTTGAAAGCCTTTGATTAGTTAATTAGCACCTGGGATTTAAATGAAGTGAACTGTGTATTAGCTCTGGTTGTTGAGATCTTGTAATGTTTTTCTATGGCTTTTGGGTAGTGGGATAAGCTCTCACACATGCAGATTTTTCATTCTGATTTGTCTTTCAGTTTTTTGTTCTAATTAAGATAAACTCAGAAATTAGTTTCAGAGAGCAGTTATAATCCTAAATTTTTAGTCTGAGTGCTTGATTTGAGAATGCCTGTACATCAAAATAAAGTCTGGACTTTCCAGGCTATGTGAGCTTGGAACTTTACTGGTTTTCTGTCCTAAATCTTTCTATAATATTAAGTAAGTATAATAGGTTGGTTGTGCAGTTGGCTATACTGCGCAAAGTGAATGAAGATGAGACCTATGAGAATTCTGAGAGGTCTTTTTGAGTTTGAAGGCATTGAAGGAACTCTGGATTGTCCTATCAGTTACTGTTATACTAGGAGACAAAAAGAGTGAACACATTGAATCTAATATTTTCTAACTGCTGTGTTGTTCCAGTTCTGCTTGCTGTATGACTTATGGGGCAGATTTTCTCAGTAAGGTTCTTTGAAAACATTAGGAAGAAAGTAATTTAAACTGAGACAGCACAATGAAACAGCTTGAGATAAAAGTATGAATAAATATTTACTTTTTTGAGATGCTTCCAACTTTCTTTCTGCTTGTGGATGTCAATAAGATATGTTAGAGTAGATAAGGGAGCATATTTTTGCATATAAAGAAAAAAAATACAGGAGTACTTATTCACCCCATAACTTATTAGCAAGTTGAACAGTATTTCTTCAACTTTGTCCTAGTCCCAGATTACTTCTATTTCATCCAAAATAGCTTTCTTTGGTCAGCTTCAAATTTGATTTGTACTTCATGCAATTTTAAATACATCTACAAAAATTATTACAGTAAAGCTGGCTAAGGTTTATTGAGGTTTTGCTGTGCCCTTGCTTTGTAACTAACAAGTACATCATAAACACTTGAAATGGAGTAGAATACTACATACTAGTTAAAAACAATGTTTATTTTGGTATTGTGTGGAGGGGGTTCAAGTTCTAGCTGTGTATCTTTCCCTTGTCAGCTCAGTGAAATATCTGTGTACGTTTCCAACAAATATAGAAAACAGGCCTACATTTTCCAGTCTCTCATCTGTACTGAGGACTTCTGTCCAGCAATAAAAATACAAAATTGTAAGTCTCTTTACATTTTCTTTCATTTCTCAGCAATACATTGCAGTGATTGTGAAAACTAAACATGTTTTATATTCTTGTGCTGCCCAATATTTTCTCTAAATATTTTGGTGATACTGTTGAGAAAAGAGTCTTGAACAGAAGATTGAAGTCCAATATATACATATCCATTACAAGGAGAAAAAGAATGATTTATTACAAATCCAGAATGCTCCTGTATATTGTTCCAAACGTAAGAGTTTTAAAGTAATTAAATGTAAAAGGGACTCTCACAGAAGTAACATGAAGCAAGGAAATATAATGTTATAGTGGCTAGAAGACACAAAATAAACTTCTGTTGAAATGATTTTATATAATGGTAGGGTTTCTTTATGGCTTTCAAAATAATTTAGGAAAGTTTACATTTGCTTCACAATCTAATCAAGTATCTATGACACAGTAATGACAACTACAAGCCACTACATCTGTGGTTCCTCCTACTGAGGAAAAGTTCTTCATGAAAATAACTCTACATTTAAGAGGAAGTGGCCAGAAAACTTTTATTATTCTTTGATAGAAGCCAGTAAACTGGAGTTAGAGTACAAAATTAAGAGTGAAAAAAATACTCAAGGGTGTGAGTTTTCTTATTCTCCAGGGAATTAGAAAAACAAAAACAAAAAGAGAAAGAATGCACAGGGAATTACTAAATGTGCCAGTACACAAATGGGAAGAGATGTGACTCAGGAGGGAATTTTCCCATGCTGGTCTACAGATAAGCAGGTAAATGTTTCAAAGCTTTCACACATAAATGTAGGAAACAGGGATTCATTTTTGCACCTAGCCAGCTGCTTTCAGTGAAATCAATGAGATCTGAGTCACGGAGTTTGAAACTTTAATGAGTTCGCAAAAGTTATGATTTTCTCTCTGTAGAGTGCCAAAATAATAGCTAGATGTTATATGGTGTTGAGTTTAGTCCTGAATTGAGCCTTATCAAGTGTTATTTGAACTTTTTTAGGTCTTTCTAGTGGATTCATTTCACCCTTCATCTCTAAGTGTAAATGAAACAAGTCTGGTTTTGTAGGTATTTTAGGATTTTACAGTGTCAGTATTTTCTTAAATGTTTGGTCTTGTTAGTTCTTGAATGTTTTGAAGAAACAAATGCATTTTTATGAAAAGATATTTAAGCCTCACCACATGTTCAAAAAAGGCTGAGCACATTAACCGTCCTAATGTTCTAAAGCTTATGAAAAATAGTGAAAATGGTTCTTACTGTTGTTTAGAAGAAAATATATTTTAATCCATTTAGTTTTTTCAAAAAGGTATTTTCGTGCACAGTTGCTGTTTTTTAGTCTGCAAGCAGTACTACATAATGAGCTGCTATAGTGCATGTGAGCAGTATTTTAGGTTGTTTCACCCACATAAGCATTCTTGCCTTGTTTTTAAGTGTAGTGTAAAAGTGACAGGTATTAATATTGTAGCACTTCTAACATTTATTTTTAAATTTCTGTGCAAAACACATTGTTGAAGCCTGGTAACAAGCATGACAGCAAATGGCTAAATAGAATTCCATTCATCAGTCCTGTAAATTTCTCTAATTTTAGAGGCAATCTCTGTTTATTACCTTTATTGTAGAAAAGAGACAGAAGAGCTTCACCTAGGATTTCTGAGGTAAAATCCTCAGAAGCATTACATAAAAATATATTTCACTCTCAAAATAATAGAAAGTTTCACTGAAACAAAAGAGTGATTTTGTTTTAAAAATATATTAAGAAAGTTCTACTCTGTCCTTCCTCTATCCTATAGAGCCTAACAACACTGCAGCAATCTTAAACTTGTGAAAGAGCAGTGAATAATCTAAATGCACTTAAATTACCTAATTTCTTACCAGTATCTGCATTAGATCATAGGTACTTAAAGGGAGCATCAACTTGCACAATGACAATTTGACAAAAGTATCATAGAAATACAGTAGGAGATTGAAAAAAACCAAAAGTCAAATCTAATTCCTTTTTCTGATTACCACTACCCACACCACTTTCTACCATAATACTACTTCAATCAGCACATTCTACCTTCTGGAGGCAAGGATGGCCAATATAATGATGCAAGGAGCCACAATAATCCTAGTATAGCTTTCAGAAATAATGATTAGCCCTTGATTTTTGATTCCTTCAGAGAGTGGATGCTGCAGTTAGAAGAGAATTCACCAAAATTTTGGAAAATAGAAGCATGATGGAACACAAAACTCTTTTCAGCTTTGACCTGATTGCATCTGTGAATCCCTGTGAAGGTAGCCAGATTTATCTTCATGGATGTGTGAAAGAAATAATCTGCTAGAGGGTTTTTAGAGTCAGATGCAAAAATCATTTTGTGAAATTACACCTACTGAATATTATAGGACTCTTATAGATGAGTCATGTAATTAATTCATATAGAAATGCTTACCAGTGTGTGATCTCAATTAACTTAATGAATTTTCTCCCTACTGCTTTAAACTGCGGATTCATAATTTTTTTTCATTCCGATGTTGCAGTATCCTACATTAACTGTCTTACTTATCTGAAATTTCTCATTTTAGGCTTTTTCTATGAAGGGCAAATGTAAGATCAAAATGTTACACTTAAAGGAAAAAGTTTAAAACCATTTTCATGTTAGTCCTATATAACTATGTCATCATGTAGCCTAAAATATCCTCTCTAAAATTAACTGGCACATTGCAGAAAATTGTTCTCTGGGTGGGCAGAAATGAATTCTATTAAAGCTAATGAAAATTGCACATCTGTGGCATAAGACCATATGTCCAGAAGAGAAGCAGTATGTGGAATAACTCTTCCAAATTTAAACCCGATCACTGAGCTTTTCCTGTCATGGAGCTGAGCTCACCAGACTTGTGAGAACTCTGAAAAAGTTTGATACTCTGACAAATTTTGATACTCTGACAAATTTTGAATCAGTACCCTGGATAAGATAGTAAGCAAATCAGATTAACTAAAGATTTAGATTATTTTAACATTGCTGGAGTCTGACACATCACACACACACACACACACACATACATATATATGTATATTTAACTTAAAATATTTTGAACAGGTAACAGCCAGTCTTCATAAAGCAGAATGACATCCTTAAACCTAAATCTCTGGTTTCAACACATTAATAGATACTTCAGTTACATTACATGCACATGAAATAATGGCATGTAATTGTAAAAAAGGAGAGAGAACCCTTTAGTATTATTAAGATCTCTGCTTTCATTAAGAAAATGTACTCTTGGTACAGTAGAAGATGGATTTACTAATGGAGCTGAGCCAAATGTGTGTATTTCACTCTTCCAAAATGGAAAAACAGAAACTAGTGGAACTGGGTGAAGAACATCAAACTCCTCCAGTCAAATACTGCTGGGTAGTTTTTTTCCTGACTATGATTTCTTCCTTGTCAAGTGTAACCATTAGTATAACCATTATTTTTGTGATGCTTTTGTTTAATACAAAAGGTTTCTTTGTCATTCGGTGGGACCTCTTCCTGGCAAGCATATTTGTATTACAAAAATATGCTTCCTCCTGCCCTATATACTCATGATATATACTTATATGTATTATAACTCCTCTTCATTCTCTCAAACTCCAGGGTTAACTCAGAAGTCTTTAAAATGGCTGAAGCACTATAGGCAGATAAAGGAACAGACTTAGGCCTTATGACTGGACCTTGAATTATTCTAAATTTATGAGGAAGAAATTTACAACTCCTAGAGATTAATTTTGGTCTATGATGACTTGTAAAACAGTATATTTTTTTCACAATTATATAAATATTCCTCTTACGTTAAGCAGCAACAAATAGACAACTTATGACAAATGACACAAAAAATATTCTTCCTGATAGTGCCTAGTGACAGCCTTCTGAATGTGGAATTTTTTTCATTACTATGTCTTCTCTATATTGATGATTACCCCATCTGTAATTTTCCTAGTTTAGTATCCTCTTAAGAATAAATACACTAATTTTGGCAGAGGACAAAAGTGAGAGTCACCACTGAATGTCATTAAGATTCCCTCTAACAAGGTTGCCCACACACTGTATTTTCAACCAAAAATATGTTGCACAGAATAACAGAAGTGAATGACTAGAATAACAGAAGTGAACCACTTTAAAGATGTTTCTCCTTCCTTCTGGCACTGTTCTAGATGTTTGATGCCATGTCTGTAAGATTGTGATTTGACCTTGCCTGGATGCAAGGTGTACACAAAAGCTGCTCTACCACTCTTCCACAGGAGAGAAAATAGAATGTGAGTCTCGTAGCTTGAGACGAGCAGAGAGAGATCACTCGGCAGTTACCATCACAGACTCAGCTTGAGGAAATTAAGTGAATTTATGGCCGATCAAATCAGAGAAGGATAATGAGTAGTAAAACCAAATCTTAAAATACACCTTCCCCCACCCCTCTCTCCTTCCTGGTCTTAACTCAAATATACTTTATACCTTCTTCCCCTACCCCCTCCTCAGCACTGCAGGTAGCTGGGGAAGGGGGGCTGTTCATGACACATTGTCTCTGAAGCTCTTTCCTCCTCAAAAGGAGAATTCTCACTCTCCCACTGCTCCACCGCGGGGTCTCTCCCATGGCAGACAGTTCTCCACAAACTTCTCCAACATGAGTCCTTCCCACAGGCTGCAGTTCTTCACAAACTGTTCTAGCATGGGTCACCTGCAGGGTCACAAGTCCTGACAGCAAACTTACACCAGCATGGACTTTGCTCTTCAAAGTTCCACAGGTCCTGCTAGCAGTCTGCTCCAGTGTGGGCTTCCCATGGGGTCACAGCCACATCCAGGCAATCACTTGCTTGGGGCCCTCCATGGACTGCAGTTGGATCTCTGCTCCACTGTGGTCCTCCATAGGCTGCAGGGGAACAGCCTGACTCACATGGTCTGCACCACAGGCTGCTGTGGAATCTCTGCTCTGGCACCCGGAACACCTCCTCTTCCCTCCCTCTGTGCTGACCTTGGTGTCTGAGGAGCTCATTCTCTCACATGTTCCCACCCCTCTCTCCTTTGTCTGAAATTGCTTCTGCCAGATAGTGTGGGGTTTCTTTAATTTTTTATCCTCAAGGTGCTACCGCTATCGTTGATGGGCTTGGCCTTGGCCTGCAGTGGGTCTGCCTTGGAGCTGGCTGGCACTGTCTCCATTGGATATAGAGGAAGCTTCTGGCAGCCCACTACTGTAGCTCACCCACTACGAAAACCTTGTCACACAAATCTGATTCAAAGACATACATAATTAAATGTAGGGACAGTGTTTAAGGTCAGTCTGCAGGTCAGTTGTTTTCAGTCTTTCCACAATCACTTCTGACACCCTAATATTACTACCTAGTTAAAAAAGTGCCATTACCTACGTGTCTTCAAATCACAAGATATCACTTCAGCATAATTTGCATGAAAATAATTATGCTGGTTTTGACTGGGATAGAGATAATTTTCTTCACTTGAATTCACTGATTGCTGCTATGTTTTGGATTTGTGCTGGAAGCAACGTGAATAACACAGGGATTTTTTCGTTACTGCTGAGCAGTGCTTACACCACCCAACCCCATCCCACCTGCAAGGAGGCTGCAGGTGCATAAGAGGTTGGGAGGGGACACTACCAGGACAGCTGACCACCACTGATCCAAGGGATATTCTATACCGTATAACATCATGCTCGGCATATAAAGCTGAGGGAAGAAGGAAGGAATGGGAAGGGGTAGGTGTGTTATATGATGGGATGTGACCTCCAGAGTGATTACATTTATCTTCCCAAGTCCTGTTATATGTGATGCAGCCCTGCTTTCCTAGAGAAGGTCTGTCCATAGCAAGAGGTGAATGAATTCCTTGTTTTGCTATGCTTGCTGGTCAGGCTTTTGCTTCCCCTATTAAACCATCTTTATCTCAGCCATGAGTTTTTTCACTTTTCCAATATTTCCCCCCATCCCATTGATGGGGGAATGACCAAGGGGCTGTGTAGGGCTTATTTGCCAGCCGGGCTTAAATCAGAACAATAATAAATGTTCTGTTTTTTTAAAAAAGAAGACAGAAATACAAGGAAAAGAAAATAAATGCATAACATATGGAACATATATTAGTGATTTCCATAGTAGCCTTTTGTCTTGCCTTTCTCATATGTCTTTTCTGTTCATATAATGAGACAACTTTGATGAGATTGTATTTGATTCCATAGTGATTCATTTAGGAACTGGTTTTTAATTGTGGGAAAACAGGAATAGAAACAACAAGATAATTTGATAGGCATAGAAGGGGGTTTTATTACTTGTGTGTTTTTTATGATTGGGTTCTGAGAAATTTATTAAAATTATTAAGAGCAACCATGAAGTTAAAGAGTCCTAATTTTGTTGAAAGTTAACAAGATTCAAGCTTGTACATTTTCAAATCACTTATAAAACTAGAACTGAGACTCTAAATTCCTGAAAATACTTTGTGTATTTTACTGCTTGGCTCTTCTGCAATATTAAACAACCAAATGAATTCAATACTGCATTTATTAGAAACCTAGTTAAAATACCTTCAGATATTAAAAAAAAAAAAAATCCATTAATTTTTCTAGTAGAATTTTAACTTCAATCAGAATAATTCTTAAAAAAAGTTTTTGGGCTTTGTGAAAAATTTCTGGGTTAAATATGAATGAAAAGCCACTAATTCTCAATGTTTGTGATAATTTCATGACTGCTTTGTCATCTTAATGTCCTCAAGGTACAGAAAAAGTAAATGAAAGGTGTGTCTCCAAAAGAAACACATAGTGTGGTATTAAAATGTTGGATGCTGCATGCTTCTCATAGTGTCCTGCATAATACCACTGTTTATATTTTTTAATAATCTTGTGCTTTACTACATGAATTCAGGAATTTGGGAAACTCTACAGATGTACTTTATGACATAATGTATAAAAATGTCTAATGTATAATAATTCATAGATAATTAATGTAGAATATGAAGTAATATGTAATTATGTAATACATTGAGTACAGTATGGTTATATGTTATAAAATATGTATAGTCTAGAATTTATGTGACATATAAATCACATGTAGTTTTAATATAGATATCTTTTAATATATTTATATAGCTACATTTAATATACATGAGATAACATGTAACATTCATACTCATCCCTTAAGAAGACATTTAAGTTTATAGCTTTACATCAGGCTCACAAATTAAATATAGACAATACACAATCTGATCTTATACCAGACAAGACAAACCTCAATTAGTGGAGAAATTTAACTGTACTAGAGTCTTTAGCAACTATATTTTCACCTTTTAATTTGGTTGTAACTCGTGGTATGTCTGCGTTAGAACTAAATTTCACTAGGGAAAATCTGATTTTAATTGAAAATATTTACCTAATTACATCAATTTTCTATTCCTCTTTTTCAGTGAGCTCAAGTAGGAGAAAAGAAACTGGCTGGAGGAAAGTTATAACACTAACTTTCAGATTTGTGTAATATGTCATGGCTGTTCCCTGACTGGCTGCAGATCATGGAAGTATGAATAAAGCTGAAATATCAACAAAATGTTCAATTTGTTTTTAGTGTGCTTTTCATGATCCGTTTTCAACACCCTACTGTTGCATAAAAAAGACTTTTAAATGTATTCCCTTACTGAAAATTACATAGGTGTAATATATTTTTTTTCACAAAGTACAATGAGGTAGGGATAGAAATCCATGGTTTTAAATGGAGAAGAATACACATATAGTTTAAATGCTCAAATAAATGAAAAAAGAATATACTGAAGCTCTGTCTCTAAATACACACAGTTTCTCATAAATTCCCACTTGGATATTCAAATAAAATGTCTGATCATAGAAAGAAGGGAGTAGGGTTTTATATGTTGTTGTTTTTTTACCCATGTCAAATATACAGACATTATTATTATGGGTAAAATATTATACTCTGCAAGTACTACTTTTTAACAGGTTCAAAGAGACAACTGTGTTCTTAGTTGTAATAGGCTATTCTTTGAAACAGTTTTGAATCGAATAAAATTTATCTTGTGGGATTTTCCAAAGCTATAATCAGTGGGGTGTTTTTTGCTATACAAAAACTGTATTTGACAATTGATTTGTAATGTCAGCAATTTGTATTTATTACTTGCTATTAAAAATAATAATTAAAAAAGACTCGTTTGTAATGAATACAAGTCATGTATTGTACAAGTTATGAGGAGTTTACTGACTATCCAAATACTCATCTGAAACTTGTCACTCACAGGTATTTGCATTTTTTAGGAGGTACAGAACGATAAGCCACTTAAAGAAAGACTTTACTGTCAGAACCTTCTCCTCCCTGCAAGTTGTGAGTAGTGCAGATGGAGTAGTAGATGCAGTCAGTATACAAAGAAGAAAAAGACACTTCAACAGTAGATACCATCGTGAGTCTGAAGCTTTGAGAGAGGCCTCTATTCAAAATGTTTGAAGCTTTCTAAATAGGCACTGAAGAGGAACAGAAAACCATCTATATTCTAGATCTTCATCAGGTCATCAAAAGATGATGTCTACGTGCAAGATAAGTTCCATAAGATAATATTTCAGAATATTTCTTCTTTACTCCTATTTATAGAGCAATGCTGTGTCACAGACTTTAAAGTACTATTGTTATTCTTTAATATCCTTTAGCATTCATTTTGTTGCCTTTTGCTTATTCTTTAACTTTCTAAATCCCACTATTTTTCTTAGATTCTGACATCATTCACTGAAAGAGAACCCTTGCACACTATGCATATATCATATTCTTTTATGATAAACAGAAGGCACATAAAGTCACACAAATCTTAGACTTATGGTCAAGGGCCACTAGGGAAAATTTCTTTGCATTATTTTTTAAATAGTGACATTGTTGTGTTGTTGCATTCCAAGACAACTTAAAACATTATCAATTTGTAAAAGAATAAGCATGGTGTTCTGTTTCATCTGAGACAGAATTAATTTTCCTCTTGTCATTGCTCAAAGACAGGGGTGCACTTGATGAATAATGAAGGATGGGAAACCTGGTGTGTGCCTTAATGGGATTTGATTTTGGGTGACAATAGATAATGAATAAAACTGCATGATGTTGCTTGCTGTACAACACTGTGTAATATCACTTCTATGGCCTACCACCACACTGAGTGCCTCACAGCGTCTGTTTTTGCCACTCTGGATCTGTGGATCAGACCTGACTCCCCTTTGATTGCCACATCAGTGAACAATGACTTTTGGCGCAACTACATAAGTGAAGAGTCAACAGAGAGGGGACCCGATCAATGTCTGTGGGTATCTGAAGGGAAGATGTCAAGAGGATGGAGCCAGACTTTTCTCAGTGGTGCCAAGCAATAGGACAAGAGGCAACAGACAGAAACTGATGTACAGGAAGGTCCACCTGAATATGAGGAAGAACTTCTTTACTGTGCAGGTGACCAAGCACTGGAGCAGATTGCCCAGAGAGGTTGTGGAGTCTCCCTCACTGAAGATATTCCAGAACTGTCTGGTTGCAATTTGTGCTCTAGAATGACTGTACTTGAGCAGGGAGGTTGGACCAGGTGACTCACTGTGGACCCTTCCAACCTGACCCGTATTGTGATTCCGCAAGTTTGTAAAAGGTGATGGGGTATTAGGAAGTGTAGGATCTGGCACGATATAAGTGGTATGGAATAAAGAATGGATACTGTGTTTATTTTGGCTGGGACTGAGTTTCTTTAGGAGAATAATGTTAAAACACTGATGTTTGGTTTTTGTTAAGTAGTGTTTGCCGTAAGTCAAGGACTTTTCTCTGTCTCCTGGTCTGCCAGCAGGGAAGTCCAGAAGAAGCCAGAAGGCAGCATAAGCAGGGCAACTGATCTGAACTGGCCAAAGGGATATTCCATACCACAGAACATCATGCTAAGTATATAAACTAAGGGAGAGTGGACCGAGGGCCATGAATGGCTGCTCAGGATGGGATGGGCATCAATCAGAGGGTGATGTGTGATTGCATTAAGCATCACTTGTTTCTCTTGGGTTTTGTTACTCTCTCCCTCTCTTTATCATTACACCTATTAGTATAATCACTGTATGTAATTTTATTTTAATTATTTTATAACAGTAGTGAGTGACCTGGTGCGTGGTATTTAGTTGCCAGCTGGGGTTATATCACAACACATGGGAATGGGAGGAAGAGAGAAACAGGCTTTGCTGACATTAGTGGTGAACATTAACTTACTTAAAAAGTAATATTGGCTTTTCCTGAACCACAAATCAAGAGTATATCTGATTCTGAACGCTTTTTGTAAATGTCTTCTGACTGTCTTATTACTATCAAAGGGTATTTTTATTTAGTTTCTGTTTCTGCTTTTACTCCTTATACCTTCTCTCCTTATTCTTGCCTAAGGATTTCTCCTTTTTTTTTTTTTTTTTTCCCCAGGGTTATGACATTTCCACTAGAAAATACAGGGAGAAAAGCTTGTTTCACAAACATCTTTTTATATTATTCTGAATTTTTACAACTTGTCAAGTTCATTTTTTGCTGATAGTGTACTAATGACTGCCAAAAACCATTCTTTGTGGGCTGGGTAATGATAAATTTGGATTCCAGTCTTTCAAAGTCAAACTCTTGATAAAAATAACCAGAGTGAACATCTTTGATGAACAGGTAATTTTTAATAATATCAAACAATTCCTTTCTGTGAGAATTACTACTCTCTCATCTCTAAACAACCTCTCCTGTAACAGCAGCTGCCAGTTAGGGATACTGTCTCTCGAAAAGGTGCTCAACCCACATTTAATTGATTTTAAATGTGTTATGTTTCTCCATGGAAGGTGAGGGGTGTTTTTCAGTATTTTATGCCATCAGAGGCTCATGTCATGCTATAGAAAGTGCTGAAATATTCTCAGATCACAATGGAGCATGTACAGATTCAAGCAGAGTTTCTCAGGGGTCAACTCTGTCATCTAAGCTCCTGATAATGTTAAAGAAAGAGGAACACTTAATTTTCCTTTTTTTTTTTTCTTTTTTTAAATATATATATAGAGAGAAAAACCTGCATTCCACTATGTAGAAAGGCCTCCACTGATTTCCATGAGAATTTTCCCTTTGATTTTACTAAACATATTGATCCAAAAGTTAGCTAGTTGCGTTAGCTATCTACTACATTAGAAAGAAGAGAATCCTGTGGAGAATCACCCTAATTTAGACTACAAAGCTTGAAGAAGTGAATCTATTAATGTAAATAAACCTTATATTGTTGCTGTTGAATTTTAGCTGTAAATTTTAGAGACTATAAAAGCAATTCTTATAATATTTAGACCACATTTTTTTGAATCTCTCCCCTTTTCCTGCAACCTTCTTTTTCCACATCCAAGCACATATATCGAAATTCATCATAATAAATTTCAAGAAACCATTGAAGCTTTGGTGATTTGATTCAAATTACAATAAATAATGCTGCATGCAATTTTGAGGCCTGTCTTATGCTGATCAGGTATTAAAATTGCTACAAAGAAGGAAACCCACCATTATCCTTCTTGTGCTTCTTCATTCAATAACTCTTTGAGTTTTATTCCTAAAAGGCAACTAGAGCATATTGAACAACTTTGTACTCAGGCAGGCAGAGACTGACAAAGACAAAGTTTTGTTGGTTTTTTTTTTTGTGATAGTTTCCTTTAGTGATGTGAGACACTGAATGGTTAAATAACAACTCTTGCTACCTGCAACACAGGCCATTAAAATTTGCCTGTAAATCAGTCAGTATGTTACTAATCTTCACAAATTATGAAGCTTGAAAAGACCATCAACCAATGTTTAAGGAGACTGTACAGTTCTCATGCTATTTTGATTCTAGACTTTTGTTTGGCTTAAAAACCACATTCATGGCTACAAGAATGTCTGGATAATTAAGAGACTTGGAAAAAACTTCATCTCCTGGGAGTTTAAATGGTATTTAGCTTGTCTTATTTTGTTGATGAGCAAGGCTTTTTCTCAAAAGAGAAAGACCCATGACCAGAACAGTACAAAACTGATGTATTTAAACACTTCTAAAATTAACTTATGGCTAGAACTTCAATTTACAAAACCAAGAGGTGTTATTTTTTAGGGCTTTTTTCATAAAATTAGAACTGACTTACTCTGTTTCTAAATGGTGGATTACTGGATGGGCCTCACAATCTGAGGAATGACCAGCCTGTCAAACCATGCAATACAAAACTTTTTAAATATAAATGATTATATGTAAGCAAGTGGGAACATGCATGTATATGTAAAGCGTTGTTGAACTTTCCCTTCACTAAAAAAACCAAACAAAACCAAAACTCTGCAAAACCTTAACAGAGTTTGTATTAAATCTTCCTTGTACTTGTGCAGTATTTTCATTCCGGTTTGCATCAGACAATGCAATGTGTGTGGAGTTTATGAACTGGTATGCTCTGTACAGCATATTCTAAAGAGATACAAATAAGAAAAAAAAAAGAGAAAGACGAACAATGAGAAAGAACTGAATGTGAAGAAACAAAATAAAGAGGGAACACATAGAAGGGGAAAACAGTGGAAAGGGGAAAGGTGAAAAAAAGGTACATGGAAATTTTGCCTTTTAAGAAAATGATGGATAAGCATTAAACTAGTTTCTCTTCAAGATGTATCATTTCCTGGAAATGCCAGAAGGCATAGGCATAGTTATCAAGGTGATAGATGACTTCTTTCCTTAGCTTTGAAGGCAGAAAATTTTGTTACACAGGACACCCTTAACTCTTGGAATTTCACTGTGGCTGTTCTATTTATTTATTTACATTTTATTAAGCAGTCTTGCTCCTTGAAAATGTTTTCCTCTATTGGTTCTTTGCTTGTATCATAGTAGTGAGTTTCTTACTCGGTGCTTCCAAGAACAATAAACACTGCATAGTGGGTAATTCAAAAAAATTCAGTACTTCATTGTCAGAACTCCTTTAAGATTGGATCTCTGGAATATCTTTAACTTCATGCAGTAACACATCTTCATGATGACTTATTGGTGTTATTTTACTATTTCACTCCATTCCTCAGCTTTTCCCAACTATGCCACTTGAACATAGAGCTTGCTTACCTTGTTTGACATACCTGGATTCTTCCTCTGTTGATAATCATCAAAATGCCTCTAATTACTTATGGTAGATAAATTAGCAAAAGCAAGCGCATATGAAATAAGACATGTTTTATCTTGGAATCTTTTTAATGCAGTTTTGTATCAAACCATCTCTCTTCACCAATTCTGCCACATACACTTAACTGGCTTTTTCCAGGGTATAAGTTTAATATAGTATAGTATTAAAGAGAGATGAGGAATTTAAAATTTTCTCTCATCAAATAATTCTTGTTTAATGTATTATTGAAAGAAAGATGTCCCTCTGAAACATGTGAGTGGATCAGGTGTTAGACACCAGATGAGTTATTATGGGGTCAGGACCCCCTTGTGTGTGTGTGTCTGCCTGTGTGTGTGTGCAGGAGGAAGGGATGGGTCGAACCTCAGAGAGGTGAGGTGGTGTCATATCCATTGTGGCAGCCCCCGGAGTCCACATGGGGAAGCCCAGGAGCAGCTGTTAGTCACAAACAGCCCAGGAAACCTCCCACAGCTCCTGAAGCCCCTGACCCATGTCAAGTTGGTAAGGACAGTGGGAACACGGCCCCTCACCCTGGTCTGGGACCCCAGAGTGGCCAGTCGGTCAGAGGTCCTGTCTGAGGGGCTTAGCCATAGAGGCCAGAGCAGATAAAACCAGAGGTTTTGGGGTGCCATGCGTCGCAGCACTGCCATCGGGGTGTGTGAGAAGCCAGCCTTCCACAAAGTCTCAGGGGTAGCTATCTCTCCCTCTTTCTCCTTCTCACTTTTCTTCCTTCTCCTGTTTCTTCTTCTTTGATCCTTTTCTTGATGCTTTGGGTGGCTTGGAGCTGGAGCTTTGACACTTTGACTTAAGTGTGGTGAATTGGTTGAATATTACCTTGGATATTGTTGATTAATATGTGCTGAGCTGGTATTGTGGTGGAATATTTTGTTTAGCTTGTGTATTGCCCTTTTGAACCATTACCAAGTTCCCTTATTTTCTTCCCTAAATTAATAAAGAAATCCCTTGAAACAATCCTGTGACTTACTTTCTAGACGTTTTCATAAGGAAAGAACCCTATTAAAGAACCCTATATACATAAACATTAAAGTAGTATTCTTAGCAAGGCCCCTGGGCCAGCAGGTCTGAGGCTGGAGTGCTACAGAAGGAATCTTTTTATGGGTCATATATCCAAAATCTGGTCAGGTTCTTACATCAAGCTGTTCTCACAAAGACACATCTCTCCACTGTATAGACAACACCTGAGACCGCTCTCCTGGCCCTAAAATGTCCTGTTTTCTCTGTCAGTAACTCTGCCTCTTCATCTTGCCTTATTTTTCCTTGTGTTGGCTGTCTTGGACCTGTTTGGGACCTACAGTGCTGATATGGTCGCAATTAGAGAAAAATAATGTAGTGCATATGTATGTGCATATGTATGTCCACACACACATACATACACAAATATACCTATACTATATACATTATGTTTGACCCTCATCAATTTATCTGATTCTAGAACTCAAAGAAAAAATTGAGTTATTGACTTTTTGCTTCAATACATGATAGGCACCAACAATTGGAATTTCAAAAATGCCCCTATGATAAAAGCAGATATTTCCTCTCAGCTCCAGACTATTTTCTCTTTCTTTTCTTAACTGTATCTATTGTGCACCATTCTCACAAAAATTGCAGCGACCTGTGGTTTCTGTGTATTTGACCTCTTTGATCTTTTGAAGGGATGTTATTAAATAGAAATACGGTTCAGTAACTAGTGATGTTTCTAGCTGATTCTTCCTTAAGAGTATTTGAAATTAAACTGACCACTTCTGAAAAAGAGAAATAATTTCCCAGTGACTCTCAGCAGCTTGTTGTGCTGGACTCATTATGCAACTGCAATTTCCAAGTTGTTGCCTAATCCACTTCAACAGTCCAACAGAGCTTTCAGAGAGGTTAGAGCACAAAATATCAATAGAAACATGGTTGTTTTTTTCTTTTTTATTGTGTCTGCATTCTTAGTTTTTTAAATTATACACATATTCAGAAAGATAATTTTTGAGGGAAAAAACTTGCAGCTATATTTTTTGAAGTAAATCAAAGCTTTGATATAGTGGTAGGGTTGAGATAAACCCATAGGAACTCAGCTTCATGCCAACAGGCTTGAGTGTTTTTACTGAAATATACCAGCTGTAAAATCTGTAACCACACAGCATCTGCAGACTTAAAGGTAAGCTTTCATTTGGCTATATGCAGATTCTATAATCCAGACCTAGCTGGGAGGAATGGTGCCCCTACACCAAATGAAAATAAAAAAACCCATTTCTTAAAAACTATTCAATATAATAGCAATAGTACCTCTGAGTTCAGCAAGGTATCTGTCTCTGTCCTGATAATCTCCTATTCCACTTATAGTTGTTTTAATTTGTCAGAATTTGGCTGCTAAAAATTGCCAATTTGTATAAACTGAGCATTCCTAGAGTTGCAGAGTGAAATCTTTCCAAAGAGGATGCAGCACATTCATTCCACACAATGACAAAAGACTGGGAAATGGATAGACCCAATGAATTGAGATAAACAGGACCATCTCCATTTTCCTAATCCAAATTCTTACCAATGCTTTCACCATAATTTCCAGTTTCTCTAGTGAAATAGGAAAATCTTCTTTTATGGATGCGGAATTGCAGCTAAGTGATTTTTCTGAAAATTTTCAGCACTGAAAATGATTGATCTCAATTTTTCCACCCGTCTCCAAATTCAATAAATAAACAAGAAAAAATAAAGAAAAAATATTTACCAAGATGAGATGTTTGTGGCACTTTATTTCACACTTCAGTCACCAGGCAACAGCTTACTTCAGATATTGGGATTAGAATTTGCAGTTTGGCACCAAAATAAAGGCTACTAACCAGAAGGGGAGACATCTATCTCCATAAGATGGACTAATCAAGAAAACTGCTCTATATGAGGTAGTCTGACATGGGTATACTAAAGTAAAGGGTAGTGGTCCACTTTCATCCATCACATAAAAGTCAACCTTCATGAGGCAGGCTCAATGATTGAAAAAGAATCCTTTTTTATGCCTCACAAAGTTTTCATTTAGACTTTATAGCTTTTACTTCTCACCTTCTCTATATGAACTTATCATCGGTTTCATGGCAGGTAAATCATTGAAGAATAACAGATATGTAGTTGCCCACAGACAAGCGGCATTTTGTGACTTTTATCCAGTGAAATACCCTGCATATAATTAGATTAAAATAACTCCCCAACTTTTTTTGCAATTTTTAATTACATTTAAAAAGTCATATATACTAACTTAATCATATGTACTAAATAAGGACTGCAAAAGCAGATGCCACCTCTTCTTCCACCACAGAAGTTAGAAAGGCAAGGGCTGATGACCCTATGAAATAACTGTTCAGACTAGAAAAATTACTGGAAGTCCTGCAAGTAGGACTAAATTACAGGAAGTTGTATTTGAATGAACATCTCACACCGGACAAAACTGATTGTATGTAGCCTCTGACAGACTGAGGACAGTGAAAGAGTGATGGAGCAACATCAAGATTGCAACAGCAGTATGATATAATTCCGCTTATCTTCTGTTTGTTGCATGATATCACATTCTTTCCCTAAACAAAGACAAGGACAAAGCAGGGCTACTAGAATGACCATCACTGCACTAAATTTTAACAGGTAAAAGAATTGCATTTGCATTTCAGTCAGTTATTATATCTAAATTTAAGCATCCTTCAAAAAAAATATATATCCTTTAATAATTTCTCTTAAGAAGCTCAGCTAAATTCTTAACTAAACTGTAATTGTTAAATTAAATGTTTTCTTATATCTTTGTGTAAAGAAAGATAAGGAATGTCATAGATGTTGCAGCTGTTTCTTAAATTGCTTCTTGAGAATGAAATCCTGACTTTTAGACAGGATTGGAAAAACCAATATTAAATGAAAACTTGTAAGACTCAAACTAGTGTAAGCTTTTTTACAGTTTTGAACTATAAGTGTGTTTCTAGTGTTTCAATAGCAGAATGGAATAATTTAAAATGAAATATCTACAGTAAATATTATGATTAGTCATAAATGATGTCATGATGAGAGGCTATTGACCAGAGAATAGCTTACGTTTGCATGTTCTAGGCTGTGAACTGTCACTCACACATCCCAATGGGACAACAGAAGAAACACTGATCCAACATAGTATTCTAACTACCTTCTTGTACCCCTTTATTTCCATGACCACAATGCATTATTTAATCAAAAGGTTTTGTTTTGCCCTTTTAAAATATCACTGCTCTGTGACCATGTCAGTCAGTACCACGTCAAATGTAAGTCTCTTTATTCCCACAGAAGAACAGTTTTGGATTTATTTCAGAAATTACAGCTCTCGCTCATGAGGGGTTGTGGGTTTTGGTTGTGGTTTGTTTTGTTTTTTGTTTGTTTGTTTTGCTTTCTTAATACTGACAAGGACAAAAAGGAAATATGAATTAAAATAAAAACAAGGACTTTTTGAGTGCTTCTGAAAGAGTGCTTTAGAAAGGTTTGTGAGGGGTGAATACCACTGTAACTTAGCAGATCTAAAATCACAAATTTCGTCATATTTGTTATGTATGACTGTTGTATAAGAGCATTTATGAATCAGGAGGTCAAAAACTATCTGCCTCCTATATTTGTGAGCCAAAAGTCTTAAAAAGCATTTTGATTAATTAATTGATTATGAAGTAAATATCTTTACCTTATGAAGCAAATAATTTGATCTCCACTGAAGGGCTGCCAGTATCAGTACCAGTATTGTTCCTGGAAAGGCAAAATAGTTCAAATCTTGGCAGGGCATTTCTAGGCAGGTTTCTCCCTAGTGACTCAAATTGTTCAGCTGCTCAGACTAAAGACACAATTCCCTCCTCCCACTCAGAATATCTCTGTTCTGTCTCTTTAAATGCAGCTGTACTGAATAATAAAGGTATCTTTGGTCCATCAGGGCCAGTTTGGAACAGGTTGAACAGTTGAGTACCATGTTCAACAAAGTACTGCTGTACTATGGGGTTATGGAGGTATACTCATCCCAAAGACTGTTATGTTTTTACATCCTCTATTAGGTTTTTTACTTCCTCTTCGTGTTGTGGGTTCCATCTCCATGGTTTTCCCTTCCATAAAAGTGTGTACAGTGTGAGAGCAATGATAGAAAATCTAGGCACAAGTTTTCTTCAATATCTTAAATTTCCCATTAACTGTTGCAATTCTTTCTCAGATGGGACCATCTGCAGCTCTTCTATTTTTCTTAAGGTATCTAGAGGAATCACCACATGGTCTGCTATACACCAAGTAACCAAAAATGTTATGTCTATACTTGGCCCGTAACATTTCTCAGTTGGGTTCTCAATTAGTGCTTCATGGAGTGCTTGCCACACTACTGTTGCTTCTTCTCCTACTTTTTCAGGGGAATCTCCTTGAATTATATAATCTATATATTGGTAAAACTTTACATCTTGAGAGAGTGAGACTGTAAAAAATTCAGCAAGCACAGCATGAGCAGTCACAAGTAAGTGTTTATACTCCTGTGGGAGACTAGTAAAGGTGTACTATATACCTTCACAAGGCAAAGCAAATATCTTTATATCCTCATCTTGTAAGGGGACCACAAAGGATGTATCTTTTACATCTAGCGCTTCCATTTATGGGTGTGCAGCTGCTTGTGATGTGGCTGTTAGGTTTGCACTGTTGGGTATTGGAGATGTTAGTGGGGCTCTGTTGGCACTTAAGCACTGGTAATCATTGTTAGTTGACATCTCCTGTGTGGTTTTGGGGTTGACTAAACCAGTGAATATGGGGAATGGGTTCTGGAGATAATTTTTCATTTCATATCCACATATTTTTAATGCAAATTACTAACAGTGTAAACTTCCACAGAATAGTCAAAACTCAAGCTATATGAGCATCTGCCTGTCTCCTTGAAATGTTCTGTTCTCTGACCAGCTCATCAAATCTTTACAATGAAGAGGGAATGCATGTGAAGAAAAGAGATTTCTAAATCCTTCGGGGAATAAAGTAGAACTCTTCGAAGGGAATTATGTAATATGAGGGAGGATAAATATATACATATTTAGGGTACTTTGAATCTTTTCAATTCCTTTGTACAATCTAGTTGCCTGCACATTTAGGCCTTAGGGATACATTCTAAGGTCTATTAACTGGATTTATTGACAAGCTTGAAATTTTATCTTTTCTGCTTCTTCTATCCAATTTCTGTTGGCAAACTGCAGTTATTTGGAACTGGAGTTATGAGGGGAACAGGTGGTGCTTGAGAAATTTCAGCAGGAATTTACTTTTTCATCCCTGTTTGGCATATGAATACATACACTCTGCAGGAGCAAGAAAGCAAAGCTGTCCTAAAACCTGTTTGTGTTAAGGTGCATACATGAAAGTTCATGAGAAATAAGGAGAATTCGTGTATGAAAACCATTGCATTATCATTTTCATGTAATTTGTTTAGGATAAGATTAAATCCACAATTAAATAATATACAGTTACACAAATAGAAAGCTTAAAACAGAGGAGCCTTGTGCTCTAGCTAAAGGGTAAACTCAGATTCACAATCTCTCACCTAAAGACTCTTGGTTCCTACTTCTTAAATGTGCAAATCTGTCGGTCTTTACCTCAAGCACCTCTACTGAGGGAATTGTAAAGGGAGAAATATTTCAGGCAATACTCTACAGATTAGCATTTGTACATGTCCTTAACCCAGGGCAAGCCTATGGCAATTCTTTCATTCACAAAACAACCCTTTTATACCCCTTTTAAGCATCTTTTCACTCACAATGTCCTCATTCATTCAAGGATTGTAAATACTAGTGGGAAGCTTCTAATATGTGCTTTTAGATGCTAGAAGTGGAATCGGTACATGATTCAGTTGCAATGTTGTAAAATAAAGTGCAGTTATACAGAAATGTCATATTACCTGAGGAAGTACTTCTCCGTGTAAAAGGAATGCATTAGCTCAGCACAGAAACATAATCATGCCCTTTCTTTCCTGCTCTGTACTTCAACAGCATTTTCTGAACAGAGGTTGTTTTCGGCTGTCTTCAGCTGTCATGTCTTTTTTGGAAGTTATATTATTACATAGTTTCAGACATTTTTAAAAAAACTCATAACACGATTGCACTTCAGTCAGTGGTGTATCATGAACATTAAAAATGCCAAATCAAACTAGTAATGAGACTGTTCAAGTGCCCTTATCTTTGGTTTATTTCTGAATTTTACAACCAAGACTGAAGACTGGCCTTTCAAATACCCTTTCTGTATGCTTCCTATAAAACAACACTGCCCAAATTTAGTGAAGTGTAGTGTTCTGAATGGCAGTAAAATGACTGAAATTTCACTTCAGTGGATTACTTTCTTTTTATGGAACAGCTTAGTGTTGATTCATCCTGTTGTTCTGTCATCTTAGAGAGTTATGAAATAATGAAGATGAACTTTTTACACAGTCCTTTCGCTGTCCCATTTCTTTCATTCCTAAACTGCAAGAAAGGGAGATTCTTAGACCACCGCTGCTGTATTTTCCTCCAGTAGAGCAGAATTCCACCCACCCATAAATGTGAAAAATTGTCCCAAATTAAAATCTTAGTTCAACCTCAAACTGCAGGTGAGGCTGAATTTTAGCCTCTAACAGGTTCTGTCCTTTTTATCTACTGGTGTTGCCAGACTGGCTGCACAACTTAGATTATGGGCAGCAGTAGCAGAAGAGCATGTCCTACCCTGCAAGGCAAAACATACCACAGAAAACATGAGAGGGACATTGGCTCATTGGAAATAAGCCAATAGGTAGAAAGAAGCAAAAAGGATAGGATGGCAACCAGGGATGCCACACAAGTGAGTTGTTATTTTGTGGTAAAAAGTTATAAGATTAGAAACAAAAATCACATTTTACAGAAACAGCATGGGTCTCATTACTATAATCTAATGCTTGACATTATTATGTTACTCTCAATATTTTTCTCTCATGGTCACTTAACCACTTTTTTCCCCTGTTCAAATATTTTTGCTGGCTGGCTTTAGCTTTCCATAATGCCGTAAAGCTCTTGGGAGTTGTCTATGTCTTAGTACAACCTCATGCTCCATACAACCCTGAATGTATATTTTCTCCATCTCTTCTCTTTTGCTCTCCTCTCATGAGGTGATTTGGTATTATGGCTAATAATTTAATTGACTATTCTGAAGACATTAATATAAGATTGAACTGAACATATCTGATTAAATATGGGGGGAGGGGGAAGTTAGTGATCAAATACAAAAGAATATGAAGAATTATTTAAATTGATGAAACAGACTAATATATCAATATCTCTTCACTGCTCCAGCACACTGTTGGGTTTTTTATTTATTTATTTATTTTTCTTCATGAGCAAAGTCCATGATAATCATGATGTGTGGGATGACTGTCAGCAGTATATTTACTACCTTTCTGCTTAAAGCTTACTATTTCTGCAAAAAAAAAATCAGCAGCAGCTCCACAGGATAATCTCTGCAGGGTAAATTTTCTTGCAGTGAACTTTATGGCTAAATTGTGACCACTACAAAAGCAGAGTAATTTACAGCTAGATTAGGTGTCTTAAAGTTACTATGCAGTCACTGATATATTGTCACATCCTCATTTTTTTCAGTGGGAAGAAAAATCTTGTAAGAGCTCTCTGTGCCTTTTATTTTTTGATGACCCTTATGAGCTGGACAATTTCCACTCCCTTAGCTCTTTTGTTTTACTCTTGTACAACAAGCCCAGTTGTTCCAGTTTCGTGGACCATTTCTCTATGGATCAAAATATGCACCTTATGCTGATGAATTATTAAAACATAACTGATAATATCCAGACTATTAAAAAAGAGGATGCAGAGATATGGATGGCACTCAGAAAAAAGCAGTAAGGGGGTATTCCCATATTATGTATATCAGCATAGCTCAGATGTTATCAACAGTTCTTCTGGTTTACACCAGCTGAAGTGATGGTCAGCTCTCTTTCAACTTTGTTAGCCCTTGCACTACTGCACTGAGATCCTTGACCTTCTGTCTTAGTTTCAGACATATCTTCATGTGTTTACACTCTTCATACCATCTGTTGTTTATGGAATGACTCATTAATGAAATTCTTCTACATGCAAGAGCAGGAAGCCTTTTCTCAGAAGCATAAGCACCACTTTTTGTCTGTGTCAAACTGTCTCTGCAAAAGCCTCTACTATTGTTATAATCTGTGCTAATGTATGGAACTGTTGACTATACCCACCCCAACCCCAATCTCTTGTGCAGTAGCACATGAGCTGAAATAATTACTCTAGTGCTTACAGTACTTAAGAGTTATGAATTCTATTAAAAGTCAAAAGGAGAGTAGTTATCTTAACGTGCTCCAGAGTTCACATGAAAATTGTGGACTCTTTGCTGGGTATGAAAATTTCAGTAATTTTGTGAAGATATATTTCTTATTACCTAGTAGTATCTTTAGAAAAATGAAATAAAGTCTTTAATTTCTAAATTTTAACTCTCAAAGAGAAGCTTAAAAAAAAAAAGTGTGTTTGCTATGATAAAATTGAAAAAGAGAATTACATAGAAGCCAAGAATATATTAGGTGAGATATTGCCAGTAGCAAATGTCTACTTGCAAATAATAAAGCAAATGTTGTAATGAATTTGCTGGAAAAGTCTGTATATTCCATGGACAAGTTTTAAGTACTTTTGTGAAATAAGATCAGTTACTTAACAAATTAAGACACAGAAATGAAAGTCAAATTTACTGGAGAAATCATGTGTTTGGCTCTTTGCCAAAATTAAATGTTTTAGGAAAATGAAAGTTGCATTTAATATCACATGATATGCCTACACTAGCAATTATATATATAAAAAAAAACATTATCAGCGTGTTACTAAATTTAACAGTATTTCAGAATTTGTCGTTCTTAGATACCATGCATTAACACTGACCAGGAAGAGTAATAGCTTACTCATACAATAAGATCTATTGGGAAATTGTGGTAACCCAGGCAGAACAACTAAATTCTGCCCTGTCAGTATTTTGAATCAGTATCTTGACTCCAATAAAGATGATGTGCAATCACTGTTAAGTTTATGGTTAGAAAATCCGTAACTTAAGGAAACTGATTTACTGGTTTTGGGATGGCAGTAAATTGCATAAAATGAAATCGATTATAATTTTTTAATTCCCTGGTCATAAGTTTTTGAGAGTTGTGCCATCCTCTGTATTTGTATAGTCCCTATGAGAATCTATCTTCACCAGTGACTGTGGCCTCTAGACAGTCTTTTGTTAAAGGTTTAGTAATAATAGTACTTAGACATATTAGAAGAGAAAACTTCATTATCAGGGAAATTTAGTAAGATACCTCCTATTGATTTAAAAGGGTCTACAAAGCTTAAATCCACTAAAATATTGTGTAATGTTATGGAACAAAAGGAACTTACTAAGGCTCTTTAGACACAGACATACCATAATTCCCAGCTACTTTGATTACAATGATTTTAAAGGGAAAATGCTCAATATTCACCAATGGTTTGATACTCAAGAAGCCTTTACCATTTCTTTAGAAATGGTGAGAAGTAAAGCAAGTTCCTTAATAGGGAAATTAGAAAGCTGTGCTGCCAGTAGCAATTTGAAAATATCTTACAAGTCTTTGAGATAAACCTACAAACTACAACCCATTTACTTTATGTGCCTGTTGCCATTATGGGTCAAATCTTGCTCTGTCCATAAAACATGACTCAGTGTAATAAGGCAGGAATAATCTGTGGTAAGATTTGAACTGCCCTGAAGAATAGGGATAAAAGACTAAATGAGAAGAAGAAGTATGTGGTGCTGAACAGTAGAACCATAGAGACAAAGGAAGTTAAGGGAATTTTAAAACCAGAAAAGAAAATTGCATGCCAGGTAGTTGCCTCCTCACAAGTTTGAGAATGTTAGATTACACTTATTTGTGAATGACTTTTCTCCTGAGATATGTATACACAGATGGTTAGTTACTCAGTAGAAAAATATTATATGAAAACAAATATATCTAAACTCAAGTGGTGGGTGTGTCAAACACAATTTTTTTAGTTGAATTATTAACTCTGAAAGAAAATTACAGTTTAAGCGGGCAAGAAGCAGAAACAGAATTTATGTTTGTTCTGTATTTTCACTAAAGAATCAAAGAATGCTAGCGCTCTTCTTATATTCCAGAGGGTATTATTATTTTTCAGCATGGATTTTCCTAACTGAAAGGCCATAATGGAAGAACACAACAGCCGTTTTGTTCAATCTGTTTTACTGGCATAGACTATAATTCTACTAACTTCCTTCTGTGAGTTAGAATTTCCAGTCAGCCATTCCCAGTTCAGAGGGAACCTCAGCAAATCTATAGATGATAGCCAGAGCTTAATGACATTTGGCAGCTTCATGGAGCTGTTTTATTGTTGTAGGGTTTTTTGGTTGGTTGGGTGTTTTGGTTTTTTTTTGTGTTTGTTTTTGTTTTTGGGGTTTTTGTTTGTTTGTTTGTTTCTCTTTTTTTGTTGTTTTGTTTTGTTTGGGTTTTTTGTATGTTTTGGTTTTGTTTTGGGTTTTTTTTCTGTGCTGCACTATTTTGGTGGGCTAACTTTTGAATAGGAACTTGCTGTGTTTGATTATTTATAGTGTCTCATTTACATATGCTGTCTAGCTAATTCTGTGTGGAAATGCCTTTCAGAATGTGTTTTTGCAAATGTGCATTTCTACAAGATCCATGGATAAAATAATTAACTAAAATAGTACCTGTTCTCTCTTCCTGCAATGCTTGTGGTCAGACTTCAATAACAGCCAGACTCAGAATATTTTTCTAAGTAATTATGGAAAGAAAAAGTTCCAGGTCTTTAGCAGAATTAAAATTGGAATAAAAAGACCCAATAGGGATTAGGTAAAAAGCGATTAAAATCTTATACTTTGCCAGTTTGCTTCTATAAATGAAAGTCTTAATAAGACTTGAAGGCCTAGAATTTGCCAGCAATAAGAAAATTCACAGAAAGGTTGAACAACCTGTTTCTATTTTTATCATGACCATTTCTTAAGACTAATTATAAAATTCCTGAGATTAACTTTACCTGAGTAACAAAGATAGGAGTACAGCATACTTTGAAAGTAGATTTAGTGAAAGGATTTGTCCATGCTGACATCATACATATAACTTGCATGTTCAGTAATTCATCTGCTCTTGTAATTGGGCTGTTGCTTAGAGCTAAGCCTGGTTCAATGAGGCCCAGCTTTGGCATCTCTGTAGCACACTTTGGTTTGCTGCTATGACTACACACAAGTTGCCAGTACTGCAGTTCAGATATTTTTTCAAGATGAGAACTGAAATCCATCTAACCTCCAACACTTTCCCACATTTATAGACTGATGCCTGGAGCCTTCTAATCTGCAGGTTTTAAAAGCTGTCTTTTAAGACCGTCCATAGCCCAAAGTTAGAGCCAGTAAGATGATATGCTTAGAAACAATCTTACATATATACACTTTAGGGCTGAATAACTTACAAATAAATACCATGTTAAATTGCCAGTGATTTGGGGAATTATTGTAGCAAACAGATTCATCCATTTTGTATGAGAACAGATGAAACCTGCTCTAGTTTGTAAAAGGATAAAAAGAGCTATATGAAGGCAGAAAAGTTAAAAGAAAAGTATTTGTTCCGTTCAGTCATTTCCACCTGGGACATAATAGTAGGCAGAAACTGTTAGCACTGGCTAAGTATACGTAGCCATAATTTCCTTAGATTGACTTGGTATACACCAAGGAGTCTCCCTATGCAGATCTTGGTCCTGAGTCATGTTATGCAGAAAACCTATGTGTGACAGAGCCCTGAAAATGGTGCAGCTGCATATATTCCTGGTGTCATGATTTAAGCATCTCCTAAGCATATCAGTGGACAGTCCTAAGGGCAGGAAAAGCGTTCAAATTATTTTAGTAGTTAAAAAAACCTCTTTGTTGGTTTGTTTTTACACAATACCTTAAGAAAAGAGTCTGGAATCAAACTGAAAAGACAACATAGTTTCTGGAATTAGTAAAAGCAGTGAGAACAGCTCATTCCCTGGTCACAACTTGCTCTTCACAGAACTCCATTTTTCAGCACAAAGAATGGTTTTGGCTAAAAAACAAACACAGTTCTGGAACTGAATGGTATATAGAGTGGGTGGCTTCTCTTTTATCTTTGGGGAAGTTCAATCTCTTTGTTTTATCTGACAAAAGGAAATTGATATCTGGAAACAGTATCACAATAAGACATAATGTCTGAATGCAAAAATTCCAGGAGACATATACATGCACTGCAGGAGTATATACTTTTAGTGAAAAGGGGCCAGGTCCATGCTGCTGAACAAAGAGGATCACTTTCAAGTGTCATTGGCTCAGACAGATTCCTGTATATCACACAAGTAAAACACCTTGAACTATGCAACCAAACTCTTGCTAAAAAGTTTGTTTGTTTAATGTTTCCACATAGGTGTATGTGTTTATATACATGCACATACACTGACCTGCTGTGTTTAAATTTAGTAATTGAATATCAAACGCATTCTAAAAGTCATAGATGGCCCAGTAAAATTTAATAACCTATTCATCATTAAACTATTCCCTTGACACTCTCCCAGAAACTGCATTTGTCACAGTGTTATTATAATGTTTGGGATATGAAGGAGATGAAGGGTTGAAGGCTGAAAATACAGTTTAACAAATTGCGTGATTAGCTGACAGTAAGTAGGCCCAAGAAATTAAATATATTAAGAAACTCCACATAAAAATAATCTTTTTGCTTTTTTAAAAACTTTACTTATTCAAATGTATTCCCATAGTTCCTGTTTCATCTTGCCATGCTTTAATAGGGTTAATGCTTCTCTCCAGCAAAGTATTTCAATAATTAAATTAATGTATTTAAAATTTATTAAAAGCCTTTTGAAAGCATTTAAAAAGAAGACCAAAGAAAAGGTAATTACCTATGTTCATTGCTTCTAGTACAGTCTTGTTCTTTAATGTTGACATTGCCTTGATTTGTCTATCTTTTGCCTATTTGTTCACATGTCTATATGGGAAGCAGTCATATTTATTCATGAGTAGTTCTCTAGGGGTCAATGGAAATGCTACAGATGTATGTGTAGTATAAATTAGATGCATTAGAAACAAGTACAATTTTCCCATGCTCTATGTACTATCATTAAAGTTCTTTTTATTTATGAAACAAGCAAGTTAAGTGGTGCAGAATCACAACGTATTCATCAATTCCTTTGCAGGCCATGATTCAATACCCTAATTAGACCTTAGGGAAAGAAAACAAAAATGATAGCACACCTTATATTCACAGTAAAAACATTCAGAACTTAGTCTTAGCTCTGGATAAACCTGACAAAATACTCATGGATATTCTCTTTGAAGATTATGCATACACATTAAAGGTAGAATAAACACTTTAAATTATTTTTCTGAGCAATGTAACACATCTTGTACAATCTTTCCACACCCTGAAAAATTGACCTAACTGCCCAATATGCTAGATCCAAAACTTGTATATCATTGGCATGACAAAAAAAAAAAAAAAAATGTAGACGTTTAAAGCAAATCAAAGGACGTATTCAAAGAATTATTCAGTGTTCCACGTTAAGGTACAAAAGAAGTCCTGTGAATTTAAATTGTCAGAACTCTAGTGACTTCACTATGAAATTTACTCTATTTTTCTTATCTAATACCTTTAACGTTTACCTCATTTGATTGGTCATTGATTATTTTTCAGTTTCTTCAATTTTCCTTACTTTTCTGGACATGGTCATATTCTATTTAGATATTTATTAAACTGCGTGCATTTTGTGGTATAGGAAATAAATAATTTTGTAGACAGTTCAAAGTTGTGAAAGAAAACAAACCAAACTTCAAGTTTTAGATGACTTCTAGGAGATGCAAAAAGAGACTGAAGACAGTCAACTTCTATTCCTGACTTTCATTTAGTCACTAACAGAGAGTTCAGTCCACCCTTCAGATGGTTTTTCTCTATCTTGGTGGCAATACAGACCAGCATAACAAAACAAGCTCTATTCTGATGTGGACTTTTCTGAATTGCTACTCTGACATCATCATGACACCTTATGTTATGCCTTCTTTTTTTTTTTTTTTTTTTTTTTTTTTTTTTCTTTTTTTCTATTTTTAAATAATAATTACACATTTTTTTTTTCCTTATTTTTTTTTTTTTTTTTTTTTTTTAATAGTAAATAGCATTAATATTAACCATTGGTTAACAGTTCTTAAAGTACATGCCATATAGATGTTCAGAATGCCATATTGCGAAATGTGATTTAGTTAATATAATTAGTTATAAATAGATGATTTACCAAATTAAAAAATCACTCACGTTTTGAGCTGTTTATTTTAGAAAACAGTAAGACCATTTATAATACTGCTAAAATAGTTGGAGAAAAAACAAGGACTACCTCTGTGTGCACTTCAATTTTATTACAGAATCACTGGCAATAATAATCCTCTACCTGTTCTGAGATCAGACAAGTCCAGTGCTGAGACTGTATTAAAAGTTATCAGAAGCAGGGCTATTTTTCATTCTCATTATTTTATCACCATAAAATATCTCCTTTTAAAATATATATATATTAATTTTCATATATTTTTGTCAATTACTCACCTCCTGAAAGCTGCATTTTTTGTTAAGGCCTAGACGTGAGTACTTGCAGCTTATAATGTTGATCCTGAACTACTGTTCTGTAATTAACTCTTTTTATCAGTTCACATACAGAAAATTTTATTGGAGGTATTACAGGTTATTCTGTTCTAGTTTAGCTCCACAACCTAGCACACAGTTAGTAGGCAAAGTGTGCATCATTTGCTTTGGAATACATTTTGAAGAAGTGCAAGAAAATGTAATAATTTTTGAAAGATAATTTTATGATCCATTTATAAACATTTTGCAGAACAAATAAAAAGAACCATATAAGCAACCTATGACAAATTATCTGCTGAATTATATTTTTTTTTGCTTAAGTTTGTTGCTTCCTTGTAGCTTTTCTGAAAGGTAAAATAACTGTTACTTTTTTTTTTTCTTGCTTGAAATGGCCAATTTCTGAACACTGTTATTAATTCAAAAGAGTACAAGATATTCAGTATATTATTGTTTGAAATAGTGAGCACTATGTTATATTAAGCATACATCCTTGAAGATTATCATCATCATGATCATCATTATCATGTAATCAATAATAATATCATGAATAATATCATTAATAATAATAATAATTATATTAATTCTAGTCTCTGGCATTACTTTTCATACAATGCATAAAACACAGCAAGGCAAATCTGGTCATGTATAAGCAGTTCAAGAGCTCCTTAGACAAAAAGTTATTAATTCATTTTTTCGATTGTAGAAATAGATATAAGAAATAAAGGACAAAACCTAATTAACCTGAGTGAATGACCACCACTGCCCTTCTAGGACCAAAACAGAATCATTGTTTTTAAGCACAAACACAAAGCATGTTTGGATCTAATAAGAATATCTTTTCACGGCATCACAACAAATACCATGGAGTTCTCTTGGTATCTGCATGGAAAAGGGGATGACACAACAGCGTCCCTAGAGTGGCTTCTCTCTCAGCATCCCCATGTGCCTCTGAGCCTCCCCTGTAGAAACATCTAGGAAACAAAGGAGGAAGTGAGTACAAGTCTGGATCAGGAAGTAGCTGCATATTTTTTAGGCAGCTGTGACAGATTTTAACCTTCCAAGTAGACACAATAATGGGAGCCTCCAATATTCCCTCACAAAAATTCCAAGGAGGAAACACTGTTAAAAAGTCTTGGTTCTATTTCCATGTCTGTAAAATGTGATACTTAACAGATGCATGCTGGAGGAGGAGGAGGGAATAGGTCAGATTCCTTCTTCTAAAAATTCTGCAGAACTTTCTATCTTGCAGGAGTGAAATACTTAATGTTTACAACCCATTCTTTAAAGATGGCTTGGTCTCTGCTTATCCTTCCAACATATTTTCCCCAGAAAAATGTTATTTCAGCTTGCTGTTATTGGCCATACTCCTTCCCCTTTCCTCTCAGATATTCAGTGATGTTGAAGACTCAAGTGATTATTAGCTATGATTTGTGGATATTGCTGGTAATGGAGTTCAATATAATAAGCTAAAGGTCAGATAGCAGTGATTCAGTCTGTTGCTTCTCCAGTTTCCTTGTCTTCTGAGATCCCAGCAGCTCCAGCAAGGGCCAGTATCAGTAGACAAGGTGGTGTAAATATGTATGTCTTGTACAGGTTCCCCTGGAACAATCGAGGCTTTGGTTATATAATGAAGTAGACTAAAAACCACTTGGTTTCTTTCTGTAATCAAACTGGCTTGAGCCAGTCCATAAACAGACATTTACAGTTCTCAAGCAATGGAACAGCAGCAATAGCTTGGGCAGTGTATCTACTACTGTGCTTCCTCTACTTTGTCTCAAACCCCTCAGCAATGGTTCAAACGTGCTAAGAAGAGAGCAGCTTTTGCCTCTGTGAAGCCAACAGTACTTTTATGCAGGAGAGTAAGAATGGGTTAGTACCTGAACTAATAGATACTTAGATAACAGGCTGAAATATGTTGATTTATCCATATTGTACTGATGAGATGTAAAGAGTGCACATCAGATATGAGGAGTGATTCAAGAATAGATATATTTTGCTTCCAATTCATTCCTAAGGTGTAACAGAATAATAGAACAGTCTTTGAAGAGAAAGTGAACATTTTTAGTCTCAGAATCACGTGACAGTCACAACTAAGGATGGGGCTTGAACTAAATTTTTGTGTTGCTTCAATTCACTATGGAGGGAGGGAAAAAGGTAAGAAAAAAAAAGAAAGAAAAAAGAGAAAAAAAATCCACTTTTTATGAGAGTGTTTTTCTCACATTTCATACACCTTTAAACTTTGGTTTACTTTTAATGTGGATAAAACGGCAATAAAATGTTAAATTACAATTGTCATGAACTGGGGATTAGAGACAAATTTGCAAACACGGAACCTGTAGATCAGTATGTCAAACAAGAATTTATGATAAGTAACTATTTTCAGAAGAAAGAATATGTATAATGAAAGATTGGACAAAGGAATGTGTACCTTCAACATAATGTCAAAATGTATTAAAGGTGTAAATGTATGATATGTCCTGTTTGAAAGTGGAACTTATCAGCTCAGAAATCATCTAAAGATATTTTAAATAGGCAAGTAGCCCATCTCAACATAAATTTGATATAATTTACTTTGTAAATAGCTCTCATTTTATTTCTTTTCCCTGTAGCTCTGTTAAGGGTTTTCATTTGAGTCTCTAATGTGTAAAGTCTTACGCACTGGCATTCTATGAACACTGCTTGCAAAAATCAGTCTTTACAGGGAGAAGGTTTAAAATCACCAGGAATACATGGAAGGTCCTTAGATATGTCAGACATGAAAGTAGGGAAATGAGAAAAACAATACCTTAATTTGTTGATGTCTTGTTTCCAGAGCACAGTGCAATGTCACAGATTACCCTCAGGTAAAGCTGTCTGGAAATACTGGAAGATATGAACTGCTTTCTGAAAGTACTTTCTTCATCTCTGATACACAAGACATGATGACCCTTTTCTAGTACAATTTCTAAAGAATTACTTATATTCAAAAAAACATAAGCATTGTTTCCTGCAAATACAAATTATTTTATTGTCAAAACTGTTGTTAAGCTTTTGTCACTATTAAGGTGCTCAGAATGAGAAGGCCTTTGGGAAAGAATCCTTCATACAACTATAAATAATACTTATATAATAAAATTTACAAAAAAAAACCCAAGAAAAACAATATTGAAAGGTAATATAGTGATGGGGTAAATTCAGAAGATGTATATTTTAAGTTGGTCCATAACAGGATAAGATAACTGAAAAACATTTAAGGTCTTCCCCCACTTTTGTTTTTTTGTTGTCTTACTTTTCCCTTTCTTTTATAAAACTTACTATGTTTTGGGCATCTCCAGTAACTTTTTTCTGAAAATTGTTGGTAATAGATGCATAGATTAAAGAATATTTTTAATGATCCATCTTATGCTGTTTCAGGCAAGCAATCAGGGGGTCAAAGCTTCAGAAGATGAAGACAGTATGTAAATAATAATTTTCAGTTGTCATTGGATGGGGTTTTTCTCCATAAATTAATTTCTTTTTGAGTCAATAAATCTACTGTCATCTTCAAAGTGCCCTATGCCAGCAAGTTCAAAATTTAATTTAGAATTATTAAAAACAATTCTACCATTTACAGAGAATTTTTCTTTCTGCTCTGTTCTTTTTCTCAATATTCCTTACTTTCTGTCTTTTTGGCAGATGACCATTAATTGGAGAACTATTTTACTAAGTTAATTGCAAAGCCTGTAATTCCTAGTGAGCCCATCATTATGGAGCTTAGTGTTATTAAGCTGTGCAGAGCTGACTAGTTTGACTTTGTGTATGTCTAGAATAAAGCAACAGGTCTGTCTTATCTGTTAACTATAAGCATTCAATGTCAAAGTATCAGAGAGGACATACCATTTGTTTGCCCCTTCTAGTAAGCCTGTAAGTCTCACATTTGATGATCTCCTTTTCCTTTGCTGTTTTAGTTTTCTTTGTGGTCATGGTTTCTTCCCAGTGCTCACTTTATTTTCCAGCCAATGTTTCCCTGGAATTCCTCTTTTTTTCCCAGTGACTATTACATTCCCTTCTTTGCTTTATGAGCTGAAATAGGGGCCAGCAAGGATTCAGCCCATCACTAAAGTCTGTAATTAACAACAAACTTCATATTTGCAGAAGTTACTACAAGTTTTCCTTCAACCCCATAATAAAAAATAAGGCTGAGGATTGTACAGTGGCTTCAGTGAAGCTAATTGTCACATTCCATAGATTTCAATTAGAGGACAATTTATCCCTCTTTGCTCAGCTCTGCACAATGACTTGCATAGTATCTAAAATGTAGTGTGCCTGGAAGTTCTGAGTTAAACATATAAAAATTTGAATGGGAATTCTAGCAGGATTTCTTTGGGCCACAGATTTAAATTTTTTTAATGTTTCAGCATAGGTAATTTTGAAAGCTATTTATATATGTCTAGCTAAAACAAAACTGGGAGATCTTAGACCTTTTCTATATAGTGTTAAGTTGTATCTTATTGTTCTAAAATGCATAGACTCATAAGATCCACAAAAGTACACAAAACTAAAACCCATTAACCCAGAAGGTTTGAAGACTTAGAAAAAAAAAAATATAGATAATAAGATAATTTGTTAGAATGCCTCTGGTCCCTATTTAATGCTTTATATATTCTTTTTAGATCACTTTAAGTAAGAGGGGGAAATAGCAATAAATATTAACAATCTAATTTAGTTTTACTAGAGAAAAACTGAATGCAATGGATTTTCTTAAAATAGTTTTAAGCTGCAGGCTGTATGAACGTTCCTATTACAAATATTCATATTTGAAATCTGATTGAGTGCAATGTGCTTCTCACAGTGAAGATTTCAGTCTTTGTTCTTGTTATTAAATATTTAATTTCTTACTAAATGCCATTTTATGCCCTATTATAAGGGCACTACACCAATCCCTATATGTCCAGTTTCCGTTTCAATGAAATGGTGTGAGTAGGTGCTATTTTGTAAATCCTCTTAGCTCATCTCAGTAAGAGTCCATATATTTCTGTAAGTTCCTCTAAAATTTATTTCAAACACTTTATTAATGTCTCACTGAATACGTTCTAGTAGAAACTAGGAGTTGAAGTTTTTCAGCCACAAGTAGTAGTGCTTTGAAATGCTTTGAAATATGAAATATGAAATCAGCCCATAAATGTAGGCTGCACCATCACTGCCTTTCCGTTAGCAACAGTCTCCAGAGGTCTTAATTTTCCAACTATTCAAATAACAGCTGACCAAAGGGGTTGTATCGTTCCATTTTGATCTGCTTGTATGACTTCATGGCATTTCTCCATGGCAGTGGTTAACAACAGAAGACTTTGCATTTGGTTAGTTGGCTGGTTTGTGACACAAAACGTACTATATGGGTATAGTCACTGTTCTTTCTCATATTGAACTTAATTTTAAATCTTAAATCTTGTTTGATTTATGTTAGGAAAGCAAGATCTACAAGTCAATAGTTTATCTGTTATTGCTTCCCCCTAATCATGCTATGTTAACAAAATAAAAATCCTTTCATTCTATTAAGGCACCAACTTCATATGTGGATAATTAAAACACATGCACATCCCACGAGCCTCTTTCCTCAGCTATATAACTTTTCTCAGCTAAATTTTCCTTTTTTTGTCTCACTGTGCACATTTCTGCTGGGTTTTATGTTAATACATTTGTTATATAGCATTGTTCAACAAGCTTTATTTATTGTACTGAAAATTGTTGATATAACTCTTTGTAGAAAAATTGCTCTTCACAAATTTTAAATTATGTTGTCTTCTTTCCTGTTTCTGGAACTAGGAAAACTCTGTAAATAGTGATTATTTATGATTTTCATAGATGAGAAGGTCACTTCTTCAATAAAAGCAATACAGCAAGAATATCTTCCTGTATTTTCTCTTTGTTATATGTACACAATTATGTTAACTACTACTTGAGGTGTACTTCAGTGATGTGTGATGTAGTAGGGCATATTGACCTAAATGTTTAAAAGCATTTATGAATGTGTTGAATTTACTTTATCTGTTCTCATTTTTTTCTTCTGATATTTTCACCCTTTTTCTTTCCCAGTGACTAAATTCTTATACCTTCCTGCCAACAAAATTTTGAAGAGACAAGAAGAGGAAATAGAAACAGAAGAGGTTCCTTCAGCAAGTGAGCTTGGTATTACCTCTTCTTTAGATGAATTGTAGTTCTCACCAAATGTAAACCACCTTGGGTAACAGTCCCCACCCACTGCCCCTGTGTCCTGATTTTTGATGTTAGTCTTCTTATACTCATACATACAGTATAAGACAGTAAATCTGCACCAGAAAACTTCAGTATTTGGTTTGAAATACAAAATTACATGCTGGAATGTATTCTGTAGGGGGTTTTATCGATTCCTGGTCCATCCACCCAAAGAAAGTCATTTGACACTATCTTAAATGCAGTGTTGCTCTGTACAAATTATATTCACAATATTTTGCTGCAATTCCCTCATTCATGCCTCCCAGCCTGCCCCAGATCTTAATGTCTTACTTTTATCCCTTAAAAGAAAATTCGTTTTCTTTAAAAGATGCAAGCCCCAAGATATAGGCAAAAAAACGTTAAAGCATCCAGACAAGGGATGGAAAACACTTAGGATGGAAGGTTGAACTGATTATCTGCATTTTGGTACTAAATGATCACTACATTTCTGTCCTAGAGGTTAGAATAGCCAAAGCAAAGCAAAGCAAAGCAAAACTAAACAAAACCCCAACCAACTAATCAAACAAAAAAACAAACAAAACCAAAAACCTCAAACCAAACCCAAGCAAACAAACAAACAGAAAAAATGAACAAAACCCCCAAAACAAAACCCAAACAACCAAAACTAGAATGAAACACACAAAAATTACTGAATTTATTGTCTGTTTTTCAAGCACCGAAACATGCACAGTAAAACAGGTGACATTTCTGCTAAAAGAATATTTAAGTTCCAATTTTTTCCTTAAAAGAATTAACTTTTCCCCAGACACAAAAAAAATCCTGTCAGGCTGGTGGTTTTTCTTAGCAGTTAATCTAAACTTCTAAGAACTATTGTAGTTCTCTACTTCCAGCTAACAATGACCTTCTTTAAACTAGTATTTCTGTGAAGTAAAAACCCATTAAAAGAAAAAAGTTCCCTCCAGGCCATCTGTTGTTTATTTTTCCTATTAGCAGCAAACTGTTCTCTTGGAGAACAAGGGTCAGTCAGTTCCACAAGAAATGGGAACATATTGCCCTTTCATTTGCTGCTTTGTAAATAGTAGCAGGATTACTTTTCCCTCACAATGTTTAAACAGGTAGAAGTGGGTAATGTGATAATGCAGCCTTTGCAACTATTCGTATTTGAATTCACTATAACACATCAGCTGAATGTGGATTTATGAACTCTTACTCCATGACATTTCTTCTGGAAAAGGGTGTAATTTTCTGATTAAAACTTTTATCTCATTGCATGTTTTATCTTTATGTTTCTGAGAAGATAATGGCATGACACCATGGCACATATTACCATACCTACATTTCTAATACTTGTATTTTTTCTTCAGTTTAATTGCATTTTGTGTAGCTAGGAATATATTTTCCTGTACAAATTAAAAATATCACAAGTGAGTGCAAAATGAGCAGTTTAGGTATGTTTTTTCCTTCTGAAGACCTAGAGTTACTAGCCAGCTGTGGAGAAAAGGCCAAAGAACCTTACACATGTATATTCTGTAGCATGAAGAAGAAAAGAAGTAGAAATATGCTGCGCTTCTGATGGTAATAATATGCACTACAGGTATGACTGGATTTATTTCTGAACAAGTTGAAATAAAAATATGTACAGATACAACTATCCTTACAAAATCATTTTTTGTAACCTCTGAAGTTAAGGAAGGACAAAGCAGTAGGTGGTAGCTGAAGATAAGAATGGTGAATCATACAGTTGCAGTGAACAAAATGTTGAGCTTTTAATGAGACATATAAATAATTAGTAACACAGCCGATAAGATTTTTTTTCGCTCTCATTTTTGCTTTCTAAAATTGGAACTTTGTGATGAGCAGAAAATTATTCTTTTCATTTATTATCATGCTTAGTAGTAAATTGTCTTTATAATGATCCTCAATCTATTTTGAAGCTAGATACCAGTGATAATTCTGGAGGCAAGGAAGAAATATAGACCAGGACTGCATTAATTCCTATTGTTGCCCTCCTCACAATTGTGTTAATCCACTTTAAATGAACTTTATTAAAAGTACGCCTAAATTTGTTTAATTTCATGCTATGTAATCCAAGTTGAACAGTGCATAAGATGGAAAAAAATTCTTCAGAAATAAAATCTGGGACTCTGACAGCAATCAGTTGTAATTCTATTCATTTCTATAAGCATTTTATGATGAGTGTGTATATATATATATATATATATATATATATATATAAGGCTTGGGGATTTTGGTAGTTAACTGATTCTGCCAGTCAGTCTGTGCTAATACTGATTATAGAAAAGGCTGCAGTTTCTAAGCAGCAGACATTATTTTGAAAGAATTATGAAATCACTCTTTGTCAAGCTTTAGTGTTCTACTATCTTTTTTAGTGCCAATACTAACTGATATGCTGTATGAGTGAAGTACTCCAACAATCATTTTCATACACTGTTCCAGTAAGTGTTTTCTTGTTCTGGTCATTTTTATCACATTTTGCTTTTGCAGGATAAGCTGGAACCATTAATGGGACAGTTTCAGACTATTATACTACACCGATGCCAGCAGAATTTATTTAAGCTACTTTTTTGCATCTGTTCCATAACATATGCTTCAAAATATTCATCATACTGAAATATAGAAAGCAGAAAGGTCATTGTTTTTGTTTTAATTTCCTTAGCTTCCCTCCAAAATATAAAGTCAAACCACATGGATTCTAGAGGATCATAAAACTGTTCTCTAAATTTTGATACAGGACTATAACTGGTGTTACAAGGAACAAATTTGAAAGAAAAGAACTGTTTTAGAAAAGACATGCTTATAGGTTGAACAGAGAAAAACCATTCTGTTTGAAATATGCTACCACTATGTTTTTATATAACTTTATTGAATATCAAGGATGTATAAAGGTAGCTCAGTACTGTAGAAAAATACCAGCCACTCCCCTATATGTTTTCATTCGCCTTCCTCAGGTCTGACGAGCATTCTGGCCTGACACTGACCCACCACAGACAGGGCAGGAAAGAAAGGCTCTCTCCTGGCTGACACTCCTGCTCAGAAACCATTCAGAATGGAATCCCTCCTCTATTGGAATCAGAATATATGTTTGCAATGTTTTAGCAGGGACCAGACTTAAAACAGTGCTGTGGGTTAAAGTTTGCAATCTATTTATAAAATGACATGGTTGTTGTTTTTTTTTACTATCCTGAAATCATTCTTTATTCATGCTAGAATACTGTTTGCTTTGACTACCACTGCATTTTAAACATAGCTTTTCACTGAGCTTTCTCTAATGGCTCCCATGTCACTTTATTTTTTATTTTTTTTTCCCCCACTTGTAAATATATAAATTAAGGGAATCACCAAAGTAAGAAAAAGATGTGATATTCTGAAGGGAAGAAAGTCATTGTAAGTAAGAAGAAAAATATTTTTGATTTTTCCTTAGTAGTAATATTTTAAATAACAAGAAATAATAAAGAGATATTCTGTCAACCAAAATTATATGTAATTGGACCAGTCTAGTCTAGTCTGATTAAGGACAAAATGAAGAACATAAACAGTTCATCTGTTACAGTACTTCAGATTATTCTCCATTAAAAAAAAATTAAAACGTCTAAACTGTTGTTATGAGTAGCCTCTTTTTTATCAGAAAAGGTGGAAAAAAAATAAAATATTTAAAAAATATAATTATGTATATATTGCAGGAAAAAAGAATTTGGCTTTCAATGAAATTTCCTCAACAGCATACAATAAAACCTACCATGTTTTATCGGGAAGATAGAAAGATAGAAAAAACCAGGGGACAACTGTTAGTACACTGAAATATTCAAAGCAAACTCTAAAATACCGAAGACTGCAGCTTGATTGTTTCCCATTAGTGTTTCCACATTACTGATTGTTTCCCACTTCCCTTTCATTCTCTTCCTGGATATCCTAGCATGTGTTTTTTCATAACTTGAAAATCCACAAAAGATTTTGAATTTTGATTACAACAGGAGATATTTTTTAATATCTTAATAAGTCTTTTGGGAAGCGAAAACTGGTTTCATTTTTTTTGGAGAGAAATGGTATATCCTACAGGGTGAAAGTCAAGAGACTTGCAAGACTAGAAGGTCTCATTCATAGGGTGAAAGTGATGATCTTAATTATGTTTCACTTTGGCAATTAATGACTGAAGTGTGCGGCTTTGGTCTTTTGCTTTAGCTCAGTGAAATATAAAATTAAACAATGTATGATTTTAGAATTAAATAAAATTTTAAATCAGAGCTATAAATGTTAGGCACAAAGTACAGTGAGAGCGAAACAGAAGTGAGCAGGGTTTGGAAAATTCTTCTACTACTGTCCTTTCAATATGACTAGACAGATCTTCAAAAACTAACAAACAGCTGTAGTTGCAGTGCCTTTATGATTGCATTACTATTCTGTACTCAGGTTTAGCATAAAAGTCAAATGCAGTTCAATCAGTTGTATTCACATCTTTCATAGCAGGTAGTACATGAATGAATGTGTATGACCTACTTTTTTTTTTTTTACTCTAAACACTGTAGAAACAAAACAATCCTAAGATGGAATTCTAGATAATGTGCAGCGCTGTTCAAATGTTTTCCATGGGGGATGAGAGAAATTTTATTTTGAATTTCCCATCTTCGGACTACATCACATTCATGACAGGTATCAGATAAACATTCCAGATACAAATCCAAATTTGTGTGAACTATTATGTTGCTTTCAAAAGCATCTTGAGACATCCTTTTCCACAAGTACTCTCTGAACAGGTGTATATTGCTTCAAATTTATGCAATTCCCCCTTAGAGAATTTAAACAGGATTCCAGTCTTTGCCCAGGGTGTTGTTGTCTGTACCAATTTTCAAAGGCATGCAGTTTCCTTCAGAATGAAATGCACTTTTTCTGACACTGCTTGCTTCTATGGTCAAGGCTAGTTTTAAGCAAAGCCATACATGTGGATGAGTGTATACCAAGTTTTCAATTCAAGTGGTATTTTCTTTTTACATGGGAAATATTAAATAATACATAGATTTGTTTAATGGATGTTTTTAATTTTCAGGGTGTCTGGTATTTTGCTTCAAGGAATGTTTTCTTCCCTACTCAATCTTTGGCTTCTTTAGTACTCTACACAATTTTAAGCATTTTAAATTATAATTTTAAACATTTGTCCAACTTAAAATGCTCTGGAAATTGTGAATGATATTCAGTCTCCTTTCCTAGCCTTTCTTTTAATAATATAAGCCACCTGTCATAAAAAATGTCAAAACTCTTCTGAAAATAAACATTATGGTGATTCCCATGGAAAGAGGAAGCTTTTTATTGACTTATGAAAGGAAACAAGAAGAAACAAGGAGGGTTTGTACCATAAAGACCATCTCAAGGAGAAAAGTGATACTGGGGAGACACTGGGGTGATTGAGCAATGGGGTTTTCCCCTTTTAAATATCAGGTCTCTCCTAAGACATCTTTTGCTTCAGCTAAAGTGACAAGAATTGATGGACTTCAGTCATAAAGAGAAATGTGATCAGAATTTGATCCATTAATTCAGAGAGAGCCTCAGGGAGGTTCTATTACCTTTAGTTCTGTCCCTGCTTTTTTTGTTGAGAGGTGATATTATTACTGACTTTCAAAATAGGAAATGTAGTGTAATTTCTCACTTCTGATAATATTACTGTCTATTTACATGGGATGATAAACTTTTGTCAGAGAAGAGACCCAGAGGGAGAGAACATTAAAAATCTTATAATCAAAAAATCAATTCATTTGCAAGCTTTAGACAGAAGGTGACCAGAACATAGAAGAGAGTGTAGAAGTTGTCTAGTCACTTAGTCCTTCTCTCATGTTCAGTTCACTGTTGCCTCGAGCTTGGTTTTCAGTAACAACCATCCTGGCACAGGAAGAACAAGTCTGTGATGCAGGACTGTTTGTGCCAAGTGCCCCAAATACACCCTCTAGATATTCTGAGGGGTTTACCTTGACCCAGTAACAGCTGACCCCATAGAGTGAGAATCCATTAGCAATTAGAGCATATTAATTGGAAAATATGAAGCACACCTTCTTGTTTAATTGCACTGCTAAAAATCTGGGCCATAAGACAGTTCCATACAAATACATTGTGGTAAATGAGAATAAGCAGGATTTATTTTAAATTGTACTCCTTATCAAAAGTAAAGCTTTAATACAAATACATCCTGCAAGTGTCCTTACCAGCGAGTAACTTAATTTGTTTGCTTTCAAAAATTAAAACAAAACAAAACAAAACACAAAAAAAAACCAAAAAAAAACCCAAAACCCAAAAAAACCCAGCACCCCAAACTCCAACCTAAGTCACCTAGTAATTGCAAATATGTATTTATTTCAGTTAGTTATTTGTTACTGGAAACTTGAAAAATTGTTCTGCAAGCAGAAAATAATTTTCATAAGACGAAACCTTCTCTTTCACAAAATGTTGTGCTATGCAATCGTGGGTGTTAGTTTAAAAATACATATAATTGAATTAATCCTAAATAAAACATACACACGCTACAATTTCACCTTTTTCACAACATAAAAAATGTAAAAACATCACCAAAACTCATTGATTCACTGACTAAATGCTTTATTTCACTAGTTGTCTGAAACAAAGTGGTTAACAAAAAACTTGCTTGCACAGTATAAAACTCAAATTATCACAATGATCAATGTCACCCAACTTAAGTCACAAGTCTGTGATCCTTTTAATATTGTTTTGTAAAATCTATTTTTTGTATCTTGCAATAATCTGCCCCTATCTAATAAGTACTTAGAGAACTTTGAACTTGATATTGGAAATAACAGATATACACTGAAGGTTCCTTATTGAGGATGCACTTTCTAAATTTAGTTCAGCTGTCATTGTTGCCTCAGTGGTGACATTGATTCCCTTGCAGTCACATTGTTCCTGGAGATACCACTCACAGTATAGTGATACATATAGTTGCTATACCCCGAGGGTGGATATTTTCATCTCCAAAGCATTTTTTGATTTATCCGAGAGTAAAGAATCTTTAGTTTGTGAATTCAGTCCTACAGAACTGACTGCCATGTCTGAGATGGTATTATTGATTGCCCTGAATAGTTTACTGATGTAGTCCATCTGATAACCAGTGATTCTTCCTGTGAACATGAGCAAAAATCCTATTCCAAGAAATAGCACTTTTCACTCAATAGTTTTTAATACTTGCATGAATGTAAGGCAGCCCAAAAATGTGCTTTTAGAGCGAAGGCACTTTTTTTTCCAAACATATCCACTAGTCCAGCTGCGTATGGTGTTGCCACTGTTTGGCACAAGTCTTGGGCTAGCAAAGCAACATAAGTTGTCTAATGTTCAGATGACTAACCTCTGATTTATTATTAGTATGTACCATTGTGCAGTGATTATCCTGCAAAACCCTATGAACAGTAAGGATAAATAGTCTTTGGATAATTTTAAAACAGATCAGTGTTAACATCAGATTTCTGGAAAATGTTTGGAAGTGTTGCTAAGTGAACCAAATTGGAAGAGCACACCTACCCAGAAACACACACCCCATCAGCCGAGTGCTCCCCCCAGTGAAGATGGCTCCCTCAGCCTCTGCTGGAGGTAGAAAGGCTCTCAGCTTCAGACTATGCCTATTTTGGGTGTATGAGAGTAACAGCAAAGAGGACAGATGCTATTTGTTAAAAGCAATTGTGCTTCAAGTGTAAAGAACTATAACTCTTGATATTGCAATCATTTTTGAATTAACAGACTATTAAATGATTGGACAGATATGGACTATGCAGTTAAATAAAAGTCTCAGTTTTATAACTGTAATGACATTTCAGCTTACAGGAAATGTATTTGAGTTTATCAAGTTCAATCTTTCAGTGATGGAATAAATTAAACTTGTAAATCATTTCTACCTATAGGACTTTAAGAAATATTAAATATTCCTTTTGTCAATATTAATAATTAACTGGCTTAAAAATAGAACTCAAGATTTATTTATTTATTTATTTGTGATAATTTGTAGAGTGGAAAATGGTTCATAAAAATAAAGACATCTGCAACAAACCCTAACAACTGGGTTCCTAATGATGAAGTCTGAAATATCCTGGGTGGCTTCAAATCCCTTTTTGAAATTGCTACAAACACATAGGAAGTTAATTATTTATTAGCTACAATTTTAAAAATAACATTAATATGGTTCTTAAAAATATTGTATGTTCAAATGCATGTATATCTATTTATATAAATGTATATGTGCATATATACACAAGAAAGAATACAAGTAAGACTTTTTAAAATTAGTCTTTGCAAAGGCTCAAGGGATTGTTTGCTGAAGCTAGAAGAAAACTAACTAAACTGGCATGTTTTAAAAAAAATAACATGGTTTTATATTAGTGTGTTTAAATATCATGAACTTTGCAACTGAAGGTCAGATGGAACAATTAAAAATTACAGCTTAATGGTAAGATAATTAGTAGATTATTATATCTGGATACCAACAGTTCAGACTGGAGTCTGTTGAGCATATGATATCTTGTGACTAATGAAAAGACCTGATGTAATTTCTTTCCACTCAGTAATAGTCAACAATTTTAAATCTGACTTGGTGTTTACATATGCTATGAAATTATAGATTAATTGCCTAAGCTTCTTCATGGATACCCCCTTGTCCTGTGGGAGAAGCTTGCATGCCCTTATGAGGTTGCGATCTATGCTGGTGGTGCTACATGCCTCCGGTAGGGTCTCCCATGCTAGTCAGGTCTCAACTGAAGGGTCAGACAAAGTGTGTCCACAGGCAGGGATGGGCTCGCTAGCTCCCCAGCAACCATCCTAGGAGAAGGACAGCTCTAACTCCAAACCCAGGCAGATGGAGCTCACTTAGCCCTGTAAGGCCATCCATCTAATAGAAGGACACTCTAACCAAACCTACATCCTGAGGACTTCACTGCCACTGTCCAAACTTGCTTGGCCCTGGCAGATGAACCTTAGGAGTAAAGGGTGGTGCCAGTTCTTCACATGCTCTGCCTCACCTGAAAAATCCATTGTGCAGGCTCTAGGAATCCTCCCACACTCACAAAGCCCTGTAGCGACAGGTGATGGGTGAAATGGCAAGTGATAAGGTGCACTGGAAGCCACAGCCCCAACACTGCGTGCAGGTGGTTCAGGACATTGGTC
>JAWWEW010000131.1:42202524-42248073 GCA_035583185.1 Anabacerthia variegaticeps | reverse complement strand
GCAGAATCAGCCTGGAGGAAAAAATGCAATGCAGGAAGAACCGTGCCTCGCCAGTAGTGCTGATAGAGACTTTCCACTGTGCCTTTTGTAATTGGACTTGCCTATCTCACATTGGCCTTTTTAGCCATCAGCGTGCTTGTAGCAAGCATGGGTAGAGCCCTTGCAAATCTTCATTTGCAAAGCCTAGCCATGATGATGATGAATTGCCCAAGGCAATTGGGGTAATATTAGATTTAAGTGTGGTATAACTCCAATGAATTTGTGAACTGGAATTTAAAAAACTTTGAAGATTCACTCCTAGTCTTTCCATAGGCACCCAGGTTGGTTTGGGGCAAGAAATAGCCTCATTGAATCATAGTTCTTCTGTACATTTGCAAACAATGAGAACCAGCCTTTCTGACCCCCTTGTGCTGTTTAGGAGGTGCCAAAAGCCAAAGCTTTTGGCAAATTTCAATTTCCAAAGGTTATTTAACTTGTTAGAAGGAACCTACAGAAATAGGCATGTCAGCTTATTTGTTCTTCTACCTGTTTTTACTGGCATAGCAAAATGTCAAGAAGAGGCAAAGGAAAAGTGGAAATGTGTTTGAGCAGCACGTGGTTACCCCTGTCTCGTAGGGAGTGCAAAGAAATTGTGTATCTTTAAACTGCCCTTTAAAGTCTTTGAAATTCATTGACCTTCTCAAGAATTACAAGGTTGGAACTGACATAGTTTTGAGTCTCTGAATCTTTCCCATGAATGTTTACACACATAAAAGAGAAACTGTGATTAATTTCTAAGTATTTAAAGCTAAATGAGGTCAGTTTTTCTAGTCTTCTGAACTGTGAAATCGGAGTACATTAAGTCCTCCTAAAGGCTGTAGGTAGACAGAAACATCTCGATCTTTAGGTTATTAAACTCTGTAGCTACAGTAGGAAAATAACAAAATGTAAGTACTGCCAATAATATAAGCTCATTGGAGTCTTAGGTAATTAATTTTTTTAATAAATTCAAGTGTTGTTATTTTTGCAATCCTTATCATTAAGTCCAGATTGAAGAAAGAATTACATAGAGTCCCTACTAGTGTAAGGAAGGAAAATACATTCTGACCATCCTTTAAATACTGCTATAAAAAAAGTATTTAAGAAAGATTTACCTGATTTTATATTTTTCATCAAAGCTGGTTCTGCTCAATATGGCATCCTCAGTCTACACACAAAAGTTTGGGGAAAGTCAGAGTGGAGAATAGAAGATAAAAAAAAAAAAACAAAAAGCAAACATTCAACTGCCTCTGTTTCGTAGGTTAAAAAAAATAAAATTCTTGAAAGCTTTAGGAAAGTTAGTGTCCAAACACAATAAATTCAAGATAATCTAGTGTAGTAGTTTCTCTAGGTTGACAGCAATGTAAGCAATCCCCCATTTAACCTGGTCATCCAAAAGAAAATTGTGGTTGTGCTTTCTCTGGGTGGGACCTAGAATTTACAACTTGAAAAGATTATCAGAGAACATATTATCCTATTCCTTTCTATAATAACTGTAAAATGGCTCTTTTTTTTTTTTTTCCCCCCCTGAATCTGGGAATTAGCCTACCCGTAAAGTATCCTGTATATTATGCCACTATGTGTTATGAAGTGTTATGATAAGGAGTCTATACCACTTCAATTCATGTTTTTTAACTGCTTTTGTTTATATATTATTTCTAAAGGGCACTAAACTGAGTATAACAACCAAATACTGCATTTTACATTATCATTGCCTTATTGGGTACCTTTGTAATTATCCACATGGAAAGTTATAGAAGTATAACTTTTCAATCTCCAATTTGATAAGCAGAATAATTTGAAATGTTTAAGGGTTTATTTTTGCCTCCCTTTTAACTGCTTTTTGTGATCCCTCTGAGGTCTTTCCAGTGCACAGATATCTTTTGTGAAATTTGATCCCCAAGTCTGGAGTATTTTCATGGCAACGTTCTCAACATGACCCATAGAGGCTTTCCTATTTCTAATGGATGTTTCCACTTTTATTTATCCAATAAATGCTCCAAACGGGCCTTTTCACTAGAACACACCATACAAAGATCACATAGATGATTATTCAGGATAACCTCCTAACTCTTTCTGAATCACTGCTCCACCATCTGGTACATGCACCAGATATATGTTTCTGTGTATGACTCTAGTAATTTGGATTAATAATTATTAAGATTTGCTGAATATTTTGAATATTTTTGAATTCATGAAGAAAAACACTGAATGTATTGTACAAATTACTCTACAGGACAATCCATTATTAAATGAACCCAATATGCTAAATATTTAAAATATATAAATTGTAGATATTTCATATATATACATATATATATATATATAAAATGCATTGGGTGGCAATGAGTCAGTATAGTGGTATAATAAATTCCTTGCTTTCTAAGTAATTTGACTACAAATACTGGAGATAAACCTCCAGATTTTGATACAGCAAAATAGAGTAAACAAAGACAAATAAAAAGAATATTATGTTAGGGGTCACTTGTATGATCTTTCATTTGCATTTTCAATACTCTGATTTTGCAGTTTCCCTTAATGTTCTCAAGACTTAAGAGTCGTCTTCAATGGAAATGGGAAGACAGATTTGATAGAGGTGTGCATTTTCCTTCATGTAATCACTGGGTAGCAAAATAACCCTGAAGGTCTGGAAAGGACTATAACTATCCATCACTTACTTTAAATATGTTGACTGTTTTCAGAAAATTGAAGAAAAAGCAAAACTTAATATTCTCTTCATCACTTAATGTTCTCTTCATCTTTCTTCCCTTGACATTTCAGTTCTTTGGGGGGAATGTGTAAATAAAGAATGCTGACGGTGTCCTGCTGCTGTCCTTGAGTAATCTTTATCCTCATACCTTTTTTCATCATTTTGGGTTACAAAATAAGTCACATGGAGATTTTGGCATTTTTAATGCATGGAAAAATAGATGCATATTTTAAGACTTGCATGTATTTTAGCTGTGTTAATTTTAGCTGTATGACCATCTATGTCCTGTTGTAACTTGGGAAATATTTTCTTACCAGAGACCGAAATTGAATATTTTCTGTATGATGAGGTAAATCTAAAGCAAAGTAGTGCTACTAAACCTGAAAAGTAGAAAAGTGTTTGTATTAGTACACAAAAAACTGAATTACTAATTGCGACAATAAGGAATAATTAGTCTTCAGAGTTAAAGCTATAACTACTGCTCTTAGTATGGTAAACAATTTTGAATTACAAATGCAGATTTTACCTCCTCTTATCAGCTTCTTATAATCATTGCTTTCTTTTTTATGTACTATTCTATATAATGAATCTTCTCTGCGGAAAAAATGTTTTCTGTAACCCTGTTCCCAGAAATTTTCACATTGGTGGTCTCATACACTTCTATCACAAAACAGATGTGAAACAAATGTTCAAAAATACTGAATTCCATCTCAACAGGCTCTGTTTTCAAATACTGACCTATATATTTGACATTTTTATACATATTGAAAGATCATCTTGATGATTAACATTGTTTGTAGTGACTTCATGCCATTCGTAAAAAACCCATCCAAATACATTTTATGTGGGCACAGATTTCAAATAACACAGAATAAAAAAATAAACACAGAAATATTATGAAAATTCACAACACTGGATTATTTATTTTAGATACCATGCAGCATATTTGAGCACCTGTTATGTAAATTATATATAGGGGAAGGAAATAATGTCTCCACCTAATATTATAAACACTTTCAAATATTTGCTTCAGGCTTTCCCAAACCTCCCCAAAAGTTTCCTTCCCTCTGCTCCAATTATTTTTTGAACTCTGATACTTCCTAGCACATCAGACATTTCAGTGGAAAACCTTATCACATCCTATTTTCCCATTTACTTTTCTGTTGTCAGACAGTAAAGGATACAGCAAGTGGTGCAATGACGTGAATTCTGGTTTTCTCTTTTTCCTTTCCTTTTATACAGAGGTAGGAGCAAATATGTCATGAGAAACAAAACTAAAGGAAGAAGAAAAAATGCTGCTGTGAAAATGAATGTACCACTATATTTTTTTTTCCCTTCAGTGAAATAACTTCTGAATATAACACTGGTAAATTTTTTCTAATCTGGGCAACTGCAATTACTTGTCACACTTCAGGACATTTCCTTTGATTATAAAGATTTGCTGTTATAAAGCATTACTGAGGTAGCAGTAAATATGTTTTGTAAGTAAAAAAGTGTGCTTTTTATTATGACCAATACACTATATAGGATTATGGTCTATGATTTTACCTGGACTTTATATCAGGGGAAAAATTCAATATATGTTAAACTTCTCTTTCTTTGTTTCTCCTGTATTTTTTTTTTGTTTGTTTGTGGTTTTGGTTTTTTTGGTTGTTTGTTTGTTGTGTTTTTTTTTTTTTTGTTTTGTTTTGTTTTGTTTTTTTTGCAGTACAATGTATCCATTAAAATAACAAACCTATGTTCACAGAGAGGAAAGCTGTAATGGAAACTTTCCTAAATAATTCAGTGAGAGTTTTATCTAAGTAACTCTGCTCGCCCCTTGCTAAATCTTGTTAAAGATTTTCTTAAAAATTTTTGTAAGTTTGTAGTATTGTGACGTGGCAAGGATAGTCATATGCTTGGAATTAGGTATACACTTTCAGACTTTGCTTAAGAGGCACATTTTAATTATTATATCTTTATTTCTCCATCCTCATCTGTTTTTCTATTTCAAGTAGTCATTCTTTTGTAGACATCTTTTAAATTAAAACATATGTCTTCAATCATACTAGCTTGTCAATTATCTATCTACAGCTTATGATTTTAAGAAATTTGACAGCTAAAAATAATTCTGTGCATTTCATAAATTTATCCCGATCTTTTCAGCAGTGCAAGTGCATTTCAATTAGCTTTCTATGGAAGTCCTAAATTGAAAATCCTTGTCAAAATAAAGGGAATGCTCTATCATTCCAGCTTATTCTAACGTAATAAATTCATCAATTTGACTATACACATGTAAACCCAAGTGTATTTGCATATAAAATGCCACAGAGCCTAGAAGTCTGAATATGAACAACTGAGTGTTTTTATCTTAGGGTAGCACAAGGCTTCAAAATAACAAGCTATTTTTGCAACCTTATAGTTCAGTACGTGTTGTACAAGGGAGAAGGCTGGAATTCCTCTGTGGTTAAACACTGAAAAGAGGATTTTGGATTTTGTCCATGTACTCAGCACTGCTGCCCAGTTGTTGATACTGCACATCCAGGGATAACCAGGAGCAGCATGTCACTGACACTGTGAATGGCTTCCATTTAAATCTTTTCATTTGGATTTTATTAGAATGCTACTAAAAATGGGATAGTGGTTTAGTTTTAGGAGAATTAGTGCCTGGATTTTTAGCCACAGAACTGATGTTAACCCTAATGGGAATAGTAAATCCCTTGCATTTTGTTACAAATACTCTTCAGTGATTGCCAGCGACTGCTACCCATGTTTAATATCCATTCACTCTGTTTATTTTCAGATAAGTGTCGTTTGGAGTTTGACATTGATATACAGACAGTGAATGCACTCTGCAAACAGAGAACATGCTCTGCTTCATCAGAGCTTTGTGGTGAATGCCAGCCCTGCTTCCAGAGCTGGCCAAGTTGAATCAGATATAGGGTGCTGTTCAGCGCCTCCCTTATCTGACGACACGTGAGGGACAGATTTGACAGTTTTTGGAAGCACAGATCACTTGGCTGGTGCCATAAAGAAGTCATGAGGTCATGGAGGGGAAGGGAAAGATTAGTCTGAAAATGTGAGTGAGGGATAGTAAACCCTTACCTAGTGCTGTGCTGATCAGAGCAGCATCTACAGAAATGTTTCAGCTGATTATATTCAGCTGACATCTGGATTCTGTTTTTAGCACAGAGATGCATTTCTTGTGTGACCTTGAAAAAGACATCTCATAAAATTGTTGCCATATTTAAGCTGACTGTTAGACGTCCATTCATTTCAATGAGTTACACTGTGAATAAGGAGTGCTGCGGCCTGCCTTGGTTAGCTCATGTGCTGCACAGACGTAATTTCAGTGGGCAAGACAGAGTTAGTATAGCACTAATGTCACATTATAAATGTTGACAAATATAATAACTTTAGCTGGTGAACAGAAGCTCAGAGTGACTGTAATATTTTTATTCACTTCATAATAGCTGATGTTTCTCCAATACTGTTTCCTTAATAGCCCCTGTATGAATCCATTGTTACTACATTAAAATAATTGTCCATAACTAAGCGCTTTTGGCGTGTGGAATAATGAAATCTGTATGTAAAATGCAGGCCAATTAAATACCATTCTGTACCTGTAAGGTTTGTTGACTGGCATTTCCATGGTGGATATCTTCATGTTGTTGGAATCACAAATGATCATCTCTACAACTTCAGAGAGAGGACCAGCTGGCTGAGAAATCACACAGATCTTCATGGCACAAAAAGCCCCAACTTGTCAGATTGCACAAAATTGTTGTTAGAGAGCAGTGAGGGGAATGTCAAAAATGTATAGAAATTTGAAAGGGACAGATAATGCTAAAGCAAATGGTTGAGCTTGATGGTGTCAGTGAAATCACTGACTATGCCTTTAATATAACAACGAAAAAGAGGACTAGCTGATGCACAACATCCCCACTGAGGGCCCTGGTGGTGCGTCCCTGAAGCTGCAATTACTGGTTTTCATGTAGCTAATGCCAATTCAGGGAGTACACAAAAGAAGGTACTTCTTGGTCTATTAGGGTAGGTAGATATAGATGGGGTGTAATGCTGAATGCCATCCTTTAGAACTGTAAAAATAATGTATTTTGCTTACTTTTCATTGGAAAGAAGTCAAACCAGTAAATACAGTAATCTGTATCAGATTTCACTGCTGAAAGAAGCCCTGTAGTTTATTTGACTGCTTTTCTGCATAAAGATCATAACAACCTTTCTCCTTTTGTCTGCTTTGAAAAACTCATTCGTTCTGTGGAAACCTCCTGGAGAAAGCGGGCTTTCATGCAGTCAGAGCTGCACAGACAGACTGTAATTTTTACTAGATACAACAGTATTAGCTCAAGAATAAATGAGTGCAGTCTCCCAATATAAGCCAGATATTCATAGAAATATATGCAGACACAGCCATCAGTCAAAAATTTGAATCCCTGAAGATAATGATGTGAGATAATTTACATCTCAATCTTAATACGGAGCTAGGGATTTGATTTCATTTCTGTTTCCAAAACATTCTTTCAGACCTTTTCGACAATGGCAGTAAGTCTGGCAGCCTAATGCTTTTATCAATGAGCACCATCTGAAGAAAAAAACACCAAAACAAACCAGCTACAAAATCATCTAATTGAATAAATCCTCTTCTTTCTTAGACATAAAGTTTTTCTTCTAGGTTGATACTTAGTGATAACTAATCAGTCTTATTTTTTCAACTGTTCCCACAAAAGAACATCTAACATGCTCTTAGAAAAAATAAAAGTATGCTAAAATTGGGTAGCAAATTTTAAACAAAAGAATGGGAATATTATCCTACCCATTAGTCTGAACATCTGTGCACAGTTTCTTTGGAAGGTCAAATGCTGAGTTAAATACTGTGAAGGACTGCTTCTATCATGCTAGCTAGATACATGTGCATCTAAACAAGCAGGAATAATCAAATTTCATACTTTAACAAGCAGATTGCATATGAACGTTAGGAAATAATTTTATAGGGGAAATATTCCAATTTGTTATAGTGGGTTCTAAATGAAACCAGCACAGGCAGACCATATGAAATTTCATTTATTTCCTCAGTAAAACTGCTCAGCTTTATAAGTTCACAGTAAATCGTTTGGTCAGTCTTAACATTTGTTTAAAATCACCTACTACACATTATTACCTCTACATGCAAATCAGAAAAACACTTCGTTTTAATTTAAAGATTACATGTTTCTTTCAGTCTCTCAGCAGTCCTTTGTTGGACATCAAATTGAAGCATGTAAAGGGTATGGAGGTAAGGGCAATGGAGGTGTGTTCGCTGACACGTTTGCTGAAACGTACTGAAACGGAGGATGAAAGGCAATTGAGAAGCATTGATATCTGCTGAAATACTCTGAGGAAACATCAGTCAGTGCCAATGACAGCCTTCCAGTTGGGAGGGGCAGTGGCAGCAGCATCCCGGGGGTCTGCAGGGACCACAGGAACACCCATCTGTACTGGATGGAGCACACAAGCGAGGGTACACTGTTTACTTCTTCTAGGTAGGGAAGAACTGACTGTCCATTGCAAGGGGATTCTCCTTCACAGAGTTACAGCTAAGAAATACAGCTGCCTTCACAGGTTTGAAGAGCAGGTTAAACTATAGAAACAGCTTCTGAGATTTATTTATTTTTATTTTTCTTTTTGTGGTGGGATTTTTTGTTGGGTTTTGGGGCCTTAATCAGTAACTTTTTTTTTTAGCCTTTTTTTTCAGTCTCATTATTAACTATGAATATTTACTAGAACTTTTAAGGAAAAATATTAAGGGAGATTTTTGGTTTGGTTTTTGGTTTGGTTTACACACTAAAAATGAAATAAAATCATGAGTGTTAGTTTACTGTATATTTGAAAGAAGACACTTTTAAATGCATGGAATTCTTCCTGAGTATTAGGGTGATACTCCCTGCATTTAAGAGACACCTGTGCAATATTCAGTCTAAAAATTTAACTTCAGAAGGCTATCTGTCTATATCCTCAAATAATTTCATCAAGCAATATGAAGCATGTGATGTGTGCATCTCAGTGCCTTAAGAGGAAAAAGAGGCAATGAGATATATTAAGGTTTTTGTGAAAACACATCTCCCAGGAATCTTTCTGCAGTTACTGCTGTAAACAGTCTGCAAACCTAAATGCTGGAAAAATTATCAGAACTAACCAGACGTTCTCTATTCAGAGGACTATCGGTTTCTTGTTTGCAGTTCATCAGTGTGAGATCCCATTGATAACATTATAATACTTAAAATGACAACTTCATCTTAGGAAATTGAAGATAAAGTATGATATGTTAGGATACAAGACTTTGACTGCTCTGAGAGACATGTAATATAGTAAATTAAATACTAGTGATATAGTACTATTAAAATATATATTCTGTGTTATTTATGCTGGTTATTAATATATAATTTATGAAAATGTATATCAAGTAATTATTAACAAAACATTTATGTTTTTCTGCATATATATAGACGCATATAGTCATCTGTTTATGTAATTCCATGTCTAACAAAAGTATGTGATAGATGTAATTAGCATTTGCTACTGCTGCAGTTGAAGCCAGTGATTTGCTTACTTATCTGCCTATAATTCCTCCATATATTGCTCATCCAACACCATATTTCAAGGCTGTTTGAATCTCTTGCTAATTTCAGTTTTATCTGCTTGACTTTGGCTGCTTGTTCCAATGTATTATATTTTCAATGACAGTTAAATTACTCTTTCCACAAGATGCAGCTTAATGTGTAGGATGATGATTTGGCAGTTAAATAGTACACTGAGATAAGTAGCAGACCTGATGAAAGTTTTAGTATGATTTGTGTTATGGAGTAAAATCTACCCTAATTACATATCCAAAACTCATGGACCATACAATGTGAACATTTAGATGCAGAGGTTGGGAGGTTTCAACATTTTTTTTTTCCCCAAAGGGATAAATATTGTTTAAGGGTTTCCTTTTATATATTTATTTAGCTCTTGTAAAGTACAGTTGACTTTTGCTCCATGTGAAACAGGACATAGTAGTGTATACATGGCTTTTAAAGTTTTTTTAAGGCTTTTTTAAAGTTATTACTTTATATGTTCATTAAAGCATAAAATTAAAGTTATAAAGAATAGCTTATCAAGGAACATGCTGCTCAGCTTGAGTACAGAACTTCTATATCTTCCAAAAACTCTCTTTAGAGGTTTGCATTCCATTTTAGTTTTTCCTAGGCTGCTGCTTGAATCCATTTTCTGCACAGATCAGTTTCTACAAAAAGTTCTCCTCCTTCTAAATCCAAAAACAGATATTTTATATTTAAGAGCTGCAGAACTGTAATATTTTTTAACTGGATCAGAATACCTCTTAATCCAATAAGAAGTCTTTAAAGACCAGTAGGTAGGCTCTGCCCCATTATTGCTGTTTAAAGACAAATTTAAATGGAGGATATTGCTACCATTTTGAGATGTTATCAAGAAAATAGCAACTATCAGAATGATAATTCATTGTGAACTGTATCTTTCCACTTTCAGGTTACAGAAGATTTCCAGAGCCTCAACCACTATTCCTTTTCTTTCTAACTTCTTGATTTATTTAAATAATCCTCTATTTATTCAAGTATTTTAAATGGCAACTCACTAAGTGTGAAGATGTCCATTTCTTTCAAATCTAGCTCTTCTACCTTTTGGTTCCTTATCCACATTTAGTTCTGCATAATGCCTCAGCTTCAAGACTGCCTGGCTGCAGGCAGTCACCTACCTAAAGTAACACCAAAGCAGAAAGGAGCGTATCCTGCATACCTCTGTAGTCTGTGGAGCTAAGCCGTAACAGGGAGGTAGTACACATCAGTTGTCACATTATAAGGCTGAGTCAAAAAAGGAGTTAGATTTTAAAAAAAAAACCCAGATTGCTTGCTTAGATCAGTAACACTGCCTATAATCCTTCCATGACCAGTTGTGGGAAACATTATTATAATTTGTGTAATAACAGCAACGTAGGATGCAATTAAAACAGTACATCTGCAACACCATTATTTTAATTGTTATGCCATTAACTGTAAAATGTTGTATAGCTGCACAGGTGGGAAGGTAAATGAGAAACAATTTTTGCTCAAGGCTGTCACTGAGCAGTAAATGTGTTGGTATATGAAATGGGTACAATGATGATAGTTGACTATGGAGAGACACTATTTACAAGAGCATGCAGTGACAGGACAAGGGGGAATGGCTTCAAAATAGAAGGAAGTAGGTTTAGATTAGATACTATGAAAACTTTCTTTACTCAAAGATAAAAAAGCTAGAAAAGATAAATTATTGACAATAATGTTGAGCTCAGGATCAAGGTCTTGGTCATCACAAAGTGATTCCACAGAAACTGGAGTAGTTTTCCATCATGTCAAGTACGATCTGCCTTTCTTTTTTAATTTTGGTGCTAACGTAACAGAGGGATTATAGACATCAAGTAAATAAAGCTTTTAATATACCGGTGAAGAAAGATCAGCCTTCATCAGTGGGACAAACTGAGCTGATAATCAGAGGTGGGTGTTACAGGAGTTATGATGTCAGGTAAAGGTGACATCTTGATATATTTTTCCATTTTGATGCTGAGAAAACCTTAAATATAGATAAAGATAAGGATAAAACCAGCTTTCAGATATTTTCACTGAGTGTGGTTCTACAGCAAGATGTTAGAGAGCTAATGCTAAAAACATGATTGCTTAGAAATCTTCATTTAGTGGTATAGTTCTTTTCAAGTTTTCATGTTTTTTTTTATACTTATATACTTCACCATGCCAATCTCAGTTTTAATACAGAGGATCAATGTGTACATAAAACACTGATAACAGCATTATTACTGATTTCTAATGTTGCTAAATTGAGGGCTACACTGAAGCAGGGGAGAAGGATGCTGTGTTGTTACAAGACAAAGCCTATTGCTCTAAAGGAGAATGATCAGAAGATTGTTGAACTTTGCCTTTCCATTCAGAAAACAGACAAAATCCACCATGGGTTTGCAAATGAAAATTATTGACCAACAGTCAGAATATTAACCATGGCCTTAGAAAGTTGTCTGCAGCAAATCACAAATGTTATGTTTATGCCACAAGCAAGAGTTTTGACTTCTAGTCTGCAGTGCGAAAGGGCAATGTGATGGTTTGAGATGGAGCTTGATGAGTTAGAATGGAGGAGTATTGGCTCTTTTTATGAGTTTCCAAATCCCTTTTGCATTTACAGGTAAATTCAGCAAATAATCCCCAGATGCTTGTAAATTTTCTTTTGGGATCAGCTACCAATTATCTTTCTCTGAGCAGTGTCTTGAATAAAAAAACCCTTGGGGCCACAGCTTACCATAATTCAAAGTTCAGATCACCTAGCTGTTACACTGGTGTGTTTTGTATCTGCCAGTACTAGCAGACATGAATGCGCTATGTGTATATATCCAAAAATAGCTGATGGGGTTTTACATTTACACTAAGTTTACTTAGCTCCCTGGTTGGAATTTTAAAAGCAAGCTTTATCCTGCAAGAGCCTGACTGCTTTGCAAGGCAAAGCTGGTCTTTCATATGTATGTGTATATGTACTGTTCATGTCTTAAGAAATTCAACAGTCACAGTAGTTTTTGCTCTATTTTAGTGGAAAATGAAAAATCGTGTAAGTCTGGTCCAACAGTGTCACATATCTAGCTAGAAAGTTGCATGCCTTTTTATTTTTGTATGAGGTCCACTAATATCTGCAGATTGGTGCCAAATAACTGCTAAGATTACACTAACAATGATCTTATTTGTAATGCAGCAGAGCAGACAATGCAAAGGCTGAGGAAGCATGTCAGTATTGGGTGACATGGGTGTAAGTTTTCAAACCACGGAACAGGACATGATTTTGGGAAAGGAATGCAGACAGTATGAAACAGTGTTGTATCAGCTCTCTTCAGTCCTGGAAAAAAATGTGAGAGATGGACAGTGGTTCTTTCAGATGCACTGGAACAAATTAGTGAAAGTACATAGGAATTGGGGGCAAAAGGGTCTCAGCCTAGAAAGGCATGCTCAGCAAAGCACTGGATGAATAGTGTCAGCCTTGCATTCTGTGGAGAAACTTCTGAGGAGTTTACCACCTTATTAATGTTCATCAGAAAAGAGTGGGTTTCATGATGATAAGAGGAGTGTTTTACACAATGAAAACTGAGATGATTCAGAATTTTTAAGAACAAATCAAAACTTTGAGTAGATGAGAAATTACTGGAAATGAGGAATAAAGATATTTTGATGGGTGACAAGAAAGACTGCAGTCAGAAGAAATGAAAATATGGATAAAATATGGATAAAACAATAAGCATAGACATTGTAAGGACACCTGAATAGTGGTTACCTTCAAATGTGTAACACCTGTGAATGTTGGGAAGTATCTCTTCATCCTTACCTCCATTGTAAGAACTTTGCATTAAGTTCTGTGTTACTTGGTGTTACATCTGCAGGAGGACCTGCTTTGCACTTTTCTCTGAAGTCTCAAATAGTGGCTTTAAAGCAGTGGACCAGACCAGCACAGATCGTAAGAAGGACAAGTTCTGCCTAAAAAAGTGGCTTTCAAAGAGCCATTTTCCACCTTTATCTCATAACTTTGGCCACCTGACTTTGGTATATAAGGATAAGTAGATAGGACAGCCTTTAGGAAAATAAAGGCATAGGATTGTACAAGACAGTTTAGTAGTAGGAGCAGAGTAGATAAGTGCAATTATTTAAAAATATTTTCCATTTAAAATGTCTAATGCAGATAGTCAATAGCCTCTCCAGGGAAGCTGAAAGACTGCCTGGATCCTCTCATCCAACACTCTTTGTGCATAGAGAATTGGGAATACACTAAGAATTGACGTGGAGACTTTAAAAATGAGCATCTAGATTTAATGCTGGATCATGTCCACTTTAATAATTATGGTTTTCTTGAGAACAGTCAAGCATGCCTCCTTTTCATTTAGCATCCCTGTCTGCCCTCCCATGTCCCTCTGCAAGGATTTTCATGAAGTAAGTGGAGAGTTACAGAAGGCTGCCTTAGTTTGACAGGAAAGTGGGGAATTGCAAAGAGCCACACTGAAAATAGCTCAGATCAAAGACCAGAAGGACAGACATCACCAGTGCTACAGGCAAGGCCTCTTCAGACAAGTTAAATCCTTTTCACAATGTCGGTTGGCTGTAAAATGCAGACACATTGATTAGGCCTACCTGGGAAGCAAAAATCAAATTTTGGAAAATATAAGTAGCTTTTCAATTATTTAGGTTACTAGGTTACAGAGCCAGAAGACAGCGTTGTGCTCACTGAATGAATCTCTTGCATAGTGTTACACAGAAATTGCTTTTAAATACATTTGTGTTTTCATAAGGCTTTTATAGAAAAATCATCAAGTCTTAATTTCCAACACGCTTGTGATGGAAAACTCTACCACAACTCAAAAATCTGCACTGAGCTCAAGTTTAAATCCTTTGAGGTTTTCCAAGAAAAGCAATAATTTATAAGCAATCATTTTCAAAATCAAGTAGTTTGGCAGGCGAAGCTCTTTTACCTGGACTATGGAAATGATGGGTTTGAAATTGTTCAGTAAGGCAGGAAGAAACATGTAAAGTCTTTGTGCTTACATTGTTTGTGAGAACTGTAAGGGATATATAATTCTTTCCTGTAAACTACTTCTTTGAAACTGAGAAATTGTCTTGATTAATTCCCCTTCCAATTATTGTAGACATCCAGAAATTTCCACAGATGCAAGGATGAATGCCAAATATTAGGTATGTATGGTAAAAAAAATTAATCTGTTAGAAATGAATATGTTCTGGTAATTAGCCGTTCGCAAATCCTCATTCCTGAGGGAGATATTTTCATCCTTCCCCGATTATTGGGTTATATAAATATTTAAGTATATCCTTTTTTTTAACGAGAATTGTACCTAATCTTCTAAGATAATGTCATCCCATATGAATAAAATATGTAGTTCCTCTTCTGAAATATTTTATAAGGTTTCAGACTTTTGAGGTTTTTCTGAATTTCACTACATAAAATATGCTACATTGTGCAGCTGTAATATTTCATAGGTTTTAGACAGCATGTAAAAATTCATTGCATTCTTTTACAAAGCTGGTATTTGATGATTGTTTTCCTGCTGCACCTCATCAGTATAGCATTATTCAATTGCTCAGACATCAGGACTTTTCCACTTTTCAAACTACATCTTTATTTTCCTTGAACAGCAAACATCACCAATATTTCAGTCAGAACCACCTGCTTACCAAAAGGTCAGTCATATGTTTAGCACTTCAGACCCTGCACCCAAGAGGTATTGATCCCAGCAATGGAGAGTCCCCCAGACTCTGCACCTCACTTGGCAGCTAGTTTGCAGATCCTCTTAGGAAAACCAGAAGAGGCTTATTTTACTAGGCTACTAGAATAATATTTTACAAGAAGATGTTTGGATGCTCAGAGGATTCAGTCATGATAAGGCATATGCCAGTGACTTGTGACCTCACAGAACTGGTGGCAGACAAAGGAGGTTGTCAGGAAAGCCCATTACTGGAAAAGTGGTTCTGCATCAGGTACTGACCAACTGGAATGTCTCTATTAAAGCTGTTAGCAGACAATAAGAAATCATCTGGCTGAATTTTTCTGTTAAGGAATGTTTTCTGGGTAACTTCAAGCTAATTCATTCAAGGGCATCATTATTTGTTGCCATCACTGTGGAGCGAGGCAGATCCTGAATGAAGTGGGAGCCTAACCTGCCAGTAAAGGGCTTTTCTCTCTTCCACGTCAGGTGGAAAGACACAAAGTTGGGGAAGACAGGTCAGAAAAACCCACTAATTTTGATGTGTATGTAAGAGGCTTCCCATATATCAGTCAACCTTCCTTTTCTGGAGTAATAATTAAAAAACAATCAAACAAACAATCGAACAAACAAAAAACCACACATCACAAAAAACAAACCAAAACAAAAAAAATCACTTTTAAAAGGACTGATAACCCTATGCAAATTTGAAATTAGCTACTATTTTATCATCAAATCATGGTGTTTATGAAGCTATGACTAAGTTCACTCTAAACCATTTCCCATTTGCCTTTCACTTTATAGTATTCTTTTTTTTGTTTGAAGTAGGTAGAACACCCTAATAGTTATCATGTTGATTATCTAAATATAGCCAAAGGGAGTATTTTTTTTCAAAACAAAGGCTGTTTTTGACATTAGATTGTTCTCTTTAGCAGTATATTATAGCTGAAATGAGATCATTCGGTACTGTCAAAGAATGCTTTTTGACTTGTGATGCAGGATGAGGCATTTTGACAGTAGACGCTTTTCTTTCTAATATAGTTAGAAAAAAAATCAAACATTATCTGAACCTCATTTTTAACCCTTATAGAAATTAGGCACTGTTAAACTGTACTTGCTGGTAATGCTGACCTTCAAGTAGTGTATGAGGAACAAATTGAGTAGATTTAGAAGACTTGTTACAAAATGGCTTCTTGAGGTCCCCACAAACCCATGAGCTGCATGTTTCTTTTTTGAGGTCTACTAAAGACACAGTACCTGGTACAGCTGTACACAAACTAGTGTCAGCACAAGAATGGGAGAAAGAATAAGTAACCCTTGATGAGACAGAGTTGGATCTCCTCTGCCATTGGATTCATGCAGAAGTGGTGTTCCATGTTACTATATGGTCAATGCAAGAACTAATCTACAGGGAGGCAAAGCAGCAGTCATAGAGCAAACTATAGGCACACCCATCACATTTTTTTTTTTTAAATTTCCATTTATCTAGACCTTTCTATCAGTTTGCTTTTCATATAAGGAGATCTCTAGCCCAAGCCCACAGAAGCACTTTGTTACCATTCAAGTATTCAAGATACAATATTTGAAAATAGGAAGCCAGGAATGAACAAGTTTAGGAAAAAATAATGAAGAAGTTTAGACAGAAAAGGTGAAAATAATGTTGGAAACAGTATTTTCTGCTCTGAATTAGAAAATATTTTGCAGGCAGTGAACTGACCTTTCTGAATTGCTGCCTCTGATGGCTCATCTGCCTTTAGGAAAAAGAGCCCCATGCCTTAGGGAAAAGAGACACAGCATTTCATAGTATAATAAAGTCTTAGAAATATTGTAACAGAAAAATGTGATGTATTGTACACTTGAAAATATTTATTGTCTGAGGACTACAAATTACAACCTTTGACCATTTCACGTTGTTTCTATTAAAATTGTTAATGTGCCTTGCCTGGCTTGACCCCAGTGACTTCCAAGCTGTCTCACAGGAAGCATGAAGAGAGGCTCAGCCTGCTCCTCCACAGAGCTGGACACATGTCCAGGCAAAGCAGTTCAGTTGTGTCCACACTTTAATCTCCCCTCAGAGGTCTAGAAAAGAGTGAATGTGGCACTTCAGGCAAAGGCCCGAAAGGACACTTTTGCACCAGCAGACAGACATATGTTCTCATCTAACTTCTTGTAAACACAGTGACATGAAAAGAAATTTGTCCACTTGCATCACATGGTCTTTCATTATTGTTCTTCCTAAAACTGAAATTTGAGTCACAGTGTTTTACTCTCATCTGCAAAACTGGTTTATCACTGCTTAACTGCCAGATTTTCAGAGCAACAAAATGTCTATACAAAAAATACTTTGGCATAACTAGCAAAAAGGACTGATATATTACTCACGTGTAAATATTTGCACAATATTCAAATATACCATGCGTGTGTACAGTTCCAAATATCTGGTCCTGAAACTATCCATATTTCAAGCAAACCTCTCCCAAATGTTCTAATGTAATTTCCAGGCAATATAAATTCTCATTATATTGGGCAGCTTTCCCAACTCCGGAGAAGAAAGAAGCATTTCTTTAGTGAGCCTTCATTATTCCTTAATACTGATTCCTTTTTCTTCTGGAGTCCAGAGTTCCCCTTTTCGTTCATCCCAGATCATGATCTTTCTTTTATCCACTTTAGCTGTTGAAGGGGAAGCAGTCCAAAGAGCAGACATGTATTTCAGAAGTGACAGCATTTTCTTTTACCATGCAGACTGGATTACATATGTATTTGTCTTGCCATGATTTCAGAAGCTCCTGCCTCCTTAAAGATGTAAACATACTGCTTTGCCCTTTTTTAGGACAGCTGTGTAAAAATACCTCAGATGAGAAGGGAAAAAGTAAGGAAGAAGGGAAAGATGCATAGGAGTGAAGGTTTGGAACTGAAAATTTTTCTTTGTCAAAGACTTTCTGGAGCAGAAAAATCTCTTTAGTTTTACCAGACTAGAGCAATTTTATAGAATTAGTGGACATTAGCATGACATCAGGAGAAAATTTGTCTTATTTTTCTCAAGTCTTGTCTGCAGCTGAGTTCAACACAGATATTTGGGGTAACACAGGAAAGTCTACTTTGCAGTAAAAATTGTAAAGCATCAAAAGATCCATGTAAACACAATTTACTGCTATTGTTATTGTTTGAACTCAAGTAGTGCCAAATGGCTGTTGCAGTTTTAGTCTTCTTGTTGTATACTTTGCTGTGCAAACATTCTGTGTGTAATTTATATTCTATGTAAGGATCACAGATGGCTATATAGGAATAAAAGATTAAATAAGCACAGAGAGAAAAGCAAACACAAGGTCACAAATGTTATCAAATATGCATTCTGACAGTAACATAAGGTTGTCCTTTTTGTTACTGTTTCTTCCATCGTTGTACCAGAATAAGCAAAAAGTTGTTCTGATTTGATAATTGAACTTTCTTCATTAATTCATAGTACAGTGGTGGGTAGCAGCTGGTGGGAAAAAGAAAACTGTGGAGTCAAAAGAAATGAGGAAGGGAACTGAGGCTTAATGTAGACTCTTGTAAAGGAAGCCAAGTTGCTATATTAACAGTTTAATTAATGTAAGAGCTCATGTATGCCATGTTTGATCAGCAAAGCAAAAAATACAGTTTTAAGAGATTAAATTGCTTTGATTTTTTATTTATCTTTAGTTAATCTTGCCACTGATATTTTTCTTTTTGTCCTATCTGTATGTGACAATTAACACAAACACACTAGAAAACAGAATAAGAGAAGTGCTGTTTACTGCCTCGAATTCTACACATAGCTCTACCTTTTTCAATGCCTATGCCTCAGAACAGTCTAAACAGATCTAGTTGTTACCTAGCAATATTAATCCAAGCATATTTTTCTAAACTTCATTTTTAGGATCTTCAGTCTTTTTTGAATTTTGGGGGAACATTGTTCTTGATGTGGAAAACTATTATTGTTGTGCAATCCCCTCACTAACATCGAAAACAAGAGATTCTGGAGTTTTAAAAATAGCTTCACATGCCTATTTTTAGGGTTTAGGATGGTTTTTGAGATTACCTTATTAAAACTGCAAACTGAACTCCTTCTGAATTGACATTGTGGTTAGTTCTCTAAAGACTTCTCCTAACTTCAAAAATCTTATTCTCCATTGAAGACATTGTTTTTCCACATTTGTATTTAAATGAGGGAGCATTGTTTTAGAACCTACAGGTATTGTAAACCCTTAATTGATAAAAATTTAAAGCAAAACAATAGAGATGACAGAATGCTTATGGTCTGCTTTTACTGATCCTCACTATCATTCAGATCCAAGTTTACATTTTCCAAACCTGAGATGATATGCAAAGATAACAGATTGACCTGTATACTCTGCCCTGTGGTGTTTTGGGCCAGGTCACTTTTCAAAGAGTGCTCTCTCTGCCCCATGTACCATCCTAACAGATGTTCCACTGAAGTTTGAATGATGGCCAGCTAGCTCAAAAACAACTAGGGAGCAGAGGTGAAGGGAATCAGGGGACAGAAGGCAGAAATATGGATAGAAGTAAATTAAAAACAGAAAGGAAAAGGTTACACTAAAGTAGATATGGGTGAATACACACAAGTAAATCTTTAGAGAAGACGAGGTACAAATCCTTCAAACAGAAAAGAAAGACACAAAAAGTGAGGAAATCTAGCAAAGAAAAAAAGAAAAATGGAATGAAAGAATAAAAAAGGGCAGGATGAAATATTGCTAAAATGAGAATAGATCTTTCCTTTATATAAAGATAGCAAAAGCATAACTTAAATCAGCTGTTTATTATTGTACTTAATGGAGAGAGATTCTTTGACTCTGAAGTATATCCATGAGTTATGTGGATAACTTAATCCATATAATCCCAATTTAAACCAATAGGGGATTCAGATGTATATTTCACTTAAGTAATTAGAGATAAAATCACACTTTCTATGTAGACAACTCTGTCTTTATACACAGGAAAAAGACTGTACATTGAAATAACTGAAAAGACAGATGAAGCTATTGTGGTAACTGAAGCAAAAACTGAACATGGATAAAATAATAACAAATGTGAACAAGAAATTAGGAACTATTTTAAGTAAAACATATTGCAGTCATATTTATCCAAGTAGCTTGAGACACTTAAATCTGAATTGGCAGAATTGTTTTGAAATAATTATATACTCTTTACATGCAAACTTGATAAACAGATGTGACTAAATACAGTGGTTTTAAGTAACTTACAGAAAAAGGTATATGTTAATCAACATTTAAGTACTGACAAAACAGAAATTAAGCTAACTTCATTCATTTTAAGACACAAGGCTTTGTCTAAATTATAGTTAGTTTCAAATTACTCTTGAAATATTTATGAATTATATCATAAACCTCAGGGTGCACATAACTATGTGGCTGGATCTTAAGTTTAGTGGAACAATACAGTTCTAATTAGAAGGAAATACATTTCCTCTTCTAAAACTTATTTATACCTTTCCTGGTCCAAAATATAAAATAGTATTGAACTAGCTTTCACCAAATGAAGAAAACACAGGAAAGTATAGGATTCTGCCAGGAATTCACAGTGTCTGGATCTCACCTCTGGTGTAACAGGAGAATACTTACCTTAGGGACAGTAATTTTCCCTTGTAAAAATCGGCTATAATTGTGAAAGCCAAAAATGCAAAAGAAGTGAGACAGTTCCCACTAACAGAGTGAATTATAGGAAATCACACTGCCAGGACCAGTCAGACATAGAGGCAACAGGATTTTTTCCCCCCACTTCATTTTTATAGCTAGTAACTTAACTGAAATGGTACCATTATTCCGGGATCCTAAGCAACAGGTTTTTTTGAATGGATTCTCCTAATAATCTTCTAATAATCTAGGATGAGCACCTTGATAATGTGTCAAACTGCGATAGATGTGCACAAGAGGGACACCAAGTGACTTGCCTCAAATATACTACAGATAGAAAACTAGAGTTCCTGTGTTCCCTTTAAGCAGAGGGCTCATGCTGTTACTGTTCAATAGTCTTCCATAGGTTTCTCCAATTTAAAGTATATTTTGTACAGTTTGTTGGGTTCTTCATTATAAACCTATTAGACATAAAGATTCAAGAGACAGGCTGGTGATTTATGAGACCCTTCATGAGAAGAAAAATAACCCTTAGAGGGAAATGGAACGGGTTTTACTGAAAGGCTTTTTAGAATGATGTTGAATATTACATTATTATTATACATTGGGATTCCTAAATATTAATAGAACCCATAGTTGCAAGCTCTGTATTTAGGTTCACCATAAAAATAAAGCCTGCTTGATTTTTTTTTCTTTTTTTTTTTTTTTTTTTTTTTTTTTTTAATGCAACTTGTTCCCTTTGCTCTAGGATTTTTTCACCCTTCACCAAGTATCTTATGAAAGGCACTGGTGTACAGAATAATCAAAATATGATACTAAAAGATCCTACATCGCTCAACCTGGACAGAACACTAGTGCACCTAGTTAAGGAGATATTTGTAAAACACCTTTTCTTTTAAACAGCAACCTGGACTGTATGATCTCAGTGGTTTTACAAGTTTCCTATTTGCCCCAGGAAAACTAAAACTTTCGGCTTTCTAAATATTAATTCTTTGAGAAAGACAGAATTCTTGAGAGGACTTGAATTTGGGTAAGGCAAGAATCCAGAAATAAAATTAAGCTCCTCTCTCAAAAGAAATCATATGACTTACAATTGATGTTACTAATAAAAAAAGATTCTGTTTTTCAAAAGATGACTAGCAGTCCCACTACAGATCCAAGCAAGTATTTAAATACACATCACATATCGTCCTTCTGTGATGGGCATAAATTAAAAAAAAATTACAGACCTCTTCTTGTAAGATGTTACTTTATGCTGGTAAGGCAGAAATCTGATTAATTATCTCTCAACTTAGGAGAAAATTACTAAAACCTGTAAAAATATGAAACCCCATAACTGGTATTTATACAGATCCCCAAATTAGAAATAACTGCCTTTCTGTTTGTCCTAAGATGTACAAAAATCCTGGTATCCACCTTTGTTTTTCTTTGTTGTCTTTTTGGCTTTTTTGTATTTTGCCTTCCTTAAAGACTCTGAACAGCTATCAATTAATGACTCAAACATTCAACCACCTGCAGTGACCGCTCGGTCAGTAAGAGACTGCACTATTGGTGCTCATGTCTCAGTCAGAGTGTGCTTTGCTGACAATGTGAAGAGTGGCCACCCAGGCCAGGGGCTGAAGGTCTGCACACCAACATCTCAGGGTGCAAACTGAATGCTGAACAAGGTAAGGAAAGAGGCAGACCCTGTGAGATAGGGAAGTGTTTCTTTTTTCCTTACAGACATGACTCCACTGCAGTAATTCCCTGGAACATTCACCCTTAGTCTGAAGGTTTCCATCTCTCCTTGATGAGCCATAAGGGGCCATAATGGACTCATCTGCACTGACAGAAGAGACAGCTGGAATATCTTAGAAGGTGTCAGAGACTTCTGAAGTATCCCATGACTGACTGTATGAACCTTCCCGTCCCAGAGGAGGTACCAGAAGTGTTCCCATCTGAAACTGAGCCTATATAACTCTTGATTTTGGGGTTTCCCTCACCATCCAGGACTATCATGGACACCTCAACCGACTACCTTTTCTACCAACAAACATCAAAACTACAACGAAATCTCATCGCTTGATCCGACAGGTCTCTTGCAGGTTCTTCCAGTCACCTGGTGGGTTGGCAGCCCTGCTCTGACTGCCTGTACCAGCACTGCAGCTTCACTCCAGTGTCATACAAGTGTCTGATGACATTGAATCCCAGCTATCCACTGTTTCCTGCCAGTGCTGATTGTCCAGCCATTCCTGCCACGTCTTCCAGGCGTGAGGGTGAATCATGTGAAAGAGTGACCCATCTTCTCTCTGGCCTGTGGCCACAGGTGGCTTTTTTATGGGGGAGAGGCTGGCCACCATCTTGATTTGATCTGGTGGGTGAGGTCACTGGTGAGTTTGGTCACTAATGAGATTGCTTTATTATGCTTTTGTTTTGGGCTTGTTTAAGATCAAAGGATTAGCTACTACTAGATTTTTTATCAATAAAATCTATTCTGCTATGCCCACGCCTTCTAGAAATTCAGAAAAAAATATTGAGTCAAACGCCACAATTTGGTGTCACATCTTCACATTTTAGCATTTGCTTGTTAATAGGCCCAGAGAGTAGGTGATAGTCTAAGAAATAATAATTCTAATTGCTTGCACTTAATAATTCATTAATCTTTAAGCCTGATGTCAGGATGAGAGAAAGAGACAAAAGGAATATTATTTGAAACATTTCAGTGAGATGGAACTGCAAAGTTTAAGTGATGGTCAAAGAACATTCCTGATCAGGCCTTGTCTTGAACATTTTTATGGTTTTGTGGCATTTTGTGAAGTTTCAGGAATATTTTGCTAAGATATACAGATAAATATGTAAATATATATCTAAATACTCTCAGAACTTAGAGCTTAGCTGGACTTCAGTTTTCAATTAGCTAGATGCTTTTAGTCACAAAACCGACTATTTTAATTATATTTTTTTGAGGCTCAAAAGTAAACTAAACTTGTCATTTGATGTACCACAAGTGACAGAATTAACTTTATAACATTGAAATAAGCAATATAAATACATTTATTCCAGATTTTGTGTCAAATATCTTTCCCAAATAATAAAACTAAGTAGAGGCCTTATAAAAAAGAAATTGATAAAAAGAGGCACATTTTTGCTACTAATGAGAACCGAGGGCACCAGTTAAGTCTAGGAAACCATCACATGATGCAAAACTACCCTTTGAAACAGGAATGAAAAAGTATTTTGTATCAATCTATTTTGCTCTCATATCATAATTTTTCTGTCCTCCTGACAATATTTTCGTTAAATTTAGGCTTACATTTGCACAGGATAAAAGCCTTTTACATTGACCTTGTCAGCTTTCTGGAATTTTGACAAGTTGTCTCTGCTACCTTTTGCTTTCATCACCCTGACAAACTTTTAAATGGAATAAAATTGCCAGCTTACTAAAATACAGAGGATCCAAAAGGTTAACACACTACTTCAAGTGCATAATATATTGTTCATGAAAAGTTTAATGTCTCATTCACAGAGCAAGAATTGTAATAAGGACAGAGAATGACAGAAAATTAATCAGTCCTCATGATAATGTTTGTAATAAGAACAGAAAGTGTTACTGGAAAAATAATACTTTTGAAGTGCACAGTTGAAATTGCAATCCAGAGCTTGAATTGTGAAGGAGTAAGTGATGGCCATTATCAAATGTAAACCAGCAGCTGCAAGAGAAACGAAAACCAAGGAATAATTCAGTGCTTTGATAAATACTCATTATAAGTTATGAAGTATTGTAAGAGCTTACATGGTTAATCTGTGATTTTTAAAGAAATGTATTAAGTATGTTTTATTACAGATAATCATTAACAAAATCTCTGTATCTTAATCTGAAGAACCAGATACTAAACATGTCCAAGCAGAAAACCAGACTAAATGTTAGAATTTTCTGTCATTGTTTCTAAATTCAAGTATATGCAGATACTATTCTGGTGTCTATATTAAAAAAAAAAAAAAAAAAAAGTAAAAATATCACTATTTCAATCTTTTTTTCTTCAGCCTTCTTTCCTAAGTAGTAAAGTCTAAAACTGGAAACTGCTAACAACAGTAAGAGAAGAAGGTTGTATCTTTTCCAACTCATTAATTGAACTGAAATTTCTGTAAAAGAAAGCAACTTTCTTGTGCTTGAATTTAGTGGAAAATCACAGTGCATATGAAAAACTTAGTCACTGGTTTGGTTCAGCCATTAAAAAAACTTCATCAAATACTTCCATGGTAACTTCTTATGACACTCTGCTCCCAGTGGAGAAGTAAAGTGATACTCTGCTCAAGGCTGAATATGCAGTTTATGCAGTGTGGCTTATGAACATCATTGTGCCAGTTTAACTGTGGGACTCTCAGGCTCTCACGTTAAGTGACTGACAGTGGGAACAGTTTACCTGCTACTTGGCCATAAAAGAAAAGAAAAAGGTCCATGTTGCTCGAATGCTTGTCTACATCTGCTTTAGTGAACAGTTCAGTGAGCAGCGAGGTTCTGACTTAAAAGAGTAACTATTTTTTTTTTTTTTTCCCCTTCACTGCAGAGGAATCCTAGTTGTGTTCCCTGAACTGAATGTTCATTTGCAAATGGAGTGCATCAGTTTGACAATGCAAACACATCTTCTAGCTTAAATTAATCAAAAAATAATCCAGTTTGTGGACTCCAAGGCAACTCTAATACGTTAATATTGTTCCAGTCCTATCTTCAGAATGAAACCCACAGTACCACTGTAGAACTAACTGTGAAGATTGTCTTCTTAATCACTAAATAATGGCAGTTATTTAAAATTCAGTTTCCATCTATCACTAAGTCTGATAATGGCTACAGTTGCTCTGTGTCAATTTTAAAATGATAACAATTTTTAGGACTCAGGTGTTAAAATGAAATGTAATTGTTTTTGTCTTTGCACAGTAAAAATCTTAATAAATCAGACTATGGTGATTCTGAAATTAAGCTTGTTCAATTAAAAAAAATAAATCTCAGTTTCATATATAGAATTATGATCATTATTTTAAATGAACATGCAAATAATTCTATAATAATTTTTATATAAATAGCTGTTGTTTTTATAATTTAATTATTTAAATAATGCATTATGAGCTAGAAAGAATTTATCTAGCTTCTGCAGAAAAAAAATGTTGTCAGTGTTATCTGCCTCCTCCCTGAATATACTGAGTGTCCAAGCTTCTTTCAAACTGTTAATGAGGAAATAAGGAATAAATAAGGAATAAAGAACAATGATTGTTTTTCACAGCTCTGGCCTTGAGTGGGGAAAGAATTGAATTATCAAAGTGGAAATAAGGAATTGGAACAAATGCAGTTTGCCTGTCTTACCACTCAAGTCCTGTTGCAAAATCATTTTAGCTGCCTTGAGGCAAGTGAGAAGACCCAAGCAATCAACTGTCCCTGCAATTCAAGGGAAGGCAGAACCTCTTGTTTCTGAGTAAAACTGAAGAAGCAAGTTCCTCTAAACTTACAGTTTTAAGCAACTAGAGTTTAAATGTGTAAACAAGGCTGAATATTGCCCTTGTCATATACACTTGACAATATTTAAGAAAGTCAAATGCAATTTCTAGATTTAAGTGTATTGGGCTCTGTTAAAGACAAACAGGAATCTTCTAGTCAAAACAGTACATAAATAAATCTAGTGGCATTATGAAATCTATCCCTCTTTCCAAGTTTATGTAATTTTTTTTTTAATTACTATCTTCTTTATACTTCTTTTCCAAAAAGTGCGCATACATTTCCCACAGTAATTTTGACTCTTCATGGAAAGTCAACTTAAAAATTTCTTGTAGTTTACTTTGTCATTTTAGGCAGAAAATGACCTGAAAAATGCTAGCAATGTCACTAGTACTGAATGACTCATGATGTGGAAATGTTACTTGGCCACATAACATAAACAACTATAGTGGACATAAAACACTGGCGTGATCCATTAATAAAGAAGGATCACTTTTTAATATCCCATGGATCTGCAATAGGTTGAACAAAAGCAAAAAGCACGTGAATTATGTCTTCAAACTGCAAGTTATAATTCAAAACTCTAACTGTTTAAAAATGGAAAAGTGCTATAGTCCTTATATTTGATGAATCAATTGAAGTATATACACAGGAAGAGTTAAATTTGTATAAAATTTTCTCTGCAACATTGCTTCAGTGGTACTTTGCAGTGACTGCAGCTACACCCATACACTTTGACTAGTTTGGAAAAGGAAAGGATTTTTATTCTCAATTTCTCTTGTACCATATGTAAAACTGCAAATGAAACTTTGTTAGCACAAAAAATACATATATACATTATGAGCCTTATTGTCTCAGAGGAGCAGAGTTTTGAGTTTCTGTAACAAATGGAGTGCAAACAGCAAAACATACCTCCAGCAATCAATGGGCTATATGGGCTTGCCATCCTCAGGTTCTCTTTTCTTTGACCCCTAAATGAAATGTTGAATGTAATTAACCTCTATTATTTCTTTAAAATTACTTCTTTAAAATGTAGATGAAACCAATTGGAGGCACTGGGAAAAAAAAGAAACTGTTGCTACTCTGAAGCTTCCCGCAGTTTCACCAAATGACACCCCTCTTTCCTTTCAAACAAATATGTCATGCCTTCTTAACTGCATGCAGGAGATTTCATCTTAACACTGTCATCTAACAATGGAACTGCTGTGGATCTTTGAATGAATAGCCAATTTATAAAGGAGACTTCCCTGATTTCTAACCTTTACATCATGATCATGCTTATAGAATTGGATTTTATTTTTTTTAATGGGAATATTTTATTGATCTTATGGTCAATTAAAATAAACATTTTTATTGACTTTTTGTTATTTATGATTTTTTTAATCCAAATTTTTTGTTGGAAAAGTAAGTAAATTATACTGAGTTGCAGTATATGTATCTGTATACAAAATCTTACATTATGACAAAACTGGACATGTGCCACAGTGGAGAATTATACCATTAAATTGCAACATGCCCTGAGACATTCTTTTACAGTGTGTAGATTAATGACATAGTCTTGGAGAAAGTGCTTTACATCCTGAGCTAGAGAGATGTAACAGTAAAAAGCAGTACCTTCTTTGGAAGGAACTTTCAAAAGAAACTGAAGGCTTCAGAAGTAACTGGGAAAAATATAAATTAAAAAAAAAAAATCTGAAGGATAAAATAAAAAGGGGTCAGACAGGCAAGACAAGTCAGGCAAGGATAACAATAGACTTTTCTTATTAAACATCTTTCGAAATTTGAATCATGGAAGAAAATAGACTGGAAGGGATCTCTTGAGGACATCTGGTCTAATATCTTGGTTGTGAAGATTTAATTGAAAAGTTTGACTGAGTTGCTCAGAGCCTGGGATCGTTTGGAACTGAATACCTCTAAAGAAGGATATGGCACAACCTCTCTTGGTACTTGTTCCAGGGCTTGACTCTTCTCATGGTGCATCTGTTCTGACAGGGATTAACTGATCTCACAGATGCAGAATACAGAAGTTGCAATAGGGAGAAGCTTGATGAGACATGAAAAAAAAAAGAAAGAGGAAAAAAAAAAAAAAGGATAGTATATCTATTTCCAAAATCAACATCATAGCTTGTGCATGTCATTCGGGTCCTAGTTAGAAGCAAAGTTTACCAGTGGTGCTTAGTAGACTCACAGTCTTTTGTAAATTTAAATTCAGCACATAGACAAAGTTGGAAATTACAGAGACTTGAATTAATCTTCTGAGTGTCTATGGTTCTGTTATAGGACGAAAGACAGCAATATGCTGAGTGCTGACTCAACAAAATTCCTATTCAAATCTCTGCTGCACTTGATCCAAGGGACTGGCTCTCCACTCATCACCATCAGGCATTATACATCACCATCATACAACAAATGGTGTCTTATGAAATATACCTCAGTGCATCTCAGCACTTTCAGAGCGTAGTGCAAATTCAAGCATTACATTTCATTGTGAATGCAGCAAAAAGCCTGTCCTTAGAAGAAATTAAAAAAGGAAAAAATCCGAATCCATCCCTTTTTATTGTATTTATTATAGTATTCTGTATAGCTATACTTATTTGCTATGTATTTAATCATCGTTATACATATTTAGTCATTGTTACTTTAGCAATATTTCAACAAAATATGTTAACCTTCTATACAGCCTTGCGGTTAGTTTGTAAAACAAAAAGGAATTATTAGAGAACAATTTAATGGAATTATATTTTTTATCTTGTGTGTGACATAAATTACATGGAATAATAATTTTTTCTTTATTTATACTTATTTGTCTATTCCAGATGCAAAGTAATCAGCTTCTTGAAAGGAACATAGGCAGTAATACTGAAACACTTTGCAGTAGGATCAGGTGCTGTTAAATCCACATGCCTCTGCCAAACCTGAACAGGCTTTATTTTTGCTTTGTTTTCCTCCCCAATTCTTCTTTCTGTATTCTGCATTCTGCATGGTTTTACTGTTGCTGTTTTCATTTCCCACTTATCTTTTTGCACTCCCCTTCATGCTACTTATTAAAATGACCAAATTTTAATAATCAATTTTGATACCAAAATTTTATCTTTGGGATTTCAAGGTTAGATAGCACTGAGATAAATGGGATAAATGTGACCATGTTGTTTAAGACTGCCAGTTATACACTATTTGTATATATAGTGCCAGATGAATAAAACTGTTCAAAAGAAAGATATTCAGAGCAATCTTAACAGATTCTGTGATTAAAATAAATATATATCCCAAATATATTTTTCTCACTTGCCCTAGGATTCATCTACCTGATGGCTCACACAATTATAAACTAATAAACACCTGTAGAACAACAAAAAATCTCAGTGATTGACCAATCCTTTCTCAGCAACATCATTATATGTTGCAAGCACCAAACCACTATTGTAACATGATAAGCTAGTACACATATTTTATATTCCCTTTAATGCCCTTACCTTTTCACAGTTTTTCTCCAGAAATCAATTTCAGACTAAAATTTTCTAGTAAATAATTAATTTGTCTAGCTATGAGAAGACTCCACTATTTTGCTGAGGAGCCAGATGGTTTTCTACTCTCAGTTTCTTGGATCTGCTAGAATTCTTACCCTGAAGTTTAAGTTACTTCAGACATCTAGTTTCTGAAGTATTCTTTCTAATATTCTAATTTTGTGATCAGTGTATACTCTTTTGTCTGTAAGGACTATAAAACTATAATCCCTTTCAAAAAGTGATAGCAATAATATTTTTTCTGCATTTTGCAAAATTATGTCCTGAGTTATTTATGACCAGTGATGCTAAGTGCTGGTTTCTAGTAAAATTGACCCTGATGTGACAAGCTCCATTTTCACAAAATACATTTTCCCAAGGTAACCAGTAAACTTTCATTAATTCTAGGGTAGACCTTGGAGGAACAAAGGAACACAGGCATGTTTTTCATTTAAAGAAAACATTTTTTGCTGTGTGTACATTTAGATGTGTTGTCGTTTAACATTCTCGGAAAGAACTGACTCAGTTTTAGTCACATTTCTCCTATTGACACTAATGGGCATTGTGCAACTACTAAAGTTTACAACCCATTAAATATCCAGAGGAAAAAGTAAAATACTTCTACTTCTTACTGCTGCACTTCAATTCAGTAAAAAACTTTTGCTGTGCTGATGTCAGTAGGAATTTTGCCACTGGTGTCAGAAGAGATGTATTTTACTCAGCATATCAATTGCATTTATAGAAACATTTGCTATGTCTTTGGTGGGCTGTTTTGTTTCATATAAAGGAACTAACTGAACCTGCAGAATTTTGGGCCAGGTGGACCATGAGCTAACCCAGGGTTATGGAGGCAAACTCAACCTTGATTCTTTGGCCAGAAGAGATTCAGCATTGACATGTATTTAGCTTGTCTGAAGGTGCAGTGGCTCGGGTGAGAACAGAGGTGTCCATGGTCATACTGTACTGAAATGCCCATTGCTTTCAGCATGCTGCATCATGGCTTCCAGTTACAGCCCTTGAGAAGGAGTCGCTGTTCATTCGCTGTTAGAGAATATGTCCCCTTTTAATTGCAATTTCACTGTGGAGTGCTTACACCCCATAAACTGGCATAACCTTGTTTTCATCATAAATACTGAGCAATGCGTGCTGATCGAAATAAGATGCTCTTCTACATTTTTAAATGAAGTTATTTTAATTTGCTTTTTTGGTATGTCTGTCATGCTCTTTCTTGTGTCTCATTGAAAGATATTTGGATTCAACTTGGCAATAAGAGCCCTGTGTTCTCAAGCATGCCTGAGATTCGTCTGTTTGTCAGTATTAGCAATAGTATACCACCAGGTTTAAAGAATGGAACAGTTATTTTTCCATCTTGGGTTTACATGAAGCCAGCCAAGTAGAGAGGAACTGAAGGAGGAGAGTTATGTTTTATACACCAGAAGGCCATAAGCTGGTTTTTTGGTTGGGTTTTTTAATTTATTTATTTTTTTTTTGGCTTTTTAGTCATATTATTTTGAAGACCAAAAAATAACTTCCCAATAAATAATTATGAAGTCAACTTAAATCACTCCAAACCTCAGAAGATGACACTTTTTGGAGAAAAAAAAATGTTTTTGTGAACCGAAGATGACTGTCATAGAAGATACATTTTAAAATGTATCTATTATCGTAGTTTGACTACATCTTTTATCACCTTTTTTCCTTTCAAAAGGCAAGGTTTTTCCTCCATCAGTATATGAAGTACACTTACAGAACCAATTACATTTTATATTTCTGTAAGAAAAATATTACAACAGAAAATTTGTTCAAACATTGTCATAAAATACTACTCTATTTTCCTTGGCCAAATATAATAATTTCTCCTAAATAATTCTCTCAGTTTGTCTTCATATACACAAGACTAATAGGTAACCAGTGACGTTCAAAGGTTAGAGATTAGATGAATCCCAAATCAAATTTTATAATCTAAGGAAAAAAAAATACTATGAATTTTATTCAGTGCTATTTTGATTATCCTGGAATGTCATTAATGTTGATTAATTTCAGAGTGATCTGAAACAGAAAGCAAGACCTGCAAGTGCTTGAATAGCTCAGCAACTTCTCAGTTTATAAATTGGTGTTGCAGATAATTTATTAACCAATTTAGATAGTAGCTGTTCGGTGAATTATTGGGATTTTTTTTTAGTCTTTTTTCTCCAAGTGAAAGTTTTTCCCTCTTTGGACAATATTAATTCCTATTTTTCCTGATGGGCTTTTTTCCTCCTGGGTCAAAGATAAAATTTAGGTAAAAAATCAGAAGAGAACCTTGGAAGTATTTAGAAATATAAACCAGAGACAATTTAATTACAGATAAGAAATAAGTTTAAATTTTTTTTTATGTAATGTCATAGTCATGGTGAGAAACATTCTTTTAATCTAAAGTCACATTTTAAAGACTTTTTCCTAGAGGAAACCTGAGATTGCACTGGTTTTGTGCTAGGTCAGAGTACTGGATGCATACTTTGCCTTTCATAGCAGTGCCAGAGGAATACAGGGAAAAAAAAATAACAAGAAATCTTTCTGTTGCAGGCAAGTTTATTGACTTTGTTTTTAAATTGGCCTGGTGATCCATGGAAAATATCCATACTTTAACATTCACATTCTCCATCTGAGCTACAGTAAAATGTCATCCGAAGGAAACTTTACAATATACCACGTCTCCAAAACAAACATCAGACCCTTTTTTTTTTTTTCCCCTTACTTTCAGCATTTTCTCCAAAGCAGACATTTAAAGGGCCTCTGAGCCATTGGCCACAAAAGAGCTTGGGCAAGTTAAGGTTTAGTAGCAAGCAGTGGCAGCTCCACAGCTCCATGGTTTGCTTGACCTTCTGCCAGCTCATCAGTACAGAAAGCCCAGGTCCAGGTCAGGTACGTTTTGCCACTCTGTCCCACACCCAAAAGTGAGGAAAGGACTGGGATACTTAATGCAATTGTGTTACCAAAATCAGACATGGGACCTGTAGGAAGGCAGACCAAGGAGGGAGATTTATTCTGCTTTCAGTTAAGAACACCCCTTGCACTGTCCTTGTGGGGAAAAAAAAAAAATAAAAAGGTAAAGCAGAGCTTATGTATGACTCAGTTAAGGACTGCCCTTGCCTAAATGCTTATTCTCTGACACAGAAATAAAATACACTACAGTGATGTCACTATGAGAAAATTTTGAGGAAGAAAGGTTTTTACAGTATTGTTCTCCTCTTTACTAAAGACATCTGCAAGAGTCATCAACACAGAAAAGTATAAATGTTCAAATGTATGCGAGAGTTTCTGCAAACAGAAATGTTCTGTGTGGCACCTTTAACCATCATGCAGACACCAGTGAAGGCTGAAGGTCATAGTAATTGTTGCCTTTTGTTAGGTTCTTATTTCTTAGGGCAGAAAAAAAGCATATATTGCAATACAGTATGTGTATATTGTATATTTCAAATCCATTCTCTTTCTATAGCAGGCAGACAATAATAGATCAAATGCAGGTTTCATTCACCTCAGGTGAATTCAGTGCAATTAGCTAAAATTCAGTATCTAAACCATAATGCCTGAATAGTTGTACATTAGCGTCTATTCAGCAATATGGCATAAATTTGAATTATTCAAGAATACTTGAGTAATGTAGAATTGTCTAATATTTGTGGTCATGTAGTTTTTCTAAAAGTTCAATGAGGACACACATAGCTATGATTTCTTCATTTTCCCATGCTTTCTTATAAAAAATCTGCGTGTACAGTTGTATAGCATGGAATATGTGTAATTATGGGTACACTGGTAATATACATACCCACAAAAACAGTGCATACTATTCATATATTTCTCTGATTCATATTTTTCTTTTGTACATGTATATGCATAAGCATGTATACACATTCAGAAAAAATGTATCAGTCTGTAAAGCCACACATACATAAACATTGTCTAATACTAAAAAGAGCTCCACAATTGTAAGAAAACTCTCTAATTGCATTTCCTAAGCACATTGAATTGCTCCTCTTGCACTTCTCTTGAAGTGGCAGGGTGGGATTACGATCAGGGTTTTGGGTTAAGAGCAAATAAGTATGGATTTAGCTTGTCACTTACCATATTATTCCAAATCTCTTAAAACAGTCAAATTATTCCATAGTCAAGGATCATAATTTAAAACAACTTATGCAAGCTTATACATATTCTTTTAAAAGATGACATGAAAATAATAAATAATTGTGTATTTTTCTTTGTCTACTGTTTTTTTTTTTTTGGTCTCTTGGAGAAATATCCTGCCATTTGTTTGTACTTTTCTTTGGATTCTTCTACCTGACTTTCTGGTTCAGAGTTTGCAAGCATGCAGAATGAGAATGAATGAGAGCTCAGCTGGGGAAATAAGGCCTATGTTGCAAATAATGAGAGTTATAATCCCTCGTTCCCCACACAGGAGAAAATTCAGCAATTTTGACTAAACTCAGTGACAATTCATGGTGCCAAGATCATGCTGACACTGTTCCGCAAAGGACTCAAAGCTGTTAAGCAGCAGCTCCCTGTCACTAAGTTGGTCTGGCTATCAGGAGCAACATTAGAACCTGAACTTTTTCCTGAAAATGCCTGTGCTTAGCAACTAACTTTATTAAACTCTGCATGGCCTACATTTTTCACATACCTTTCATATTTTTCCCCTTTAATATGTTCTGCAGCTGAGAAAAGTCTCATCCCCTCAGCCCACAGCTACAAGCTACTAGTCTGGAACCAAGATCAAATCTAAAAAATGTCAACTATAATGAAAAGGAGCAGAGGACTAGGCTGGGTGACTTAATGGAATTGAAATGGCTTGTGAAGCTTTCACTTCTAAATCACTGCTCTGAATCTTCTGCAGTCAATAGACACTGGAACTTTGGAGTACTTGACAGTTGTTCACTGCCCTATGCTAAGTAAGTTGTTAGTCTCAGCTGAGCTCCTTTTGACTGGTCTCCACATTGCAGAAAAACACAGCATATTGCACAGAGAATTGTACATCGTCATTGGCGCTATTAGTAAAGAACTAAAGGGTCAGAGTGATGTATACTTATTCAAAAAGAATTTATACATCCATTTCGCTTGGATGCTATTAGCAGTCGTTGATCATTATTGATATAATTTTGATATTCTTTTCAGCTCTTAGCAAACTACTTTAAAAAGAGCCAGCAGCCATTTTGCATTTAACAAGAATTCAAGAACTATAGAAGATTGTAAAACTAGATTTGTTTCCCTCTGAATGTCTTTGTAGTCTCGCACAAGACACAAAGATAGAGGTGACCATCATCAAGAATTTCTGCAATTTAAATTTCAATCTGTGTAAAATGATTTATACCATGAAAACTAAAATAGTTGCTATCATTTACCATTTACTAACCATTGCAATTATTTACTATATTTGCTTGAGACAAGTATGCAACATTCTGAAAAGTTCACTGACTCTACCTATTCCAATTTCATCTTTTACCAGCTAATAAGGATCATTGTTGTGAATGGGAGAATATATTCTTCAGATGGAAAAGTATCAGAATGCAAAGATTTTCACTTTTAAGAAGATCTGAAAAGACATATTTCAATAAAAAGGGAAGTATTTTCATCCTAACTTTTATCAGGAAGTACTGGAAATATCCCCTTAGTCTATGAAAATTTGAGCTGCATTTGGCTACATTAAGGAAGAGGATGGAAGACCAATGAAATGCATAACATAATTTTTCACTTGCTTTAGAAACTTTCCAAATACACAAGGCTGCAAAGATTACTTATCTTTTTCTATTTTTGGTTGGTCTCTTAAAATGTCAAAATTAATCACTTTTTAAGATTTATGGGTCAGTTAAGATTTGCAAGGAAGTTCTAATTCTCTGCCATATGCCCAGGTAAATCCTTATTTACTCCGCAGTTTTTAGACGAAGTGTTTAGCAAGTCTGTAGCATACAAACAGGAAACATTTCATCAGGCAGTAAGGAGCATATTCTCATCAAAAGAATAATAAAAGGAAATTTTTCACCCATATTTTAATAAAACCCAAATATACTGTGTGTATTCATCCACTTTCAAGTCTATTTTTTCAGTAATTGAAAGAGATGTCTGATTGCTATAAGTACAGCAGCCCTCTTAAGAAAATTAACCTCTAAATTGCAGTTCCATCATGTTTTGCTGTCGTATCTGGTATGTCAAACCAAGTAGGAAAATAAATCCTTTTTTTTTTTTATTTATTGATGGTTTCATTTTCATTTAGTTTCCCTGTGATTTATTTATTTTATGGTAGAGGAGAAGTGCCTGAAGGTCAGAAAGCTAAAAGTACTGAAAGGAACTGCAAAACATATGAATTAAATTAAATATAATATTTTAAGATTCATATTTGTAAGGATTTTACTGGAATATGTCATAATTTAAAAGCTTCTAATATCAGCCAAAATCCAAAGCACTGAACTATGCTAACATGTCTGTGTGATTGGTCTCCTGAGGAAAGGATTTTATGCTTTCCTGGAGAAAACAGCTTCTGTAGGATATCAATTGCAACTATAGAGATAATATTTAAAAAAAAAAAAAAAAAACAAACTGTCCCAAATCTAACAAACATTCACAGACATAAATTAAATATATCACATTTCTATCACACAAAATAGCTCGGGTAGTTGTCATTTCACAGAGTGTTAAAGGACTACTGATACCTGAGTTATGTATAATCCTGACAAGAAATACAAGTGAGTAGCATGAGTGTGTAGCATGACACTTCAGAGTTTAAAATCCAATCTTTTTTAAATCCCCATTTCTCCTTTATCCTTTTTGTTTTTCTTTTTCCACCTTTTAGTAGTGTTTCCCTAGGGTAGATACTGGGCCCATCATCGCTCACTTACTCATCTACGACTTGGATGAAGGGGTAGCCAGTTCACTGACATGAACTGTGCAGTGTCTCAGAAGGACCTTGACAGGCTGATGGGTAGAGAGGAATCTTCTGAAATTCAGCAAAGGCACATGCAGGATCCTGCACCTGGGGTAGAATAACCCCATGCACCAGCGCAGCCTGAGAGCCAACCTGCTCCAACAAGGCCAATGGTATCCTGGGACACATTAGGAAGACCACTGGGAAGACCATCCCCAGCAGGTGTGTGTGTGGTGGGGGGGGGGGCTGATCCTGCCTCTCTATTCAGCCCTAGTGAGGCCACATCTGGAGTGCTGTGTCCAGTTCTGGGCTCCTGAGTACAAGAGAGATGTGGAGCTCCTGAGCAGGTCCAGAAGAGGGTTACGAATATAATAAAGGGACTAGAGCATCTCTCTTATAAAGCCAGGCTGAAGGAGCTGGGCCTGTTTAGCCTATAGAAAACTGAGTGGAGATCTTATCAATAGCTCTAAGTATTTGAAGGGACAGTGTCCAGAGGATGGAGCCAGGCTCTTCGCAGTGGTTCCAAGCAATAGGACAAGAGACAACAGACAGAAACTGGAACACAGGAATTTTCACCTGAACGTGACAAAGAACTTCTTTACTGAGAGGATAACTAAGCACTGGAGCAGGTTGCCCAAAGAAGTTGTTCAGTGTCCTTCTCTGGACACAATGTTTAGCAATGTGCTCTAGGTGATCCTGCTTGAACAGGGACTAGATGACCTCTAATGATCCCTTCCAACCTTATCCATTCTGTGATTTTCCTTCCTTCCCTCTTCTATTGTGGCTTTCCTTTCCATTTCTCTTTCTTCCCGCCTCTTAACACATTTAACTCCACCTTACACCATAAAAAAAGCAAACAGGAAATGATCTTTAGAAAATGTATTATGTCATTCACTTGTATGTTTCTTCACTCAGAATTATAATTTGTAGAAAATATTTGACTGAGCTTCATTAGGAAGAATATTCAAGAATATTCAATTAACGTGACAGCTTTGGATATAATTTGTGAAATGAAGCAGAAGCTTCCTTTTTGAAACAAAAATATGATCAACACCAACAATCAACCTATTACTTATCCTTAGTTCTTTTAACTGTCTCGTCACTCCCTCTTTGTGCCATTGAATGGTTCAGAGGCTTTCTCAGTGTTGTGATCTGGAACATTCAAAGAAAATACAGGATGCCTTGTATGGAGTAAATGGAATATTGCTCACAAGACAGGAGTATCCATGTGACCCTGCACTAGAGATAGTAGCCGGCATCCATCTGGGAGCAAAATAAACCAGAAAGAGCTTTCATACTACAGCAGTTTACTATTGTAAGGTCTTCTTGTCATATAGAAATGTTCCATTGCATGTTTAGGTTGTTGCATAGTCAAGTTTAGATTGTTGCATAGGCATCTAGTAGTCAATCCTCAAATGATGAGTTTCACGCTGATGTATGAGGGCCATCCATACCACAGTGCCTAAGAGAAGGAAAAATTGAAATTCTAGTTCAGTGCTGGGTAAACAGTTCTGTGTGGCCTGACTCCAATATCAGCACTTCATTTTAATGATAACTACAGCTCTGGTGTTCATTCAAAAATCCTTAAATGTACTTAACAACCTGTTTATGCTTGAAGAGTAGTGAGTTTATGAGGACAGCCAAATGAAACAGATAAGAGTATTATGTAAAACTGTATTCTGAAATGTTTATTCTAGCAGTTAGTATGCATCTGGAGTAAATTTGTAGACCATTATCCTCAGGTTTCATGCATTTTAAATAGAGTATTTTTATTTTAATTTAGAAGCATGCAATTATATGGGAAATAGAAAGGTTTTGATAACACAACTGAAAATAAAACATTGTTTGAAAAGGTATAGTCATCTTAAAATCATAATTAATATTTCATGTATCTGAATTTCTCCAGCATGCAGTTTGTACGCTGTTTCAGACATGGATCAGCAGATGTAGCTATTAAATATGCGTGTGTTTGTGTAGCAAGGAATTTAATCTTTTTGCCACTGTTGCCACCTCCAAAATATCTATCACCATTCCTCTTGAAAATACTACTTTTTAATGGCTAGTTGTTATTAAAGGCACTGTCAGTTTCACTTTTCTATCTGAGAAATTATTTTTACATACTTTCTAATAATCTTTTGCAGCCTCAGGAAAGAAATCACTTGTGTCCACAAATGCTTTCTCTATACAAGATATTTACTACACGTGGATTTAGTAGATATGAGAACTATGTTGCTCCCAATGCCAGTTAAAAACATGTAGACTTTTACCAAAAGTGCTTTGTGAATAGATGTAAGGACAGGGACTGGTAACATTTTTAATACTTTTTTCCCAGATTGAATTTATTTGAGGAAAAGAAATTAAGTTTAGTTAAGTTAGTTCTTTGAAACTTTTTATTTTTTAATCCAGCAGGAGATTTCAGATTTTTTTTTTGAGTCAAGTAAAGACTAATTTTTGACATGAGCAGATTGGTTAAAAACCAGAAGCATTCATAGGTACAAATAAACCAGTCTCCTGTCTCTCACTTTCATTACATTCCATCCATATCTTAATATTGCTATCATCTATACACATGGCTATGTAGAACAGTTAGCAGTGTTTTAAAGCTGAGTTAGAATATTATGCTGTTTAAACACTGCTACATACCCCCTAATCTTTTGTCAATATTTCCTGTCCTGAAGCAAGTAGAAGGCATTTTATTGACTAGATTTTTCTCTACAGGAAACAGATTTATGACCTTCAATAACAGCTCTGAGAAATCTAAAGAAATTATGAATGCAAGTATGTTACTTGAGGCATATATATTTCCATGGTAAACATCAGCAGGAAAGCAACCATATCAACTGAACAAGCAGCAACTAGAGAGAACCATGAGAACACAACTTTTTCTTCAAAATTTTTGATTCTCTATCACAGGAAAACTGTTACAGGGCAGAACTAAACTTCTCTCCAATGCTTTCTCTCTCTGAAGAAAGCAGCTTTATTTTATGGTAAAGAAGCTGTGATTTTTCTCCTTAAGTAACAAAACAGCTTTGTTAAAGAGAAAATATGTATACTTAAGGGACAGAACAACTAGTTCCCTTTCATTAAGAAACTGGCATGCATATAATGGAAATCTCCTGTGGGTTTGCACACATCACATTCTCAATGTGGACAAAGTGTCCAAGCTTCTTTGAATCAGGAAAAAAACCAGAAAACAGCCTCTGAAGGCAATGGGTAGCAGCTATGGCTCATCAGCCATAATAAATAACTAAACATTGTTATATCAGCCCGACTTTCTCTTCCAATTGTCAACAGAATATTGATGCTACTAACTCCTTGATTCTACAATACTGAAATGAAAATGAGAGGGATATACAGTCTTACATACATAAACCTATAGCCTTCATTTGCAAATCAATCACAGATTTCAGTTAAGTCATTGTTGAAATAAGATAGCCCTTTGTGTCATTGAGAGTAATGCAGACTGTCTCAAAGCTACAAGCAAGAGCCAAGCCCCCTCAAAATAAAAAATGCTTTATGTACTTGATGCAGGGGTAGGTTTGTATTTCACTTATGGGTGTATAAAATAATTTCAATGTACAAATTTAAGAATTACACCACAAATCAGCATCTAACCTTAAGAAAAATCATAGGATGGGACTGAAGCAACAAATATTAATATTTTTAAATTTTTTTAATGCCAGGAACTGCTATTTTGGTCCTCAGCTATGCTTAAATAATTAGAATTCATGTCTTCCTTTTAAAAATTGGGGAGGGAGGTATCAGCTAAGCATAAAAGTTTCAAAAATGTCTGGCAACCAAAGCTCTTTAATGTTCAGTGTTTTCCAAATGCTACCGATTTTAGGAAACGTTTTATGAACTCACAATATGAATTCAAATTTAGTGAATCCTTTACTCCATGAATGATTCCCTTGCTGCTTTCCAGAGACCTTGAATTATAAAACATGCTTGTCTACCCAGGGAAGTACATCTTATACAAACAGTGAAGAATAGCAAGAACTAAAACTTTGTATGCTGTTGTTACTTTTTCCAGAAACACAAATAAACCCAGCTATTCACTAGTTACCTTAGAGATGAACTGGCCACTATACCATTAGGGAAATTAATTATCTTCTTGTAATAATAAAGTCCTGGAGAGGAAATGTGCTACAGTATCTGCAGCAGGGGGTCAAATCTACCTGCTACATTAAAAGAAAGCTAAACTATTTTCTAGGTATTACTATGTTTGTATAAGACATAGGTTTGCAAAGGTTTGTATATAATCTTCTTACAAGAAGACAAGGAAACAACTTCTGGCTTTGCACAGAAGACATTTACGGTGACTTCTTCATGCCAACTGTCTATAGTGGGGCAACATTTCCACCCAATTATGGTTTCTAATGAAAACTAAAAGTAGAGTCCCAAAGGACAAGAGAACAACTCACTGTTTCAGAGTATTTTTACGTGTCCTCAAGATATCAAGAAAAACTAGTTTAAGCACACAAGTCACAGAAGAAAAAAAAAATGAATTGGCAATTTAACAGTGACAAATAAAGAAAAACACCAATAGAGAAACTAAGACTGGTGGTTATTACTGACATGAATCAAACGTTTTTCAGCAAGTATTTCTGTGACTTGAGCCAAATACTAGGAAATGAGATTGGTCTAAAGTTATTTTTCTAATTTTAATTTCCCTGGAACTAGTTTTACATTCTGGAAAGTAGGGGACACCTGAGGCATAGAAGGTCTCAAGTAAAAATTGCAGATGATTGTATTTGTGCAGTGATATTATATTAAGAGAGCTATCTTTATCTACATTTTAGTGCCATTACAGTGAAGTAGGTTAAGATTAAACTGTAATCAGAAAACATCCTTCTGATTTTTGCTGTTGTTCCTAAGAATACTTTTCCTGCAACTCTTATTCTTCGTTTTGAATTACTCAGAGAAAACCAAGTGATTTGAATTATGAAAACAGGGAGCCATCAGACTGACTTTTTGTCTTAATTGTAAAATGCATACACCCTTAAAAATCTCAAGTTGCTTACTGAGATAGGAGAAACACTTTGAAGAGTGTAATTACTTGAGCCCTTGACTGCATTTGTAATTTCTTGTGCAAGCCTTTCGACTCTTATAAATTGTCAGGTACAGAGCTGCAAATTCAGCACCTGGCAATAGTGTTGCCCTTAAACTTAGCAAAAATAGGTATTTGCTTAGCATGACATCCCATGGGGGAGGTATTATGTACCCCTCACCTCCTTATTTTTGAGACGGAAGAAGATATAGAGACTAGGTAATTTGAAAACATGCAGACAGAGGTAGTGGGGAGGTAGAACACGTGTGGCCAAAGGATTTCTTTCAGGCATTGCTTTTATTTAGAAGTAGCAATCACTGCTATTCCTCCCATCTTTACCAGTCACAGCAGTCACAGTCTAATGCCATACCTGATATCCAGCTGCATGTGTTAGAAAGGCATTCAAGAAAGGGGACCTGTAATTAGAGATCTGACCAACCTAGAAAGGGGGAGGTAATGCATGCCTTCATTCCCTCAAAATACAGACCTCTCCCTACCTTTCAGTTTTAACACCCTCAGCATTTCTTTTCCCCCTCACTGAACTTCAAGGTCTCATTGCCTTTTCCTAGTCCCTTTCCCACTATCCCCAAACTATCTGACTTCTCTGAATCTGCCTAGTGATACTCTGCCATTTTACCTCCATTCTCCATCTCAGCTCCATTCTCCATCTCAGATCACTTACTTTCACAAAATTAATTCTCTCCATTCCATGGACATATAATTTTGTCTTGACTACTGGGATAATGGAATTCAAATTTGGTTACTGCTGAGAAGCTTGAAGCCCACTATACTTAGAAAATGACACACTGCATTTGACAGCAAAATGGACACAAATAACTCAAAATGGGTAGGGATGCCACATGAGTGAAACTGGACGTCATTAGCCAGGGAAGTTGGACCCTCTCTTTTGTCAATATCACAGCAGTTGTTCTTACCTGGGAAGAGTTTTTGAAAGTGATCAAGAAGTCTGTGAGATGTCGTAACTTTGCCCAACAAAGTCGATTTTGTATTGGGTGATATTAGAGCTTAATGGTTGTGGGTCAGACCATAAATCCTTATGGATTATGTGTTATCTGAATATAAGAACATCTGTACCCTAAAATAAACCAAAGGCATGCTGAGCTTATCTCTTGTTATCCTACTCTTGTTTCTATTCTTAATTACTCTGATACCACTAAGGGTACTGTTAGTAATACACAAACTCTTCTTAACAAACCTACCTAAGCTTTATAAAACAGTCACTATCTCCATTTTATGTCAGAGAAAAGTGAGGCACAAAAGCTGAATCACAGCCAGAGGATTCATGTTATGGAAGTGGTCTATCAAGTTCAGAGTTTTAAATTCAAACCACTGGACTAGTTGGCAAGGAACTTGTCTACACACGGTTGTGTTCAAGTAGCTCAACCAAGATACAGTGAATAGTAGCTGACAGTCTGACTGAAAGCTAGCCAGTGTCAACCCTATTCAGCTAAGTTTCTCTGAATTTCTGCAGGTAAACTCTCATGGATTTTCTCATTTGCATAATATGTGTTTTCAATATTGTGAATTCATGTTATATGTTATGTTATATGTTCTTAAACTAATCTCTGGTGTCTTAGATCACCATGAAAAGTAAAGTACATGGTCTTGAAACTAAGGGATCATTTTGTCTATTCAACAGGAAATTAAACAGGCCCATTTCTTTGCTGTTTCAATTTTTTCAGAAAAAAAAAATAAAAAGAGAATCTAGTGTTCCAAATAAAACACTGTAAAACAAACTTTCGTCTCTGAGTCACTGGAAAACATTGTTTACAGTAGAGAACACAGAGAACATCCTGAAGTGACCATCTATCATTGCTCCAAATTGCTGGAGGAAATAGAAATTAAATGAGAAAACAGTCTGTGTTGTTATATTAATTGCAACTCCAAGATGGCCTTACCACAAAATAAGGCCAGTGTGATTGGATTTATAGATAGGTAGTATTGAAAACATATTTTAAGCCTCATTTTATGTCAAGGTACAAAAATCAGATTTCAGATCAACAGTGTAATAAAATGGTACAAAGTAGCTGACGAAAGCTGACTTGGTTCCAACACAAGAATTCATCATGATAAACATATCTCTCATTTCCACATCAGTCATCCATTTTTAAAACCAATAAATCATTTAAATATGGATTTAACTGTCCCTAGAAGTTGCTACAGTTCTATACACTGCACTGAAGGAGAACTCCAATAAAAAATCACTTTTCTGAATTCAGAATTATAAAAAATGTATTAGAAGGTTAAGTTATGCTAACATAGTTACTGTGCATAAACACAACTTACAGCAAAACACTTGGTGTATTTCTGGCTGGCATTTTCATCTTCCACAGATTTGAAATCACCTAGTAGACTCTGTTTTCACAGGATTGAGTGCATAATTCAGACTAAAACTTGCCTAAGTAAGCAATATGATGGAATCTGAGAACAGAACATAGGTATTTGTGAGCTTGATTACACTGCAACTTGATTGCTGAGGGCAAGGCTGAGACTTGTTTCATACTAAGCACAGCTTGAGCCTTGCAAGGCATGGCAGGAATGTTGGCTGCATGGCCCTTAATGAGAACTAAAAAATGCCCAGCAGAATGAGCTTAAAGACCAGTCCAAACCTCCCATGTGAAAAAACCCTACAACTATTGGACTGATTTTTTCCTTCTTCTTCTGACAAAGGGATTGGAGAATGAAGAAAGGGATAAGGAGGAAAGTAAAAAGAGGGAGTAATGTTAGAAGGCTCATATAATTTTAATCCTTGATCATTACTGAAGGAAAGCCTGGCAACATCAGAAAGATCACAAGTCCCAGCAAATATAATCAGATTCTGATTCCATTATTAAGCTTCGCACAGCTATGATAAGAAAGATGATTAAAGTCTCAGTACTAAACTCACTTTATGAATATTTATCTCAAAATTTTAATTCATTTACTCTAGTAAACATTAACCTCTTGCTTCAATACATGCATATCTAAGAGAAACCTCTTAGAAATTCTCCAAAACCCTCATTTAGAATTATGCTAACATTTAAAAAGACTGTGACAGTGAGTATAAAAGTGGAAACATTTTTCATTGTATGTTCAATATATATTTAATATAATATGCATATATAATAATTTGGCAACACACTATCTGTAATCAATTAATTTTTAGTTTTGCAGACTGCACTTTTAACTGTTTATTATTTTATTCTTTCATTGGAATCATGAAGTCAGCCTAACAACACTGTAGACAGCATTCATCACTGTGAGAGCTAGTGGGAAAAAGTCCTACAATCTCTCTGGTTGCTATAATAATGATGCTCATTTCCTGTTCACTACAAGGGTAATTAATGAAGAATTTGGCTGAACTGCACATACCAGGCAGGTAAGATAATACTTTATGTACACATTTCACTAGAGCATAATGTATAATACAGGGCTTGTTTTCTTATTTCTTACTTTTAAAATCAATTAGGTCACTAGGCAACTAAAATATCAAGTTATAACTATTAGCACTTTGCTGAAGCTGTGTGTAATTTCATTAATTCTTTTGCTAGGGCTGTCTATCTGAGATAGTGAAAATTTCATTACTGTCTCTGAGTACACTTCATGCATAGCAAATGAATAATCAATTAAACATGATTTTTTAAGTTCTTTTTGTCTCCTTTGTCCCTAAACTTTATTAATGTTCTACATGACATTCTCTTTTCTCTCCAGATTTTAAGCAATAATTCATCTTTTAATAAAATTCACCTTTTCCTAGCCTAGAACAAGCTGACAAATTAAAAAATAAAATACTATCATCTATCCACATGGTATTCTGCATTAATTTAAGTTTTGTGATATGTTTAAAGATTTAGAAATGGTAGAATCTGGATTTTGTTTTGGTTTTTGTATCTGGTTGCATGCTTACCAAAAGAAAAAATAAAATACTATCATCTATCCACATGGTATTCTGCATTAATTTAAGTTTTGTGATATGTTTAAAGATTTAGA
>JAWWEW010000131.1:42187866-42202424 GCA_035583185.1 Anabacerthia variegaticeps | reverse complement strand
AATGGTAGAATCTGGATTTTGTTTTGTTTTTTGTATCTGGTTGCATGCTTACCAAAAGCATGTATTCAAAATAAGAATGACTAGAGTTGAAAAAACCTTTAAAAAGGAGACTAGCAAAAACTTTGACTGACTCTGGTCTACAGTTAATATGAGTCACTTTGGGTCTTTCTTTTCGCAGGAGCTCCTGTCTGATTTCCCTCTTGTGTAGTGCATTTCCATTTCTGTTGTGCAGCAGCAAAGGTTCTCCTCACCTACACTCGGCTCTTGTCACAGCACCTCCAGTTGTAAAGAAGGACCCCAGAAGGGATATTCTTCCCTTGCACACTTGCAGATTGCTCAATATAGTTAAAAGATACTTCATGTTTCAGCCTTCTACAGTGAAATACAAGAGACAGTAAAACTCTGAGAATGGCTAATCTGGAAATTAAGACTTTCCATTTCAACAGCCTAATAATTAATGTTCTATCATTAACATATTTATAAGGAGACTGAAAAAAGTCAAATGGAATACAGGGGCAGGAGATACCTGTTGAGTATTCTGAACTATTTTGGTTTTTTTCTTGAGAAGTACACTATTAATAAGCAAAGCTGCCAATTAGTTTCAGTATCTGGCAGAACGTGGATTTACAACAAACTAACCAGTTTCCAAAAGCATTCACCCACAGGATTTAATCAACCATCTTCTCAGGGACAGCAGAGAAAACAAGGATGTACTGAATGAAGAAAGATCCACTCACCATGGACTTATAAACTACTAATAGTTAGAAATATTTATAAATGATTTCAAAACATATCTGCTGGTGGCCAGAACAAGTCAAATAGGTGTAATGCAGATGAGCCTGAACAGACTGTCTACCAGCAGAATTCACTGAAAGTATTGAAATAATAGCTAAGGTTGCATAATATTTGAGTTTAATCATGCATATACATTTGCAGCACAACCAATATAAAATATGTGCATGTAGAAGAGAGAGAAAGACATAAGCAAATCTTTGCAGTGCAAAACATCATCAAACTCTTTCCTCGTAAGTTTGTAGTTTGTCTGTTGTGCATTCTGGTCCAAGTTCCCCAGACTGTAAAACCCTGGTCTGAATGAACTACTTTCCATTATTAACTCACTTCTCATACTGTCTAGGATGGGTCAAATACAAAACAAGCCTAGAATAAAAAAAATAAATATTATGTCAGAGCAAGGTCCTAATTTTACACACAAGTTAAAAGATACATGAAAAACATCACATAAGATTTGTCGGTATCATAAAGCAAAGTTGCTTTTAAGGAGTTCTGAGGGTGAGATTGCTCTGCAAATATATGTATTCTGTCATTGTGCCAAAATTAACAGCTCATTTCATTTTCAATGTTTCTGAACTGTAAATTTACAAGAACATTTAAGTGGTCTGTGAACTATCGATGCAAAATCAAACAACCCCACTTCACATAAAATTATTTCATTTACTTGTAATAGAATGCGCATCTTGCCCAACCATGGAGAAACTCCCTCTTTCCTCTTACTTCCCTTTTCAAAATCTTGCCCCTCCACCATCTGGGAGGAAGGTTTTGCTCAGGGAGAATGCAGTAATCACCACACATCAAGGTAGGTATTTGAGACAACCTTTGGCAGAAGGGCCCTGCTCATCACTGCTAGCCACTAAAACATCAGAGGCACTTTTGCTAGGCAGCAAGCAATCACCATGCAGGAAGACTTTTTTCTAGGTGGAGATATGAGGGATGCAGTGTTGCAAGAAGCATTTAGAGGTTTGAAGTTACGTGGAGTTGGTAGAAAAAGTACTTCTAAAACCTGAACCTGCCTGCTAGAATCTGCAACCTTCTCAGATTCATCACTATTCCATAAAATAGTAGGCAGAATACCTTTAAAAACCTGTACATAAAAATAATTGTTTTACCATTGCACCAGCTATATTATCTATAAAACTTTCAAAGAAGTGTATTCTTCAGCCTTCAGGGCAAATATTTCATGAGGGCTATTGTGTCCCATCACCGCAATTGTCAAAAGGGATGTGAATAATGCAGCAATTGTTACACTTCCTAGTGTTTGTTTTTAATCAAGGCAACCTAATCTTAATTCAGCGTTTTCTTTCAGAAATTAACTAGAATTGCCTGTGAGCTGATTTTAAGCACATTTTCTACCACTGCTGTCACCACCACTACTTTCTGAAAGGCTCTTTGAGTCACTGTCTAAAGAAAGAAAAGACAATGTTTTCATCCTATTCTGGTCTAATTAAAGATAACTTGTAGCACTTTTTTGCAGTAGTAACTTACTATTTCAGGAAATGAGTAGAGGATAGTTTGTTTATTATATTTAACTTTTCTGCTGAAGTGAGCATATGAAGAAAATGCTGCCTATTTGAACACATTTCACATGTAAAGGAGAAGAGATGCAAAGTTCACTGTGTCAGCCAAATAAAATGGTAAAAGTGGCATACTGAAACAGGAAAAGCCTGACAAGTGACAGCCCTGAACTAGTCTGTCTGTTCTGCATTGGTTAAAACATACAGCTGGTAGATGAAAGGAAGAGAGGCCAAGTAAGTGATACAAAGAGTAAAAATTCCTCATCACAAGAAAATTAAGAGAACTAAGGAACTTTTGTTCATGTCTGTGAAAAATGGAAAGTGAGGTGTGGAACATTTAATCAGAAAGCTTGATGTAGTTAAAGATGTAAGCTAGTACTTACATATTCAAAATTCCCACTGACTTTGATAGGAACTTTGCATGAGCAAGGGAGGCAAGCTAAGACATGAATTTACCTACTTAGGGTAAACACAACCGTGTGGGAAAGCTTCTGTTGCTTCTTGCGAGGCGAAGCCGCCGGTGAGTCAGTTCTCATATTTGCAGTGAGCCTCCTCCCTACAGTTAAGATAAGAATCAATTTACTCTGAAGGAATGGTTTGGACATTATATTGCTGCATTTCCTCTGTCTCAGACCCCTACCAATTTGTCCCAGTGAGGAAGGACACCGCACATTTATTTGTACCAATTCACTTGCAATATGCGGTGAAACAAGAACAATACTCAATTAGTGATATAACTTCTCATGAGTCCTTTTTCTTCCACACTACTTTGCCGAATCACTATGTGAATACAAACTTAAAGTCATGTACTCTACTATGCAATTTTAATAAACTGATAATAACTTCTAGAAAATTTGTGGTTAACAAAGCTTTAGCTGCATATATTATATCAGTCCTAAAAATCAGTAAAAAAGCACATTAATTCTTTCAGCTGCAATAATTTTGGATGGGATAAAATGTCACATAAGGGAATCAATTATTCATTTCTGTTTCCATCTAGATTTCCACCCCAAAGGTACTTGAGGGCTGTTTTTTTTTTTTTGTACTGTTCAGAAATTAAATGGAAGATGTTCCAATCAGATCAAATGCAAATAATATAAATACCTATGTATAATATCTGATGTATAATTCCCTACTAAAGGAAATTAAAATAGTTTTCTCCAGAGGGGAAAATTCCTATCCTTCAGTATTCATACGGTGCCACTTGCTATAAGAAGTATTCCAGGATCCACAGGCTATAGGAAAAATAATTCCTTTGCACTCCCTAATTTTACTTTCAAACCCTTTGACAATAAATTTTATGTGTTATATTTAAAACACTGCATCACTAATGGGAAGATAAACATATCTGTGTCTTCATGTGTTCATTTTTGGTTCCTTTTTTCCCTCCACTCCTTACTGATGTGAAGGTTTTGTTTATGTCTCTGCTATTTAATTAAACTATCCTTGTAGTACAACTCCTTGGTTTTACCATCTTTCAACTCCAGCTGACTTAGTCTCAGCAGTAATTTCTCACACAGCTCACCTATTTGATCAGTCCAGTTGAAGTTATCTACCAAACCTCTTCCAAAAGATTATGTTATATTTTTTTTAAATGCAGAAAATGTGTGACAGTGTTGTGACATAATTGGCTATTTAGTTGTAATCTGCTAATTTATTAAATTTTCTTCAAGAAAAACAACCCCATCCTTCGAAGGAAATTTTGGGTGGTCAAAGATTGAAGTTTTAAATGCAAAGAGGACATCTGAATAAAAGAGGTACTGAGTTATATTATGTGCACATCTAAGATAATAACAAATTGCTTTGTCATTAACAAGGTGAAGGACTACCAAAAACTATGTAAACAAACACTTTTTTAAAGATTCTGATTGTAGACCAGTTGGCTGGAGCTTGGTTTGATGCTACCCCAGGGCAGAACAGTTTGAAGAGGGAATATTTTGTATGAGTCTCTGCAGGATTCCCACAAGTAAAGTGAGATGCAGTCAAAGCTGCAAAACAGAGACCACAGCTGGGCCAGCGGCATGTCACCTGTGAGAGCTAAAGCCTCTGTGGAGCCGGCTGCTTCAGCCAGGGACTTTGTGCTACTTGGCTAATGCTGAATAAACCAATGAAGGCCAGAAATGGCCTGGTAGCTATGCTCATTAATGTTGCCTGACAATTTCCAGTATAAAATGCTGATTTTAGTACTTTTCAATTTGCCAATTGGTAGATACTTGGGCTCAAATGTTCCTTAGTGTCAGCTCAGAGGTAGTTAAAATATGTGTTAGAATGCACTTTTTGCCAAAACAATCCAGCTATTTCTGAGAACGAGGCAAAAGATATGTTGCTTCACTCATGACAATAAATCAAAAAGGAAGGGGAGGGAGGAAGACGATAAGGGAAGAAGTTATTTAAGTAGTTAACATAATTTGAAGCTGCAGACTGATATTTGGCAGCTGGGTATAACAGTGTTGGATGAAAATTAAAATTTGGCTTTCATTGCCACTGCAAATTGTAAGATTTTGAAAAAAAAAAAAAAATCAAGATCAGCAGAGACTTCTTGTGTCTTAAGGAAATAATATTAGTTGGGGAAGGAGTGGAGGGATTCCACTTATGGCTATGTAATATTTTTCTTACATTGGCAGCTCTGTGATATTTTAAAGTTAGAGGTACAAGAAGAGAAAGTGAACAGGGTCTGCTGAGAAAGTGAACAGGGTCTGCGGAGTCCAGTAGCATTAACACCTATTTCTACCATGTAGGAGCAAAGGACCAAGCAGCGTGGAAAAACTGCAGTGAGAAGCAATGCCAAAGGCACTGGAATACTGAAGCTCTTTCACAAAAAAGACGGCAAAAAGTGGGATTTGTATTGGGGAATGTGTAGGGAATTTAAGGAATAAAGATTGTAATTGATGTGATGAAGAAAATGGGGCTTGGGTGAGAATCCAAGTCTTTGGAAGATGGTAAGATCAGCAGATAAAGTCTTTTAAGAATTGTCAGGACAACTGTGACAGTAAAAACGTACTGTCTTGAACTTGGGAGGATCCCAGCACTACTGAACTGCTCCATTACTATATTAGCTCAAGTTATTGGTAGTCCATGTAACGATTCATTATTTCCATTTACAGATACTAGTATTCTTAATAAATGTGTGGGAGACTCTTCTGGTGGCATGCTGCAATAAGTCATGGTATATAGCCAAATTTGGTAATACTTGAGTAAAAGTTGCTTGAACAACCTTAATTGTGCAATCCCTATGAGCATACACCAGGGGTAAAAAACATTATTACATAATAACGTGCTGTTTTTCTTTCTGGAAACATACCTCATTCAGTACCCGAGATGGGATGCTTCTGGGACCAAAACAAGGTTATACAGTACAGATGCTTGCGGTAGCCTGGATCTCTCAGAAACTGAAATATGAGCAGTGGTTGAAGCAAAGACTTTAGACATGGGGATGGTGCAAAGAATGGTTCAATTTCTTTAGCCAGTGCCACCTTGGAGAACAGAGTAAACCTCTGTTAACTTTTCCTAGGTGGCCAGAAGCTGTGTTCCTGGTTTTTCATTGCCTGAACTCGAGACTTTGATCTGCTCTGCAGAAGTGCTTTTCAACTCATTCAGTGGCAGCTGAAGGCAATAAAAGATATTTGAATATAGCAGGAGCTGTACAGTACAAATTTTTGTAAAAAATATACCTGGCTTGTCTTAAAAAAGGTCTACTGAAAACTCAATCTTCAAGAAGATTCTCAGTCCACCAGTTTTTTTCTACTTGTGCTGTGCCCATAAAGGTTATTGAACTAACCTAATTTGTAATTGTGAAGAAGTCAGAAGTCATTTTTATAGTCTGTAGAATTTCTATACTATGGTTATCCAAAGAACATAAATTAAAGTGGCTAAGATACTTCCAGTTGTCTTCTTTCATCTTCTTCCTACAAGGACAAATGTCTGAGGTGTTTCATTTTAATTTTTTTAACTTGACTGAATGTTCATGTATGGGGTTATTTACCTTAGAGAAGACAAGTTTTAATAGCAGAAAGGGGGGAGCTAGAAGTGATTTTGTAAGACTTGTTGTATGCAGTCTTACATGGAGATTAGGACAAGTCTTCCCCAGTACAAAAAAGGTTCTCTTTTCTACAGAGAATGGACTCAATTTGAAGCAACAATATTTCACATCTTGTCCATATCTTCACCTGGGTCTTCATGGTCTACTTTATCAGTACACTATGCTGGTGTCGTGTATCAAGTTCTGATCTCCCTTCTTCTCTTCCTTGTCAGTGAGACTACCATAGGTCTTACACTATCATGTTACTTTCACATGTAAATTTTAGCACTGAAAAATTAGAAAATTTAGCTTGATGTTGAAATTAAATTAGACTTAGCTTAACAATCTACTCTACTGAAGAGATGCACTGCAAGGGCCTATGCATTTGAAAATCCCGAATGCTACAGACTTTGTGACTATATAAATGTCACTATTACAGTTCAGCTGGAACAGATAGAAGATGACTATTCCAGGACAGGGAAAATACTCAGCTATGTGATCTTGCGTTATTTTCTGGAGGACTAAACTGAGACAAAATAACAGAGATCGGTGGGTAACTCTGGAAGCTGGTGGTAGAAGGAAAGTTTAGACAAATTTGTCATTTGGAAAATATTCTATTGATGTATTGGTTTTCCTGTCAGTATAAATTTTCTTTGGTTATAGCCAACACAAGTGATATCACAATCATGAGACTAAAAAACATTCAGAATTTTAGAGTATCTCTTTACAGCATCCATCATTTATAGCGTTTTAATGAGATACTTAAAAAAATGAATAAGGTTAATGAGAATGCAAACAATGGATAAAGAAACACATGAGAGTAAAGAAAAATAGGAAGAGAAAAATGTTACTCACCTCTCAAAAAACCCAAGTAAACATTTCCCAATCAATTGAGTTAATTAATTGTTATCACTAAGAATGAAGGAGTTGTAAAACAGTTAAAAGTTAAATATTTTACAAATAAATTATTGGATAACTCTACAAACAAATGAAATATATAAATTCCAGGAAAGAAATACAAACAACATGAGGAAAGTTACAGTACTGATATAGAGTATCAAGCTGGATAGCAAACGGGTAGTGAGAATACAGAGAAAAATAAAGCACAAGAGGCACAAGGGCTCTCTAGAGCAGGCAGTTTTGTCACAAAGAAATGAAGAGTAAGGTTGTGCAAGGAATGCCATACCTTTAGAATGTAATAGCCTTAAAGATGTGAGCAGGAATAGCATAGATGAATTGTCACACTGATCTTTAAAAAAGATGGAAAAATATTACATTTATTAGAGGGGAAAGGATAAAACAGTGAATGGGATCCACTACAGAATCGCAAGCTCATATTTTCATACAGAAAGACATCTGGAAATACTACCAGAAATTCTGTCATTAGGAGTGACTTGAACTTCCCAGATTTGTACTGCAGAACAAATGCTAAAAAGAAATTAGGGTTTGTATTGTCTTGGACTCAGTAACCAACAAATTTCTATGCCATATAGAAACATACTTTGTTATTGCAGACTTTGGTGACTCACAAATACATTGCATAAAAAAGAAAAAAATATAACCATAAAAAATAACATTGGGAAGAACAGTAATGCAATAATTCACTTTAAATTAAATATTAGGAAAACCATAAACTTCTGGCTCAAAGTGAAGATTTCAATAAAATAGTTTTCCCTTAAATGAAGCTAAGTAAAATGCAAAACTTAATTTCTCTTTCACTATAGGAAGTACCTGAATACTTTAACAAAATCAACAAAAAAACCCAAACCACAAAGTTGCAGAAACAAATTAAAATAAAGATGAGTGAATATATAAATAAATAAATGAATGAATGAATGAATAAATAAATAACTGATAAATAGTGACTGGGAATAATCAAAGAAGAATGGAAAGCCTAAAGGAATTGAAAATGGAGCTGATTAGCAAATAATCATTTAGAGCTTAGTACTTTTGGGATAAGGAAGAATATTCTAAAGTCAACATGAGCTAAATTTTTATTTTAATTGAACACATTTATACCTCCAGAAATAAAAGAGAAGTGAGGTGAAGTGAAAACAGTGTATAGGGAAGAGGGGATAAGGATGAAGAAAAGTCCATGCTGACGCTCAGTTTTCAGTGAGCTTACAGGAACAATATGGGACACAAATGACTATTTGATATGGAGAAGAAAAACATTTAGTGCTTCATTTATAAAAACTGAGAAGAATTGCCACTGTCCCAGAAACCTCTAACAGAGGAGCAAAATCCATCAAAATTCAGTTAATGGCACAAAGAGAGAAAAAAAAAATAAATATTACACATACTTAAGACACTAAAATCGGGTGATCCTTACAAGTGTGACTCTGTCTGAGCTGTTTTACAACAGGAAAGAATGAAGGCACAGAGGTACAGGGAAAATGTGATAAAACTCAGACAGGGTTTGACAAAGACAGATTATACCAGACTAACTTGATATCCTTGGGGAGATAATTGCTTTTCTAGACAAGGGAAATAGGTCTAATCTAGATCTAATCTACTTGGAATCTGGGAAAACATTTGATGTTTAATAGGAAATTATTACTTAAACTAGAGAAGATGATGATTAGTATAAGAACTGAGAAGGGTATAAATAAGAAACTGATGGTTCACTGACAACAGTATAGCACAGAGGAGCCACAGTGAAATGCATGATCAGTCCTGATGTTGATGTTAGTATTTTCAGCTGTCATCTTGGCTTAAAAATTTAAAAAATGCTGATGAAATCCTCTAATGGCTTGAGTCTGAGAAGCTTCATGTATCCCAAAGAAGAAATGGTCTCAGAAACAAGAAGGTATTTCCAGAGGAACTTCAGACAGAGATTTAGAGATCTAAACAATTATCTGTACTGAAATCCACAAGGATTTTGGTGTTGTACTGTTACAACTCAGTCTAACTTTACTGGGTGTTACACTTTAATTTCAGGCTTCACGAGATTTTGCCCACATGAAGCCTTCCCTTGGTACTTTGGTACCTTGAGTTCACATCCAGAGACACAGTTCTCTCTGAGAGATTTAATTTGGTGAGAAAATCAGTGTTTCAGCAAAAAGGGTTTCACAAAGATACCATGCAACTTCACAAAAGTATTACAACAGATTACCAGGACTAGCAAGCATTGTTGCAGTAAGGAAACTTTTTCACACCCAGCAAGCACAAACTCCATGCAACTTAACATAGGTACCCATACATTACAAAAAATAAGTGTTTAAGTTACCCACAAGAGGAACAATAGAATAAGGGAAGAGAAATTAAGAGAAGAAAGAATAAAGAGATAAAAAGAGGAGAGAAAAACATAGTTATTACTCAGAAGGTCACATGTTGACACCTGGGCAGGCCAGGGCAAAATGAAGTAGTGCTGCCTCTGTATTTGCTCTGACTACTGTGGCTGCTCCCCCAGGTGGGACCTTTGGTTCAGTGACCACTCCCTGTCCCCTTGGCCAAAGCGAGGGTGCCACAGTCAGTCAGGGGCTCCAGGGGCTGTGCTGTGGGTGGGTTGCCAGGCAGACCTTATTGACTGAGGGGTGCCCCGTGTGGCCCTCATGCCATGTCACTGCAAACCTCAGCAGCCTCTTGGCTGACCGTGTGGGCACTGCTGGAGGCTGGTCCTTCTCCTGACACACACAGACATAAGGTGGTTCTGACCCAATAATCTCTGATCTGGTATGTAACATGTACCTACATGAATATGTACATTTTACATCGGTCACTCCCACCTCACTGACACTGACAAATTTACACCTATAGAAGCTAATTACAGAGCTGCAGAAGTGTAATTTTTATTGCAGACAATATAATAAAATAGCTCAGTAGAGATACTAGCAATTGCACTTCAGTCAAGTTTATTTAGACGATCTCTGCTTTTTGTACTGCCATTTTTACAGTACAACATTTTATGCCTTTTGGGGGGCTTTTTGTACTGCATGAAATAGCTTTTCTTTCCCTTTCTTTTTAAATTTATATTTGAATTGACACCATTTCTTCAACCAAGAGGGTGGGCCGAGAGCTAACTCAAAAGCAGAAAAGAGTAAATGGCCTATAAGAAACATAACATGATGCTAATAAAAAAAAAAAAAAAAGTAATAGCTAGTCATACTCTTGCAATCTGATTTTATCCCCATTCATTTGGCAGTACACAGTCTCCCACTGGGAGGGAAGCAGGCGGCTGCTGCTTGCTTCAAACAGGAGCATAATTCCACTGGAAGAAACTTCACAGGTCCAGGAGCCAGCTGACAAGTTTCAGATGATCAGCTATTTAATTTTACCCCACATATAATTTTTAGATTGTTTCTATTTCACTTTACTTTGTATATGAGTTTAAATAATTGATCTGCTTGCATATGGGCACTTTGTAGGTTTTCTTTTTGCTAGCAATAATAATTTTTATACAATTCTGTTCACTATATGATGATTTCATAGCAGCACTACTGTCATTATAAAATCATAATCCATAATAAGCCATCTTGGGAAATAATGTTATGATTCATCACTAATTTAAATAAAATCAAGCTTACTATTGAAATTCATATCATGTGCACATAAATATTTTATCTAAACAGGTGTTACATTTATTTTGATCCATCTCATAATTCAGAGCCTCCATAAAGAACCCCTATAATGGCAATATTGTCTTTTTGTTCCTAAATTGTTTTAAAATTTCCATTCTCTAGTTTACAAAGATATTTAATATTTCTACTCCCTTAAAAGTACTTATAGTTAACAGTCATCTTTTTAGCTACAAAGGTAAAGGAAACTACTGGTGAGATTAAATCAAAGATGAGTTTGAAAGTATTACTACAGAACCACATGCCATTCTAATAAGTGACATTTAGAATTAATCAACATAGTTCACAAACTTGATTTGACGTTAAATCATGTGTATAAGCAACTGTAGCTCAAGCAACTCAATATAAAACAGCACCCATAGCTTTAATATAGCTTTAATATAGAACAGCATCCACATGAAATGCTAAAGTATTTCCATGATTTGTCAGTCACAGTTCAAACAATTTTTTCAAATCAAGGGCTGAATACTTTTGGGATGCTTAAACAGTATATAGATTGATGTATACAAAGATGTAGATGTAGATATAGATACAGATATAACCAAGGATATCACAGACTCCTTGCTGCAGATAGAAAAGTGATAACATATCCGGTAATTTATGGATTGAATTATTATTTGATCAATGAAGTGATATAGTTCTATCATAAATAAATTCCAAATATTTAAGAACATCCCTTAAAAAAATTAAACTAAAAAGTGTGAGGTGGGCAAACGAACTATTGTGTAAGTCAGTTTTGCTCAGTTCTATGGCTTTTATTTTTATATATCCATCTCTCTTTTTAAATTAGATAATACGTTTCTGTAGGAAAATGGCCATTATCAAGTAATGTAATCTAAAGAACATTTTATTGATATAGAAGATAAGACACATGCTTATAGATTCATGGATCTGTAATGTAACTGAGTCTCATAAACAGGTCTCTCATTTATATAAACTGTAGTAGTGACTTCCAAAGCACCCTAGTAAAGCTAGATGCCCAGTTAATTTTAATGAGTATTAGGCTTCCAGCTCCCTTAGGCAGCTTTCAAAATGTCAGCCTATAATTACAAACAACTTGGACCAAAGCCTGTTGAATCCAATGGAAAATCTCCCATTGATTTCAAAGAGCTTTTGGATGATTGACTTTACTCTTTGCACAAATATTTCTAAAGTATTTGGGTAGTAAATACCACATACTTTAGAAACACTACATTCCAAAGAATATCTTCACTTTTCATTATATTTAACTGATTGCAAAGTACCAAAAACCAACCAACCAACCAACCAAAAAAAAAAAAGAAACAGACAAAAAAAACCCAAACAAACAAAAAAACTCAAAACAAAACTGTGGGAAGTCAATACTATAAAATTTGGTGGGAAACAATATTAAAAATAAAGAGAAGCAATTCCACTTCTGAGTTAGTCAGGACTGTTCTACAGAATTGCTTAAACTGACAAAACAAAGGAACAAAACCAGAGACTTTCGCAAGGAGACTGACTCTGAGGAATGTAACTCTTGGTAAGGAATGTTTTTTAAGGTTCCGAAATTGTAATAGTTGCTTTCAGCATTTTCTAAGTACTAAATATTTGCTTTGATTTCTTCTACTCAGAACTTTATTCTAATTATAGAAACACAGGTTATTAAAAAGGATTTTTTTAAAATTATTGAAATAAAAAAAATAATTCTGGCCTGAAAGAAAGATGCCTTTGGTTTCTTAGTTGACCAGAAAGTGTAGAGTTTAACTTTGCATGATAGAGAAAAAGTTTCCCTACATAACATTCTTCAAAAGTGCATTTGTCTCTATCTATTACTAAGCTATATTTAACAGCGTGCACATCTACCTTTCCATCCCTAGATATTCAGGTATCATTTTTCTACAGGTACACTAAAAGCCTTAGGCATGAATTGTTGGCAAAAACACAGACAATACAAACAAAGGGGATTATACTGTGGAGCTTCTCGTGAGACAGCAATCCAAGCAGGTGGCTCAGCCCCAGGAACACAAAATGAGAGCATGACACCTGGTTTATCACCATGCTATAATAAAATGCTTGTAGCCAAATGCAGAATCCCAAACAGCAGGTTCACACGCAAGAGGAGAAAGGGTTTCACAAACTTTGGGAAAACAAAAAGGAGGGGGAAAGAAGCAGGACATGGAGTGAAAATAGCACAACAGTTAAATACAATTAATATAGAAATAAACTGTAGAAGATGAGTCATAAATTTCATACAGTCACTGCAAAAAATCACTCAGATGGAAACTAGTTTTTATTAGGAAATAGTACATAGTAGTGGGAGGGAGGTAAGGAGAGACAGTCTTCTGTCTCTCTTCCCTTGAAATTGATAATTCTGAGAGCAGATAGTCTTTTAAAAAATGTAAGAGAAAAAATGTTAACATTGCTTCTAAAGCTTCTAACTAGCTCTGGCTTATAATTGCCTTGTACAAAAATGTACACACACGGGCAAGCACACACAAAACCAGATGAAACTGCCTGAAAATAAAATTATTGAGATGAGACAAGTTAAGCAGTCAAACCTCAGGGATTTAACTGGTGACTGTCATTTAACCCAGCCATAGGAGACCCCAAAGCTATAGTTCTACCCTACACAAAATGAAATACAGATCTAAGAAGCTGAAACTAAGGGCTACAGTCACACTGGGAAGAGAGGATAAAAGCCAGATGTAAAAAATATAACAAAAGAAATAAAATGAAGAGATGCATTAAATTAGATTTTAAGTTGCTCTTGAGGTATTTCTGAAACCAAATATTACCTTGACTGCTCAGTATGAAGGGAATTAAGTGAAGCCTAAATATCAGTGTACTTGTAACTCAGAGGACAAGTCTTGCCACAGCAGGTTTTTCTCACAAATGTTTGTAAAAAATCAGATGAGACATTTCCTTCAGCCTGTGCCTAATATGGTATTCTTTCTTGGCTTTTTAATGAATAAAACTTCTTAACTGAAACACCCAATAAATGCCTTGAATTCTGTGAAATCTGTGTTCAAAGGTTGGTGAAGATAAACTTCAAGATTTTGATAGTCTTTTTTATGTTTTGGTTTGTTACTGCTCTTGAGAAACAGAACCAAAAGAAGGGAAATTATATTTTTGTAGTTTTTTTATTGTTCAAGCTAATTTAATTTTTCTTCATAAGATAAATAAATGTTCCTTTAAGAAACTGAAGATATCACCTTTTTGAAAGAACTATTGCAAAGCAAAAAGGTTTTTTAAGAACTGATGGATGCGTGAAGAACTCCCTTTCTCAAACCAAACCAAATCAAGCCAAATCAAACCAAACGAAAACAAAAACAAAAACAAAAACAAACAAACAAAAACATTTACACCCTTCCCATAAGGAAAGCATAAATGAAACCCCAAAAGAAGAGCTGCAACTCACACTAGTGATGAATTTTAACAGTTCAGAGCAGTGTACTGCATCTTTTCTGCTAGGCAGTCAGAGAATTATAAGGATAATTTTTGTTTGTGCCTTCTTGAAATTACCTCATTACAAACAATGCCTATTAACAATGAATTCAAATGTTGAGCTAAAGGATGATTTGATGCAGGATAGCAGTAAGAAGGTTTCATGGTAACTCAGTAAAATGCAATTTCATTGCAATCTTAGTACTCCCATGAGGAACAGATTTTTGAAGTATTTTGGAATAAAACTCC
>JAWWEW010000131.1:42142622-42180862 GCA_035583185.1 Anabacerthia variegaticeps | reverse complement strand
ATTCTGAGCATGTAGATTTAAAAGACCTGTCTAATTTGGCACTCACTCAGAGATAACTTAAGATAAAAGGCCAGCTCTGCTCTCAATTATGTAATTGTAGAACAGCCCTGAGGTAGTCTAACATGAGCCAAATAATGCACAAATCCCTGAATTTACTTTATGATTCATCTGAGGAGATTTTGAAGACCAGGAGAAATAATTTTCACAACATTCTGTGAAATGTAGTTAATTTCCATTTCCCTCATTAAAAAATAATAATGGTTAACTAAGTAGTGGTGAGAAAAATGCCTGTTGATATATCAGGGTTCTAGTTCAGTGCAAAAACATTACTTCAATTTTATTTTCAGTTTGACTTTGATGGGAATAATACCATGAACAAAGCATGTGTTTAAATGTCTTCCTGGGCTTCAGTTTGGGCCAAAAGTCATTAAAAGCAATTGGAACTTTTTCACTGAGGTAAACCAGGTTTTGAACCAAAATGCATGAGCGCTCTATCCGTTAAGTGAAAGGTAAAGCTAGCATGTACTAAAGTCACTTAAAAGTCAAATCTGCAAGTCACTTGTCCACCTGCACTTTGAACTGCATATTAAGAAAAGATTCATCACTGAGAGGGTGTTCAAGCACTGGAACAACATCCACAGAGAAGTAGCCATGACACTAAGCCTGTCAGTAGTCAAGAAGTACTTGTGCACTGGTCTTAGACATGTGGTTTAAATTTTAGGTTCCCCTGTGTGGATTCAGGAATTAGACTCAATGTTCCTCATGGGTCCCTTCCAACTTAGGATATTATATGATTCTATGAACTGACTTTCAAAATAGTTAAATAGTATATTTTGCAGAACTAAAGTCAGTTTCTTTGCAGATCATAGATATTTTTGGTTTTTTTGGGGGGGGATTTGTTTGTTTGTTTGCTTTAAAGAATCAGATGAGCAAAATCCTTGCCAGGCTGATGATTAGCTTTTTTGAAGGTTGATATTCCGTAACAATGTACTTGGTGTTTCAGAATAAAAGACAGCTAGAAAATTAATAGACTTGTAGCATGGAGTCAGCATTGTCTAAGACAAACTAATATTTCAGTTGCTAAGGTTAATGCAACCACTCTTCATACTTTGTTTTGGATACTGATAAAGTGCCTTAGGCCTGGAATATCTGACAATAAAGGGAAAGAAGATACAAAGTAACTGCTTAACCAGATGTAAAATCATTTCATCATTTCTTCCTCACAGGAACAGTCACAGGCGAAAGGAAATCTTACCACTGGACAAACTGAACACTGTATTTTTGTGTTCACAGGAAAGTACTTACTGCTATAAATAATAGGATGGGGGTCACTTTTTTTTTTTTTTAAATCTTGTTTATTTCTGTTTTAGAGTTGGATATAAACTGGACCATTTTTAGAACTAAATTTATTGAACAGAGAAAAAGTTTCAGACATATCAATCTTTGAAGTTCTCAGTCCTGGTCTGTAGCTGCAGTGTTCATTTTGTGAATGAATCATTTCGTTATCTACAGTCCCATAGTCTGTTATATACTGGATCAAATATCATTGGGATTTATTGCAGACTACTTCCTCAACCAGCTGAACATGACTTTATTCTTCTCATGAACATAGTATTGTGTGACACCTGCTGAATTGTTGCAGAGACTAGACGTACTGCTCTGTTTCCATCTGCTTTCCCACAAACACTGATTTTTACAAAATAGACTGAAGACTGCAGATTGTGTAGCCTACAGGGAATTTTCGGATATCTGTAAATGTACTTTATTGCTTTTGTCAGAACCACTAAATGAATTAAAATGACCTTGAATTAAAAATCATACAAGAACAGATGGATACCATTTTTATTGTTTTCTTACGAAGGAGAAAACACTTAAGAAGCAATGAAAACTACTATGTCAATAGGGATTTGAATAATGGTTATGGTATAGGTTTTCATATTTGTGTGAGTAAAATTCACACATTGACAACTTACATTGAAAAATGCAAGCCTCTTCCAGGATGTATAGGGCTCATGGAGAATAAACACAAGCACACAGCAATCTGTAACGTGTATGATTTACAGTGGCAGCTTCTCTTAGAAAATATCATCTCTCTACCAGGACTTTTGCCATTTTATTGCTCAGACTATTCTCATATCATATAACTTCTGCAAAAAGAAATAAGATTTTCTCCAGGGGACAGACATGCTAAGATGTTCACTTATTTTACTTTATTGGCACACATTGCATACATTTTTGTCAATAAGAAACTGTAAGACCTTTTTTTTTTTTTTAAGATGGTGTTAAACTAGATAGCATGTGTCATCTTCTGACAACTTCTGCTTTTTACTTCACTTTGATTATTTACAGCTAAACCATTTCTTACCTGAATGAAAATCTTTCCTAAAAATATGTCCTGAATTTTTGCTAGCATAATCCTAGAATTTTTCAAGCTGCATAAAAATAACAACAAAAACTGTGGAAACTGTAATTAGTACTTGAAAGAGTAGCGAATTTTAATACCCAGACTGCTCTTTATGGCCAATTATAGAATTTAAAAGATTTGAGAATCTTCTTTTAATATATGATTGAGTAAAAATGACTTGATATAACTGGTGCTCATGATTTCAATTTCATAACCATAGAACACTAAAAGCTGGAATGTAATACATCTAATTGGATATATTACGATAACTACAAGGCATGCATTTCTGTTTTACTTCCTTTTTGGTTGTTGCATATATAATGAAATCATGTACCTGATAGTAATTCTAAGTAAATTTTTCCTTGGACAGTTGTATGTTTTTAATATGCAAAGGATATTCTTATCCTTAAGATATCCTTATCTTTCATCTATGGCTTTGTGGTATAATGCTACAATGATATGCAAAATTATAAAAGAGTAACCCTCATGCCTCTGAAGGAATTTATTGATCTCAGAGTTGTTCTACTTGCATAGGAACCTACCTACTGGGACTTATGAAACTTGTACCATAAACTTCCTGAATAGATGTCACTAACTATTTATTAACTAGTCATTAACAAGCAAATGACATTAATAGATTTGATTAACTAGTTCCATTAACAGCCTGAATGATTCCGTGAGACACATTTTACTATGATATTCTGGTGCAATAATAATGACCTATGGATTCTATAAATTAGATTTTTTTTTATAGTTATCCATTAAGAAATTATGATATTAATCAAAGTAATGGTCATTATCAGATCCATAAAAATGACCCAAGACCATCGCTGGTAAAGAAGCCTACTGCTTTTCCAGAACTCACTAGTGAATAGAAAAATATGAAACTATTAGTGCTGTCAGAAAAATTAATAAGGAGAAGATATGTCAATAGCAAAGAACGGCAGGGCTTCAGGGAGTGGAGCAACACTACCTAACAAAGGCATGAGGTAAAATTAATTTGCAAGTCTGGTCCAGATTTTGGTGTCTGTTGCAATAAACTCCAGACTAAAACTAGAAAATTTTCTCAATATTTCTTTAAAGATTTCATAAAAATGACAGTAATTTGCGACAGGATTTCCTAAAGAACTAAGATTGCCTGTGATTTCTGTTATTTCTTATTACATCAATTAAATGGCACCTTTTTGTAGTTTTACTTTAAATATGGTACACTGCTGAGTATAAGAGAGGCATGAGACCCTTGGTAATGAAATAGGAAGTGTTTAAAAGAGTAAATTCCTGGTAGGAAGGAGCTGCAGTGCAGTTTGAATGACAAAAAGTGCAACCAGAAATCAAAACATTTCTTAATTGTTTATTTATGATACAAATGTTAATTACTTTGTGGCTTACATGGACTGTACAATAGGACAGGTTAATTGGGCTGAGAAATGGCTAGCTCTGAAGGTGCAAGCTCAGAATAATTAAAACTCCTGCATCATGTTAACGGAACTCTCCTGTCATTTGGGCTCCACGGATACTGCTTTGCATTTTCTTTTCTTTTTCTTTCTATTAAATAGTATGTGATTTCTACCACAAATGAAGAAATCCAAGGACAGAGCTTTGGCTGACTACCGATATCATGTGAGACAGATTTTCATGTGGAATTGAATGCATTGTGGGGAATGAAAGAAAGGACTCCATCAGCCTGAATGACTTACAGTGATCCTTTCAAAGCCTTATTTGCATCTGCCAGTACTAAACTAAACAGCAGGAGTCCTTAATGCTGCCAGGAAATAAAGTGGCCTCTAATTGCTTATATGTTGATTGCAAGCTTTTCAGAAACAAATCCATCACATAAAATATCTCCTAGGTTGCTGAGCAGTGCAATGGTCACATGCCTCCTTTTAAGAAGGTCAGTCAAAGAGAAAGATTAGGTTTTACAAGGGTAGCCAGGCTGCAAAAAAATAATTTTAAAAATGGAATCTTATTCTCACTGATTCTTATTCACACCAATGTGGCTTTTCAGCACACCAGCAGCATAAAAAAGTACAAAGTAGGTGTAAATTACAGTTATAACTATAGTGTGGCAATACAGCAGTGTCAAAGCAGCATAAAAGACCTTTATGGCCGGCAAGGATTTAATGACTGCTGTTCTTGTAGCTGTACCTGAGCAAAACTGAAACTATCAGCAGCAAAACAGAGCTCAGGGAGGCTAACACTGGCCACTTACCAGGCAGTACATTGTTAGCCCTTTGTAATAACTCACCTCCTGCTTACTCTGGCAAGTTTCTTCAAAAGCAATACAAGCTGCATTGCATAAGCGCTGATCAATATTTTTTTTCCAAAAGTAGGATTGCCCTCACTGTGCACTTAATGGACTGGTGACAAAAAAGTATTTGAGCTGATGAGGCATGAGGAAGAAACTTGAACAGAACATTAGTTTGGGATCAAAAAATAAAGAGGGAAAAAAAAAAAAATAGTCTTAAAGAAGTGAAATGCAGTTCTCATGAGGAAGAACTGTGGATCAGTTGACTGTTTCACATAGGACTCTATACCTAAAGGGATGGATTAACCTTGATTTACATGAGGGTGCCTCTAGTTCTCCTGACATTTCACTCTCTCAGAGTCAGAATGGAAACACCTTTGAGAGATAAGCTGGTGTAAGGAATTAAATTAGGAGATTTTAAACTCATCCTCTTCATTTTTTCCACAAGACAGAGCATTCTATTTTGGTTGAACATAAATCAAAAGATATCTTCATTCTGGAAAGGACAGAGAGCAAAGTCAGATTTATATGTTGCTGAGAAAACTACATTTCCTCTTGTCACATTAAGACTAAGATAAACCAACCCATTGTTTTCATGTTTTTGTTCCTTCATATTACTGAAGGACACAGTTACATATAATTTTAAACTTTTTTTGTTAATTAGCTGACTTATAGATTTCTACTCAAAATATGAAATACTGTGAGGAACCACTGCATCCAGTGTACACATTTGTAAATAATAGTATCCCATACACAAAACTCTGAACAATGTGTTTACTGATTTGATTTCTGGATTGTATGCAGAATAATAACTTTCTCAGTTTTATGTTCATTTGTGTAACTGGATTTAGAAATACAGATCATATTAAAGTATTTTCATTTGCAACTTCTCATCAAAGCAGATTTCTGGTAGGTGTACAGAGTTCTTTCTGGACCATGTTCTTCAGTATAAATCATCTTGTGATCATTCAAAGCTTATCATTATTTTATGCAAAGAGCTTCAAGAACACAATCAAGAGAGTAACCCACACACATCCCCTCAGCTCTTAACTCAGTAAAAATGGGGATAAGTTACACATCTTTGTCTCTTTACACAGACCAGTATTTCTCTTCTGCATTCATTTACAATTTTGCTGAATCCCTTTCCTCAGATGTATCTATGTTACATTCATTACTAAGATGGTTTTGGACTTCCCATACTATCATCGACCAGGTTAGAAAAGACCTTTTTCATTTGCTTAGTTGTGCAATTTTCTTCACACGAAAATCAAAACATGGCAATAAGTTTGCTGTTTGACTGAATTTTTCCAGCACAGCATTGTGATCAGGCTAGCGTTTTTACTTTTGGAAACACTAATACTCTCTAGAGTTGGATCCTAAAAGTAGACTCAGGTAACACTGGCAAACTGAAGTATGAAATATCAATATTGAAGTTCTAGGACTTGCAAGTGGCTCCTCTGCTAATCAAGGTTCAAAATCTTTTAAAAGAAAAGGTTTTCCTGCACATACTTGTGGTCACTGGGAGGTTTCAGTAGAAAGGCAGGTATTTTATGTACATTTTCAATCTACCATCCATGTCCTTTCTGTTTATGCTAGTCAGTTAGACAAAGACTCCATTTACTAGTCAACATTGCAGCAGCTATGTGCTTTTGTCCCTGTGGCTGGGAGGTGTGAGCTACTCATTTCCCAAGAAGCCCCAGACAGTCTATTAAAGAAATAGCATGGATGATGACTTCAAATCATATTGCACATACAGATATTTCATAAAGACAGAGATTTCTGTGCACAGTCTAATTCTCCCTGGAAAAGAATTGCTTCCATATGAAAAGCATAGCCAAAAGACTCATCTACACTTGTGAAGGAGATACTATCCTGACAAAAAATTACCCAGTCTTTATTTTTGCATGACTACTTTTCTATTTTTAATCATGCTGCACCCAAGTAGAAAATCATCTGGGTTCTTGAGTACATTTTTTTCCACACACCTGGGTATCTGTGTGGTACAACCTAGGTGTTCACCACTTAGCCACTTTCCACCCATATTTCCTAGCATAAAGCAGGGGAAGTCTCTGTTATCAGAAAAGGAAAGGGAAAAAAAAAAAAAAAAAGATTATTTTAAGGAAAAATCCTCAAGAACAGAATTTAAGAGAAGAACAATGTATTGTGCCACTTTCAAAATAACGAGGGCTTTTCCTGTTTATTTCATACCAGTACTTATTTCTGAAATAAAATGCAAAGTTAGTTACTATGTCTGTAAAGCACTGAAATTAGAAATCTTAAAATAGAACTCAGATCAATTCAAATAGATATATATCCTGATTTATAAGGGATTACTAGAACCCATTTTTTTGCATACTGTCACAGAAACAAGGTAATACTGCAGAGCCTGAAGAATTGAATGACAAGACCTTGATATCAAGAAGATATCACTCCTTCAGCAGGTATAGTCTTTTACTAGGAAGATCCACACTGTGCTTTGGATTTCTGAAGTAGTTGCTTAGAGGCACCTGTGTGAGATTGCACTGGATTTACTCTTTGTGTTGCTTTAATGCAGTCAGCTATGGAAATATAGATTTGCTTCAAGAAACTTATTACTTAATAGTCTGTTCCAATGAAGCTAAGCGAAGAATCTGTGTGGAAAGCCCCTGACTTGTGCTGTCACATCCTTGCTCCACAGTTTTTCATGTTGTGCATCAGACAGAAAAAGAACAGAAATAAATTCCATAATTCTCAGCACTGGTATCATTAATTATCACTTCACTGTGTGAACTATAGTGCATCCCCACACATGCAGCCGTGTCTCATTATTTCTATTATCTAACATTAATTTAGGCTTCGCCACATAGCATACAAAGATTTCAATGTTAATTTTTAAATGAAACCCAAAGGCAAGTTTAATTTTAAACAGCATTAATTTTCATGGTGAAAGACTTCAGTGACTTGTCTTATGCAAGGGTGTTGATATTAAATTTGCTATTTAATAAAGACTGATGAACAAACGGAGGGAAGTTTGTCAATGAGGATTTGTCAGTTTTGCTTCTTTTCCTCACAAGTTAATGACATTTGCTTCATAGACCGTCCCTAATGATGCAAAGGAGATCTGGCATTGCACTAGTTGCTGTTGCTGTCTTAGTTCAGCAGTATTAGGCATTCATACAAGTGTGGCACATTAGAAAGAGATGAACAAGACTTACTGAACTGAAATACAAAGCTGGCAATTTGTTAAATAAAATTAAGTGCTATGTGCCTTTTTTTTTTTTTTTTGGTGGTGATGAGCCACACTTAAGGAAAGGCTGTGCATTTCAGAATTTCAGAGAGAGAATAAAAAACCCCAACAGGAATGATGCAGAAACAAAGCAGTCCATATTAGCTAACGTGAAACACCAAAAGGGTGCCAATGCTCTCCTTTTCCAATCACAAGTTCCAAAAAATATATATTTTAGATTAAAATCACAGAGTCATTAGAAAACCTTTGGTTTATTCAGTTTAGGCCTTTGACAAGATCAATGATACATAGACTTTTCTGAGGTAAGTTTGCTTTAGCTGGGCCAAAAAAACCCTTCAATTTTATTTAGGTTGTATATCCAAAAGGAAAAAGAAGATGTTTGCTTATTTGCTCTGTATTTGTACAAATCAACCATCAGTGGGGAAAACCAGATAATTATTCTAATATGAACATAAACCTAAATGGTTGTGAACTAATAGGAATTAATTAATTATGTCTAGTTTTAGACATAACTCCTTAAAGAATGATTCCGAGTCTCTGATGCTTTCAAATACAGACTAAAACCTTAACCCTAATATTTCTTGGGACAGACTGAAATCTTACTTTGGAACTCATATCATTAAACTTCAATAAAACTAATATTCTGCCTGTATGTACTATACATACTTTGATTTACATTACTTTCCTCTAGGTAGGTAAGATATCATGACAAGACTTTGAATTGAGAATGTTTTGGAAGTAATTTATATTAGTTCAGATATTGTATCAGGAGGGCTTACTAAACACCACGTCTAGTAATAGACCCATTGTTGTGGTTAAACCCCAGCCAGCAACTAAACATCATACATCCACTCATTCCCCTCCAGTAGGATGGGGGAGACAATCAGAAGAGTAAAAGTGGGAAAACTTGTGGTTTGAGATAAAGACAATTTAACGAGGAAAGCAAAAGTTGTGCACACAAACTAAGCAAAACAAGGAATTAATTCACTGCTTCCCATGGCAGGCAGTTTTTCACCCCCAGGAGAGCAGGGCCCCGTCACACATAACCATGACTTAGGAGGAAAAATACCATCACTCTGAATGTTCCTCCCTCCCCTTCCTCCTCTTTCACGACTTTATATGCTGAGCATGACAGCATATGGTATGGAATATCCCTTTGGTCAGTGGCAGTTAGCTGTCCCAGCTTTGTTCACTCCCAGCTTCATGTGCACCCCCAGCCTTCCTACTAGCAGCACTGGGTGAGGAGTAGAAAAGTACTTGACTCTGTGTAAGCCGTGCTCAGCAATAGTGAAAACATTGAGGTGTTATCAACACTGTTTCCAGCACAAATGCAAAACACAGCCCCATACCAGCTACTGTGAAGTCAACCCTACCCCAGCCAAATCCAGCACAGATGGCAAGGTATTCCAAACACTTCAAGTGGCATTACAAGATCATATTCAGACCTTAAAATGTAATTTTCCCAGACACATGGCTGAAATTTCACCAGTGACAGTGGGAATTATTCACTGATATTTGTGCCTGGAATGTGGCTGATTGTTAACATATTTCCTTTCACGTGTTTACAAAAATGGAGGGGATATTGCAATTTTTCCCACCACACTGGCTGCTTATTTTTATTTAAGTTTATTTAACTTACTTACACTAGTCATTTAAACTGCTCCTACTTTTTTCTATAATTTCTTTAAAGAGGCAATCCCCAGTTAAACTGAGGCCCTGTAAATAAGTTACAATATGACAGTTTCCTTGTGTTAGAATGTTTATGACCACATTATGAAATCAGAATAAACTAAATCTCTCATCTGAAATGATATAAATATTCATGCTTGTTTTCCAACCCTTAATTATATTACACAGAGTCAACTCAATCCAACCATTATATGATATGCTGTTTTCAGACACAGAATGAAAATGTTCAAGTAATTAAGAAGAAAATAGACTAATTTAACCTTTTTTAGACTGTTCTCATGCTACTGGAACCCCATATATTTTGAGAATGTGAGGTAGGTAGGTCATGTGAGCTTCAGATAGTGGTCATGTGCTAGAAGTCCGAAAAGACAGCAGCGCTTTTAGCTTTTGGGTGGCAGAGATAATATCCAGACACGTCTTATACCATGTACTATGTTGGAGGTAAAATGTCACAGGACTATTGCACAACTTCTGAATAATAGCATATTAAGGTATTCAGATACCTTGCATATGGAAAAGAAAGAGAGATGGATAGATGAATGGAAGTTTAAAAATAGAAAACTGGACTTTTTTTCCTTCTTGTATGAAAGGAAAGCTCCCTGATGCTGAGGTTATTCATTACACCAGGACAGAGGCAATTTATTCAACTATAGCTCAGGTAGTGTCAGCAGTTTCATTAAATCCACTTCTAAGAGGTCCAAAATTTGACCGTAATAATTTTTTCAGTCTTGAAACACTTCCTTAAAGGTCCCTCCTTGTGCACTATAAAAAGATCATAGACTTATGTGTAACTATTTCTCTCACTTTCTGGTTTTAAAAAAAAAAAACAATTTTAACAATAGGACTTTGCAACATCTAGAAAGTTTCCTTCACTCATTCTTTTAAACTTGTTTCAGCTGACACAAGTTTTTCCTTACTGGGTTTCCCAGTGGCTTTATTTTTTCAAGGAGTATAAAGGCTTCAAAGCCTTAAGAGGCAGCTGAACTGTTCTCTATCCTGCTTTCCTGCTCCTTTTCCACACAGCTTTAGGTTCTTGTAAGCAGGTAGCTTACAACAGCTTTTTACCTCTCTGATGAGTGTGACCACTCAGCAGCTGCTCCTAGCAATTCGTAAGCATCTGAGTTAATTTTTGGTAATTGCCTGTAGTTTTCTGAGGTCAACATTCAGAGTTATTCTTGCAAAACTCAGTATATTTTGCCATGCCACTTAGATAATAGAGTCTGGTAGTAGAGGCTGAACTCTTATCTTACGTGTTAACATTTAGAGCTTTTATCAAATTTTTTTCTTTTACTATCTTTGTGGACGTAGAGAAATTTAGAATTCTGCACATCTAGAAAAGTCAACTGATATTATTTCTCAGCTTCTTATATTTCAACTTTCTTCATTGTACAGCTTTTTTTCTAAACTCTTCCCCAGACAATTTTTTAATTTGAGTTTTTCTCATGTTTAAGGAAACATCACACACAGTTTTAACATCCTTTCAGGTAACTGTGTAGTCCATGGATATCAGCAGGTAACTTGATGATTTTCAACTGAGGGATATTTATGCATATATTCTATTTTCCTTTGCTTTGCTCAAAAGCAACCATAATACAGTATGCAATTTCACAGAAAAATAGAAAAAAGGATGCATCAGTGTAAAGACTAGATCTTAAAAGTTCTGTCAGTATGGCAGCCCAGTGGACTATGGTTTTACCTTTTCACAGTTCCTGTGACAACTGATTTCTGAATTACAGTATTACCAATTAAATTCTCCTGCAGTACATATTCCATTTCTAGTGAGTTCTTCCTCTCTTTTGGCTTTACATACTTCCTTTCTATTTTCATACTTATGTCAGCTAATGGAAATTGAGATTATGTGCATTAATGGGACACATAGTTGGGTGATCTTAAAAGTGTAGGTATTGCTTTCTGGAACTTTAAATTAATTTTTTTTTTCCTGCTGCAATTACGTTCAACAGGTTATTACTGTAACTTGTATAGCAGTTAAACAGATTTAAACTTAATTAGTTCCCAAGTAGCTCAGAAATTAGTGTGGGATTTTTCAGTCAATGAGGTAAAATGGCACAGAAACATGATCTATTTAAGCAGAGACATTCTAGCTAAAGTTATTTAAATTATGGAACCACTCAGTATTGCTTGATCGTATACTACAGCAGAACACTCTGTGCACTTTTTCATAGAAATGTTAACATTAAAGTGAATTTCATCTCTACAAATAGCCCACGCAGAAATAATTGGTCATTAGCATCTTTTCATAGCATTGGACAGTGCAGAATGCCAGAAAAAAATCTTCAAATTATTTACCACAGGACTTCTGTTTGAAATTAGTATGAGATGCCTGATGCGACTTGTTCCTTCCTCTAAGAACCACAAAACAGCAGCAAGTTGAACTGTAACACCAGACATATTGGGAGAGAGTGGACTCCAGCATCTTCTGAAAATATTGACCCCAAAATACTTTTCCAATGAATTAAACCTCACTTCTCTTTGTTTCAAACTCCCCAAGGCCAACATACCTCTCAAAAATGTTTCCTTTCTTAACAAACTGATTTTCTTCCAAAAGGTCATTAAAAAGCAATGTTTTCTTCCTTCTGCAGTTCATAAAAATCTTATTCTATGCCTCAGAACCGTAGCGAAACTTGTGAGTAATTAAATCCCCACTCTCTGTTTTTAATTGATGGCATTTTAAAATGAAACTCCAGAGGCACGGACTGTGTCAGTTGCTGATGCATCGAAAGGTTTGGCTGATGATTACCTCCACTACATTAAACTCCCTTAGCACTGCCAAGTATGGTATTAGAAAATTCCATCATGGGATTCCTGACTTGTTCTGTTGGGGAGCTGAAGGCCAGGTGCCTTATTTTTTTTTTGCTTGTTTTCATAAAAGACAGCTCTTATGGATTGTTACAAAACCACGGCTGATATATTTCTGTGATTTTTGAGGTGCTTTCAAGCAGCTGCCCAGTTAATAGTAGAAAAGTGGTATTGTTACTTGGTAGAGTAGAAATCCCTTTGTGCACTTCAGAGAGGTCAAATTCTGCAGATTTCACTGACTTTCACTTCTCTGCTGGACCGTGAACCTGTTTTGCAGTCTCCATCCATGGAAACACTTCCCCTGGGAGTTAGTTGATTTTAGTGGCACAAAATACACAATTGAAGTCTCTCACCTGCTTTATATATCAAAACCTTGCAAAGCTGTGAATGTCAGGTGATTTTGAAACATTATCTCAGGCTCAGGTTCAGTGAACATTAACTGGGATTCAGGCTTACCAGGGAGCACAAAAGAGTCTGATTACTTCAATTCTGCATACAACCACTGCTCTGTGTGCAGACATTGAACTGGATTCACTGTATCAGTTATTTCTGTCATTGAGTCTAAGTGATAACTATGTGCCCTGTTCCTTTAGGTTACCTCATATTTCCTCTTGGAAAAATTTTAACCCCTTTAACTCCTTGCTCAGAAGCAGTTCTAGTTGCTTTAACACAGTCTCATGGAGCTAATAGCAAATACAATTTAGCTTTTTGGGGTGTTGGCTTCTCTTTTACAAGGCAGAAGAGACTAGTGATTGCTGATCATTATGCTTGGGGGAAGGGAGGCTGTAAATGCTGCCAAATTTTTATCACATTAGAACATTTTATCACACTGGAACATTTTGTCATCTTATGCATGTCAAACTTTCCATTGCCATACAAGTGCAATCCCAGTATGCTGAATTCATGAGAGTGACAATAGTTTACTGAAATATCTTTCAGATTACTCTTCTCTTTCTGTGAGAGTTATCTCATTGTCTGAGTTCATTATCAGAAAGGACGTCTGTGCCTTTATGTGAGAGTGGCATTCATCTTAATAGCTTAATTACATAGTCTAATTTTTCTTTTATTTTAATAAAAGAAATGGCATATGCCTAAGACAATAAAAAAAATCTGTGCCATCAGATGTCAGCATAAAAGAAGGGACTTCTGCAATTTATAATCCAATGTACTCTTACTAAGAGTAATTCAGAGAACTAGAAAGGTCAATTGAAAATCACTCTTTTCATACCTCTTGTAACTGTCTACATCTGTAAATGAGCCATAGTTTTGGCATTCCTTCAGTTATTTCTCTTTCTTATTTCCATTGTCTCTTTTTAGCTTCCCATTCTGTCAATATTGTTTGCTAAACAAACTAGACAAAGAGTGCACGAATTTAAAGTGGCCAACAGCCGGGTAGCAACAAGTAACAATATTGCATAGAAGGACTAGAAAATGAAGATTATTATGCATCTTGAGATGGACATGTATAAAAAAATGCTTTCACATGTGCATAGCACAATCTCACTGGTTTATATAAACTTTTACCTTAGAAAATACTCTGAATACTATGCCTTTTTTGACATGTGGAAGGCTGATAGGTGTCTACTCCTGAGGGATGCAATGAGACAAGAGGAGAGAAAATGTTTGGAAAACATGACGTACATCAACAATAACATTTTTTAAAGGGTCTTAATTAGTCAAAGAAGGCTATAGCAAAATCTGAATACTTAAAAGACTGCTGATCAGCCATCTGGTCTACCTGCCTATAATGGGGGGAGAAATTCAAACCAATACTTGGGGACAGCCTTTGGAGATCTTTTCAACCAGAAGTGGAGGAAAATTGACTTCATTGTGTTGGAGAGCTGCAAAATCTACAGTTTATCTACTGTAACTGTCTATGAAAAAGCCTCAAGAAGGTTTCAGAAGTTAGTACAGGAGTCTGCTAGGAAACGAGAGCAGTTGTTCTCCACAGGCAGATCAACCAAATCATCTCTAGCCTTCCTTCCCTTCTACCAGCATTGTTATTCCACTATTTTGCATTGGTCATTAAAAATGCATATTCAAAATCCTGCTTAATGTGTACTTTAAGGTCTTTGCTAACTTCTCAGCACATGAGAACAGATGCTTGCATTCTCCTTTGTTATGGCTGAGAAACCCTCAGGAGTTCCCAGGTGGCCACTGGTCAGAGGGCTCCTCTCAGTGACTTGGCCCTTCCTGCTTCTGACAAAAGCCTGCCCTTCTTTCTCACTGTGTCCTGTCTGGATCTCATCCTTCTCTGGGAATGTGTTCTTTCTGTGTGCCCCAGGAGAACCATTCTTTCACTTTTAAATTGAGGTTCCTGTTTCTTTGTACCTGTGATGTGCTAAAGCGTGTAAGAAACGTTGTCTCCCTTACAATATAACACTTATTAGGGATATGGCAGTATTAGTGAAATAATTGAAACTAGTTCACTCTTAATAATCAATGAAGCTTAAGTATAATCAATCCAACCTAAATGAAACTAAATGACTGATAAATCAGAAATACAGGCTGCCTGGATTGGGTGACACCAGTCTTGTCATTTTCTTTCCTGCAACAAATTATGACAATCCTACTATCCTAGTGGGGTAACAGTATTGAGAACCACAAACCACTGAAAATAATTAGATTTTCAGAAATCATTAGTTAGGTTTATGCTACACATAAATTACTTAAAAATACATAATTATCACTATTTGAGTGTTGATTTTGAGATTTTCTTTGCCATCATTCATAGGATCAGCTTTCAAACTTTATTTTAACAGAAAAAGCTTGGTGTTTTTTAATGAATGCTGGGATTTATGCCCAAGTTTGTAGGATCATGGACTTTAAAAGAAATATCCCAAGACACATGACTATCTCAAAAGCTGGATCATTTTTATAATTTTTTTTCCTATAAAAATAGTACAATATTCCTCTAAAAAAGATTCTTTCTTGGCTGAAGTGGGTATTTTTTCCACATATTCAAGCCACATGAATCTGATTGCCATCTGTACTTAAGGCCCTTTTTAGATCTCTTGAGAAGTGTGTACAAGGGCCTATATGTGAACAGAGATTTGTTTTATGACCAGATTAATATTTCTTTTCGCTGTCAGAATGAGATAAAGGGTTTAAAGGGGGAACTTCAGTTCCCAAAGAAGGAAATAAACTATTCTTAGCACTAACATTATCCTTTAGTTACTCCAGCGGATTGAGGAAAATGTGGGAAGAAATTTGTGGGACTTTCCTGCTAGTTTTCTCTTCCAGAAATGATTTGTCCTGAGTGGCTTTCTGAGGTATTTTTCTTTTTTATTTGTTTTTTTTCAAAAAAAAAAAAAAAGAAAAAAAGAAAAACAAACCCAAGATTTAGCCAAATATAGCTGAGTGTCGTTTCCCCTAGGATTCTCTGGATCTTCTTGGAAGAGGGTTTTTGTGTTTGTTTATTTGTTTGTTTGTTTGTGGAATTTTTAGTTTGTTTTTTTTGGGTTTTTTTCTTCATTCTTACTCTTTCTCAAAATGTTATTGTCTGTCATATTATTTTATAAATCATATATTGTAAGATGCATATATTATATGGACATCTGAAGCACCATATTTTTTTTCTTGTTTTTCACTTTTCTGTAGGGGCCGGGAAAAAAAAAACAAACAAACATGTCATACTAAAAGTGACAGACATGACATTTAGGATGTTTTCCTAGTGGTACATTTTATGTCTTATTTTAATTTGATTCTGGTTCTGATTTTATGGCAGAATAAGTAAATTCTCTGGTACTTAGTAACTGCCAGTTTAAACTTAGTGATGGTATCCAAAATATTTGCAGACATTAAGATGAAAAGATTTATAATTAGTATGTATTTTCTTTTAGTTTCAGTTTAGATTGATAGAAGTTATTATATCCAGTACTGGAAAATTATAATTAATTGCAGCTTTGTCTCTTGTAAAGTTAATATTTTTAGCTTCCCAGGTTTACCTAAGCACTTCAAATTGTATTTTCCATCCCATTTATAAATGTGTAAGTGCTGCAAAACAATGAAACACATCCCTCTTCTGACTTTTGCAAAGGAGTTTAGAGCCCATGACACTATGATGACTGCAGAGCTGCTTTGTCAAAGAGAGATGACAAATTGTGTTAATTATAACAAATGTCAGTTGTTGAAATGATTTATTGCAAGAACAATGATTGGTTGGTTATATGCTGTAGAGTGGAGGCCATGCAAGCCTGTTTCATATGTATGCAAGCACATTTTATTCACAAACCCAGAAACAGCTACCTATAATAGCTTTGTAGACCAACTGTTATTGTACTACAGGTAACTAATTAAGGTACTGCTATTATGAGTATCATTTTTAGGCAAAGTAAGTGGGAATCAGAGTGACATGTGACTGTAACCATAAATTTTAAGGAAGATTTTGGATTTTGAATACATATGATTACTGTGCTTCATTCTATTGCAAGACATTTAATCCTTGTGCATGTTTTAAAAGATACATATATATATATATAATGTGTAAAACTGTACTTAAAAATCCATAAGAACATATTTGAGTCCGTTTTTCTTTGTCTTAAGCCGAGGAATTTTTTTCAAAGGGAAACAATTTATTTGACAGGCTTTTAGATGCTATTAATAAGGCATTAATTGCTTTTTACTTGGAAAAGAGACAAAGTTAGTTAAAGTGTGTTTTAAGCTCTTGTCTTTATTGCTGTTTGAGGTTAATCTTGTTTTCTTGGAGACAAAATATGATAAAATTACATACAGAAAGGAGAAAAGAAAGAGCTACACGTAGCTCTGTTGTTTTGAGGGTTTGGGTGGGGGGCATTTTTTTGTGGATTTTGTATCGGTTTATTTTTTGGGGTTTTTTAACTAACTGACATTATAACCTTGCTACTGAAGAAAAAGATACTTTAAGCATTGTTAATCAACTGCGCTAAGGCCTGTCACATTTGTACCAACATCTGACTTCCTTGATCATTGTTTTTAGCTTCCTTTTGACTCCAGATTTCTCAGAGGTGCTGCAAAGGTGAGGTATTAGCTATGCAAGAAAGTTATTTCTAACAGAAGGTAAGGAAGGCAAAGATTGGGGAAAAAAAGAGCAAAAGTGAAAAAGAGAAAGTAAAAGGAAAATGAGGAATAAGGATGTAAGCAGACACAAATGTGCATTAGTGCCCAAAATTGTTTCTCAGAGATGAGGAATTTTTCATTCATTCTATTCAGGATTCCTGCAGAAAGGGGATGACAAATGCTGAGTTGCAGCCAGATGGATATTAATGTCTCATGAGATCTAGGGCACAACAATTATATGAAGGAACTCATGGTTTCAATTAATTTGAACTTTCAGTACCAATATCACATTATGAACCTCAGGAAGTGAGATCTCTTCTATTCTTTTACCTGTCAGCCAAGTGTAATTTACAACTTCTAGTGCCCACTTAAACATCAGAACCCATGATATATGTGATGCCATGGTAAAATATATATATATATCCAGATGCTTCTCAAGAAAGACAGTAATTTTCTGCAGGTCCTGTATCAAATCAGGAAAGATGGAAATATCAGATAGCTCTAAAATGGCACTGTAGTCCTCTGTTTTGATACCTGAATGTCTCCCAAAATTTCCATTCCTTCATGGACAGAGGTTCCATACTGTCTTTCAGTTGGAATAGTGTCAGTTTTGCTTCAGCATTCAGGTTTTCCATCTCCAGCTTTTTGCTCGTTTTTGTGAACAGCATTTTACAAGGTGAGCCTTCTTTAGAGTGGAAGCCTGTCTGTGACCAGCATATACTACTTCTGGCTACATTTCATTCCTGGAAGAGGCAATAGGTGATCAGTACTTTTTTTTAACTATTCTAAGAGCTAAAAAAAAAAATAAATATGATTAATAAGCCAGGGATTTTATTCAAAGACTTTAATAAACAGAAGTTGATTAATGCCTCTCTTCATACAAATGTAAAGGTAGTTTGGATGCCTTTGGCTGACTTTAAATGTGTCTTTTCCCCTTTTCTTAGTCTTACAGAAATCTCTTCAAACACTGGTTTGGGAGAGGAAGTTGAGAGAAAAGAGCAGAAAAAAGACAAATCTATCTCATTGACAACCTGAAAGGTTGAAAATTTGTTGTAGTCTTATCAGTAGTGTCCTCTTTTCTTTGTGGATATTGAAGCAGACAGAGAAGGGAGGACAGAAGCTTTTGGGTTACTAGATAGGATACTTACAGTTAGTATTCATACTCTGCTGAAAGGAAGTTTTGACCTTGAAATTTCTTTTATTAAGTATTTGATGAATAGTGATGGAAATTAAAATTACTCTCAGTTTTTAAGGTTTAAGATAGCATAGGTATATGATCTAGTTTTTCTTTTCTATTTGACACACACACACACACACACACACACATTTCCAGGAATAGTTAGAATGAAGAAGCAGCAAAAAATGTCTCTGCGACATTCAGATTCCCAGTCTCCCTTTGTTTTACAAGATGGTTTTAGATGGCTATTAGCATTTCACAAAACTCACTTTTTGTGCTCAGATAATTTATTTCTTGTTAAGATGGTAACTCACATAATTAAGATGAACTATTTCTAATTAATTGAAACCTGGCATTTGTAGACTGAATTCTAAATGTCTGCAAAGAGCACAGGAATCAGAGTCAGATAAATGTTATTGATCTTGCAAGTGTCTGATTTAAATTCCTGGATATGCATTACTCATAATCACTACTATGTAAAATTGTCTCAGAAATCCAGCAGTAAGTGAAAAAATCGCTTGCTAACTGTTAGTGTTGTTGAAAGTTAGGGGATAGTGGGACTACATGCACTAAAGAGGACTATCAGTTATGCAAACATGCTTGAGTAAAGTTCATTTTCAGTTGAAGTTGACTATTTATTTGACTGTAAAAGAGAGGACACAGCTACTGCCATGTACAGAAAAAAATCACAATAACAGGACGGAGGCCATGCTGACATAACCTCTAACTTCTGTTTGACCGTTTGAAGCCTAATGTGGTATTTCAAGCTGAAGAATATGTTTTATTATCTGCTGGAGAGGTCTATTTTAACTCCATTTAATCAAAGTAATATTAGCTATCTGTCACAGATAATAAAGTTCACAAATCCTAACTCCTAAAATCAACGCTGTCCAAGTCAGGGCCTGGAGGCTGAACGTTTTGTTCAGAAGATAACAGTTAACCAAAATTTACTTGCACATATCATTGTGACAACAATAAGGCGTGTACTCTTTCAAATTCTACCTTGTTTTTTTTTTTCAAACCATGAGGTGGCATAGTAGGGAAGGAGGGTGTCTCACTCAGGGCTACTATTTTTCTCACCAGGCAAAGTAGAGGCAGGAATTAATCAGCAACATGCCTGTTAACTTATTCACTTTCAAAAGAAGGATCATAAACAATAAATGCTTAGCAACCAAAGGCATGCACAGTGAGACTCTGACTCATGAAAATATATACCACAGCCACAGTTCTCACTGTTTTCATCCCACTATAAATTTTAGTAACTCATATCATGTTTTTTTGGGTTTTTTTTCAGGAATGCCTTCAGCACTCCAACACTGCCATCATAGATGAGTCCAAAAATATGCCATGTAAGATTATAGAACTTAGATGATAAATGGTTTAGTGATACTTTGTTAACATAAAACACCTTACAGTGGCATTCAGCTCCTCTTTATCTGTTTTTCTTACTACTTTTACTCTTAACTGACCTGGTGAGTTAAAACAATCAACCTGTGTCATGCCTCCAATAACTCAGATTGATAAGGCTAAGTAAGCACAAGGGAAAAGTGAGTTTGGATTTGAAGAAGCAGTCTGAATTTTCTTTTCTGGAGTAAAGAATTAAAGAAAAACATTTGCCTACCTGTGACATAGTTCCCTCTCTGGATCTCTCCCTAGCCAAACAGCTGAATCCATGATGATATTTGTCTTTGAACTTGGCCTCAAGTCTGCAAATGCCATTTCTCTGCTGCGGTGCCTGCTTTTATAACCTGTCAGCAGTCTGTACCATTCCTAGAGAGTAGTGAGGTTGCTAAATTGACCCTGCATGCAACGAGCTCTAAAGTATGTTCTATGTTGGAGAATATCCCTGGGTTTGCATGTCTCAAGTGCAGGCAGCTGCCTGGTGGCATTGTCCAGGGAGACAGGTCCTCCCCTGCCTTCTTCCATGCCACTCCCAAGTAGATGGGCGGCAGAGAACATGTGAAAAACTCCAAGAAGCTCCCATATCACAAGGGAACTTCATGTAGTACCGTGACTGAAAAAAATAATACATGCCTTGGGGGTGGCTTTTGAGTGGGTTTCAGGTTGCAGCTTAGGCAGGGGAAGGATTACTCATGAGTACAGCAACGATCTCAAGAAATGAAACTAAAAAACTGAATTCAGTATATTTCCTAAGAAAATGGTGGTTTGTTGATACAGTTAACAAATTAGCTGGAATATGCTCTTTTTGAAGAATGCCAAGATTGATGTTGTGGGTCTGACAGAGCCACTGAGCCCTGATCTTACAAGAGGCACTTTCTCACAGTTTCCTTTGTTACAGAGGTTTAAGGAAAGGATATAACCATGATCTACTTCATCCACTTCAAAAGAATCTGAGCTCATGATAGCACATAGTCTGCTGATCTCGGTACATAGCATATGTGTTTCTTCATTTTCTCTTCTCTAAAGTGTTTCTTTTTCCAAGAATGTGCTGTAGTGTCACTTGTTTGGCTGAGGTCAATTCAGCTCTTTCACTCCATAGAATAGTTTGATTTCTTAGAGAGCCACAAAGAACCAGTTCTTTTGTAAGTTAGATAAGCATGAAAGAAGAAGAGAAGCTAACAAAACCTTTATTGAATAGAGAAGTATGTACAGTGTTTTAAGCTGTTACAACAAATAGATATGAGCTCAATCACTCTGGTAGTTAAGGTCTATTGAGATGACTTTCAAACAGAACTACACTTCTTTATAGCAGCAGCCTTGTAAACCTTTTGTGGACAAAATATTAAAGAAAGATTGCCTGAATTGTGACTCCAGTATCTAACCTCTTATTTTAAATAGCAAAATCAAACATGACAAAGACACAAAATGCACAATGTTTCTCTAAACACATGACAGATAAATATTCTAAAACGTATCTGAAGGTTTCTTATGCCCATAGCTAGGGATTACAATTCAACCACGTGTACCATAAGTTATTTATTACAATATGGAGCAAACACATATTTATTTCAGCCACCAATTTACAAAGGAGATAAATATGGACAGAATAAACTTATTTTGCCAAGACACAATTAATCATGAACTGAGGCATTCCTTAGAACAAATACAAAATCAGTTTCCCAAATCAAATTCCAAATCAAAGAAATAAAAGAATGTCACTAATATCTCATCCAGGATATACTGTAAGTATTTCATCTCATAGTATGGAATTGTTCCTCCTTCTGGTATGTAGCACAGTAAAAAAAAAAAAAAAAAAAAAAAAAAAAAAAAAAAAAAAAAAGAGAAAGCAAACAGAAAAAACCCACAAAATCAACCTCCACTCATCTTTTTTTCTGGACAAATGAGGTATTTCTTCCGTGTTTTTTTTTTTTTTTTGTTTGTTTGTTTGATTGTTTGTTTTTTTACTTATTTGTTTAGTTTTGCTTTTTAACTCCAGAGGGGAAATTATGGACTCTAAGTGAAATCAACGTCCATTAAAACAGACTAATTCACTTAAGGCTTTATGGAGTCTATTGCAAGAGTGGCAAACTGCAGCCTGCTAAAGGCAAGACAATTATGTGAGAAAGAGTGGAAAAATGTGAATCTAAAGCACATTTTTTTGAATCAGCCGTACATAGGATTCATTCAGTTAGTCAGCAATGAACTATCAGATGACCTCATGAAGGGGTGTAAGAGATTACATGCCTTGCATTATACCCTAGGGGCACTTTTCTGTGATGAGCAACTCCCATTTTTGCAGATGACAAAATAGTTGTTTTCCCTTTGGTGTCCAGGGTTCAATTAAAAAAAAGAAAAAAAAAACCTCTACAAAAATACCAAATTAAAAGAGCCATTTGAAGAACTAGAATTAGGCATTTTAAACTTTTATGCACTCAAAGAAAAACTATGCCTTTACATTAATAGTTCAAGAAATTGGATTGCCCGTAGTCAGGCCCAAGTATAGTCGCAATTTCCCCATTTATAGGATGCAGCCTGAGACGTTCCTTGGGGTCATTTGCTACTCAGAAAGAGCAATAACAGCAGAGGAAATTTGTGGTCCTCTTTCAACTCTTGTGTCCAAGTTAAATGAGTGTCTGCATGTTGAAGAGGTTATTCTGCTCTGTGGAGGTGGCATAAGATCATCAGACTTGAGAGGCCCTGATGGTTCTTTTGATGTGTGGGAGACCCAATTTTGCGTTGCTGTCAACAGTTTGAATCGACATCAAATCCTCAGTCTTTAAAAATTTTCTGAAATTTTGCTGTAATCCTAAAACACTTATTAGAGCATTGAGAAAGTGAACTATAACAAATATTGTGCCAGTTCTTGAAACACAGTAATGTAATTTTTTGGGTTTTTTTAAACAAAATGTAATTGTTTAAAACATAATCTTATGAATTCAAAAGGATGTTTTTCCTTTAGAAGACTTTCAAGTACAGGAACTCCATATTGTTAAATCCATGTTTTAAGTCATTGTGTAGTATAAATAGCTTCCTGTTTAAAGTAAGTATATATATTTTAAGTGATACTTTAAATCCAAATAGCAAATATGAAAGGCAGAAAAGATATAAACTCCTACTATTTTCACTTTCTCAAAAGAATGTTTTCCTGCAAGCACACTACCAGTGAAATAAATAGTTGCTTGAAATGGAACATGGAAGTACCAGTTAATCTGAGAAAGCATTGCTGTGAAAAAAACCCCCTTCCCTTCTTAGATAAGATCTAAGTTATTTCTACCTAATATGTTTTAATCAGTAAAAAGCAGAGAAAAAATTATGTCCAAGCCTAAGGGGAACAAAGCAATTATTGAAACACTTGGTTTCTTTTTTCCAGAGGTGTCATAATCTAATTTTAACTTTAAACATTTCAACACTTCTTCAAAATATCAATTTTATCTTCACTCTTTTGTTTTTCAAATATCATTCAAATGTGGGGTTTACACAAGAATTTACTAGAGGAAAACACACACAATTGATAAATCAGTTCTAAAATGCTGAAAGAAGTAAATACCACAAGTCTATAGAGTGTATGACTTAAAACTCCAGAGGAAGCCATTTTTTAAATGCTTTTCTACCTCAGATGAGTAGTGTCGGAGAGCTTGCAGTGCATCAAACTACCATTCTTCCTCAGAGGATTACACTAATTTCTGACATTTCTGTAACAATTTATGAATAAAAATATATACTATATAATTTATGAATAAAAATATATTAATCCTGATGTTGTCTAATTATGAGGATTTTGATTACAATTTTGTGTCATTATTTGGGCTCATTCATTTTTTACCATATGCACAGAGTCTGAAATTTGTGATGTTCACAGACCTGAAAATGACACATGGTTCTCAAATTAGCAACGGTCACTTGGCACATCTTTAGAGGTGACTTGCTATTTTCAGTACTCAGGAGCCTGGCAGCATATGATGAAGCAAAGGAAGCACGCATAGAACATTTGTCATTATAAACTAGTCATGAGACATCTTTTCTAAAGGTATATTTTTATTAAAGAAGAGTCAAGGTGATGAAGAACAGTTAGAAATAAAATCATCAGACGCTAAAATGGAAGCAGAAAATTACAAATATGTATTATTTATTAAAATTTAATTTTTAAGGTTACCTTGTGAAAAACAATTGAAAGCACCTCAAGAGGGTATCGATTCAGTAATACTTGTTTTCTGTTACAATTGGAAGTGATATAGTATTCTTCTTTCTCAAAACGTGATGGGTTTGCTTTGTTTTCATAAAGAGAGCTGATGGCTTAGTTCCAAGGAAACCTTTTAGGCTTCAGTCTAGGAAGGATGATTATTCTCCTAAACTTCTAGAGTTATGGGGATTTGGAGTATTCCTTTGAAGAGTTCTTGTTAGTAGGCATGCCTTTTTCCTCACTAGAATTGCTATCTCCAGAAAGTTCTATTTGGCACATTTAAGAGGGCCAAAAGGCATGTAACATCTGTATTGCCAATTCCCATCAAAAAAGTAAAAAGAATCAGCAGTAGAGAAGAATTGATTCAGATGCTCCACTTCCATTCCTAGTATAGGATTATTCACAATAAATCTGTCAGAAACATCTCTCATTATTTGTGGCATACAGCTTTGGAGAATAACAAGGAATAGTTTTAATTTACATCTTTTTCTTTTACATCCGTCAGAAGCTGGACCTAGAAACAAAAAGCCTAAAGGTAGATACAGTATATGTATGTATTTAACTTTTCTGTTTTAAATGTAGATCTGGTGTGGGAAATTATGGGAAACTTTGGCAGGTTCTCAAGTGAAATATTCAAGTGCTACCTCTAGGTCTTCAACTGTTTTAAAATGTCAGTAACTGACTCTTATGCTCGATCCACCAAGAGCACTTTTCTATTTTGATCCAACTAAAATTTAATATCCCAGCTGTACATACAAAGAAAGTATACATATGTGTGTATATTAAAATCCCTAGTATACGTTAAAATATACATTAATCCTTGTTTTTTCTGTAATTGGCAAAGTGCTGTATTTTTTCAAAGAAGAATGTAATTCCTTTGAATACATGTTCAATGACAATGTCAACATTTTTTCCACAAAGAAGACTTGTATATTTTTAAAACATTTATCTCTGAGCTGTCCTCTTCCTTCACACACTTTTAATTGAGAAAAAGAATGTAAAACTAAATCATGTTATCAACCTTTAAATCATTTATTATAAATCTGTTTTTCAACTGGGAAGAAAATAATCGCTGACATGATTGCCCTTAGATAATTGCTTTTTTTTTTTATTTTTAATATAATATACATAGGATGATAACAGAAAGAAATGACTGTGACAGTCTATTAGTAATTCTTATTACTCTTATACGCTAGATGAAGTCACACAGGTCTTTTGCTTAGTCATAATAAGTCCAAAATTTGAAGTATTGTACCATAACAATCCTGACTTTTTAGTTCATCAGATTTTTACTTCACAAACAGCAAAGCCCAGACACAATTGTCTTACATATTGTACCCTGAAATTAAGCAGCTGCTTTCTAGAACACTAAAAATAGCAGCTACCTCTACAGATCTTTTTTTCAGTCACATAGTGTTAAAACTGGAAAGATCTACATTGACAGGCCTTGTAAGTGGCAAATATTGCAAATCAAATATGCTTAATTTCCTTTTACTGAACATAGTCTTCGGCAAGGAGAAAGCTACAAAACCTTCTTAAATTAGAATTGTCAAAACTGTAACATTAGCACATTTTGTAACTGAAGATATTTGCAAACGTTCTATACAATATGGTAAGTACTTGGAACTTTTATTCTGTTTGTGAGTAAATAAAGTTAGCAAATTATTAGAATGATATCTATAATTATAAATTAGGTATACATAATGCTGTTGATTATAATTATTATATTGCATTTGTTTCATGATTATGCAGTACTATCAGAAATTTAAAATTGTAAGTCAAGCTGGTACATTTTTCAACCAGATTAATTTGACAGTGAGTTAAAGACAAAATTATTGATGTTCAACCATCAAACTACCCTTGGCCTTTTCACTAGTGCTCCTTTCAGAAAGACATTTCTAACTGAAAAAGATAAAATGTTTACCTATGCTGAATACTCCACAATGTTGGCTTAGAGTTTCAAATTGCTGAAATAATTGTAATAATAAACAATTTAGTAGAAATCCAACATAACATTAATAATTACAATGAATTCTACTGACAGATTATTTAAAATTATAAAAACAAAGTCAGTGAATGACCTGGGTTTTCTCATTATGCCTGTGCTATACAGAAATAAATGGTGGAAAGCTTGATTCCTGGAGCAACAGCTAAAAGGATTTAATAGTTAGCAGTAGTACCAGAAAAATTGTTCAGCTGTCAACTTTATTAAAACAACCCAAACAGAGTTCTTACAAACACCAAAGGTCTTCTGTCTTCTAGAACTGAGAAATGAGTGTTTGATTATTTGTTATGATGTGTTTAGAGTGATGCTTTGTTAGTGTACATACTGATCTCTAAGGATATTGGTGCCTAATGCTGAAGTTACACATGCTGGAAAAGGAGCAGTTCATACAGAAAAAAGATATTGTGATGCATAGAGGGTTGAAATAACCGTGATTTACAGAAAAAACCTGAAAATATTTATTTAAAAAGTATTTAAAGTCTGTGGACAAGTTGTGTTGAAATACCTTTTGCTGAAAATGAAACTAAAATTGCTTTAATATGAGGATCAGTACGATAGTTGTTTCCATAGTTTGGAAGTTCCCATGAAAATCTTAGAAATAGTGTGACTGAGCCAACAAAATTTGTATGTTTGTTACACCTGCAAGCACAGTCAGTGTGAAAGACACGGTGTCAGGGACCATGGTCTAATTTGACACTCAGTACATTTTTCAATAATCTGATAACATTTCACTTGGAAACTTAGTTATTTGTTGCCCATATGACAAATCATTTTTCTTGTTTATATTTTTTTCATAAAACATCTGGCAAGCTCATGATTTTATGATACTTTAATAAATTCTTTTCTTCCAGTATAAGTTTTTTGAGGGAGATGTTTGCGGAGGTTTGAAATTACCTGCCTTAATCTGGAATGTTCCCAGAGCTTACTGTCGATGTGACTTAAAACTGAAGTAAATCCTGCATAAGGACTTAAATCATGTATCCACAAAGTGCTAACAATACTCTGTTCACTGTAAAGTAAACAGGGTTAGCTTTCTACTGAAATTATTTTAAATACAGGCTGTTTGCAAATGGCCTAAAAACTACTGAAGACGTTCCTTTTGTGATTTAGTGTCTGTTTTGGGGAAAAGAACCTTTTAAACTTATTTGCCTCAAAATTTTAATGGTGCTTACCTGGTCTGTGCAACTCAGATCGTGGAACCACCCTCAGCAGGAATGGTGCCCGGAGGCCGTGTCTGTGCATGCTCCTCATGAGACATGAAACACTGTTCCAGCATTAAATTCCTGTAAATATGCACGCATTTCTTTTCCTGAAACTCACCACCAGCTGAAGGTCCTTTCTTTGATCTCAGCTAAAATAACAAACTCTTTCCCTTAGAATCAGAAGTAAAAAAATTTCAGTTAAATATTGATCATATTTTAGCACAATCTGAAATCAACTACTGAACTTATACTTGAATAATTCCATTTTTAGGTGATTTTGCATTTCCATTTTTAAAAACATTAAAAAGATAATATTTTGTCTAATTATTTCACTTTTTACATGGACATTCAGTTGCTACTGCTTTTCACCTTCACATCTCTGTCTTTTTTGTTTGTCTGTGTGTGTGTCTGTATATATGTGGTGTATAAACAAGTACATGCTCCCTCTAAGAGCATTGCACGCAAATAATGTACACATTACTTTCATCCTGCTGCCAGTGTTTGAATTTTATGGAATTCTCATAATACTGCAAGAGTTAACATATAGCATCTTGTTAAACTTGTGGCAAGCATTAAAAATATTTCTGACATAAGTCCATAATTAGCATAGCAGTAATGTTTACCAAAAAAAATACTGGCCGAATTGTCAGGTATTAAACATAAGTTTGAAAGTGATGTTCAAACAAAAAATGACAGATAATCAAGACTGGCAAAATGTGTTCATACAGTCAAAACTGGTTAAAGAAGAATTTATAAGCTGTGCATGGATATTACTAACAATTCCCCCACACCCCTTCAGAATTTATATGTCAAGTCATACTGATAATACCTATTGCGGCATGCTCATGGAAATGGTCACACAAATAAAGGTGTTTAATAAAGAAATTCCTCTCATCTTTGACAGTCAGATCTTCTAGTCAGGATATGTTGTATCTCCTCTTGCTATTGTTTGTGTGACATGAGGTGTGTGCTCAGCTTTAAACATAACTGACACGGATTACATATTGACTAATAATTAGAGCACTAAATTATGCTGTATAAGCAGGCGCAAATAAATTATGTTCATTTACATGGTTGAACATTATTTTCACAGAGTCAAAAACTTTATTTTTTTCCCCAAAAAAATACATAACAATATTTAAAAAAAAAAAAAAAAAATAGAATTTAACATGGCCAAGATCTAGATCCCATGCCAGCTCCACACAAAAATGCTATGCCTAAGTAGATAATGCTTCCTGGAACTAAGAAGTAAAATTGTGTTAAAAAATATTTCAAATCTTTGTCGTGGTTAGTGCAAAGACTGAAAATGTCTTTGCACGCATGTTACTTAGAATTTCAGAAAAGTTAGATCATTAGTCATAGGTAAGATATAGAGGTCATTAATATTCAGCTAATATTATCTATGGCTATTTCATTCTGATAAACTGTAATCTGTTCTACAACTGCCAGTGCACATTTATCTGGAAGAAAAAGAAAAGTTCTTTTCTAAACTGTGGGTCACTGTTTAGGGTAAAAGGCCACTGCAGAAAAAGTTATAAAATTTTGTGTTAGATCAGAATTAGAATTTATCCTATAAGGATTCTTTTTTCCATATTAAATTTATAAAGGTAAATTCCAATGATCTTATTCACTCTGATACAACATTAGTTGTTGATACAGCCTCTTGAAAGTTGTAATTTTAATGATTGGATACAGTATTTCTTGAGATTTCATAGAAGCATCAGTTTCAGTAATGCTTTTAAAAACTCTAAACAGTGTTTTTTGGGGCTGATAATATGTGAGGTAAAAAAGTCAAACACTGAACTTTAAGCAAATGGAAATACATTACAAAGAATGGAATCATTCTGAGTTTAAAAGAGGTGCTGAAACTGTATCATCTTCATAAATTTCAGGAAAGCTTAAATAAATCAATGTGTTAAAAAAAAACAAACAACATTGCTGATTCATTTAATTTCTATAGTCTGAGTGTCCGAGTTCCGGCCAGGGCAGGGTTAATTTTTGCAATAGTCAGGAATGGGCATGGCTAGTACACAGAGGTTATTCTATACCACCCTATGTCATTGCCAGGGGCAAAGGGAAGGGATTCTCTTCTGGGGAGAAGGGATTCTTTCTGGCTGAGTAAAGCTGGCACCAGTCCTGAGTCAGAGCAAGCAGAGTCAGAGCAGTGTCACAGCTACAGTCCATTCAAGCTCTGTGATGAGCGTTTTTGCACGTGAATCATGCTCACTTTTGTACAGCTTTTCTTATTAATATTGTTGCTGTACTGTGCATTTTCTTATCCCATTGCTCTTTCCAGTAAACTGTTCTTATTTCAACTCAGATCTTTACCTTTTGTGCTTCCAGTTCTCCTCTCCAGAGGGAAAGGGTGAGGTAGTGAGCGTCACCTGGTTTGGAGAGTCTCAGTGGGCGCACTATTCCTAAACCATGATACTGAGGTTATGGCAACACAAATTATTTCTGTCAAGCATTTCTCCACCATCAGCCCAAATGAAATAAAATATTGATTTTACTGCATTTCACAGATTTGCATCTGTAGACTCTGCTTATACCTGCTATTCACAATACAAGTTTGGGCACTTCAAGTCAAGAACTGATATTATTCTGAAGTTATGCTGAGAAGAATCAGATGGCACAATTCAGTAACTGCAGCTTTACTAAGTTTTGCCACTGTTTACTTAGGCATAAAGAGTAGTTCTGCCTGTAGCACAAATGGTTAAATTTTTGTTACTATGAATTTCTACAGTTATGTGAGACACTGACATCAGTCAGAAAAGAAACACAGACCTGTGTTGCTGATGTGGAAAGTAACAGCCTTTGTAAGATGCCCATTATTGACTTTACTGGTGAGTTCATTGATTTTTCAGCCAGAAACTGAGACATATCCTCAGAAATGGCTTCCTTACAACCCTACATATTTATATGAAAGGTCTTGGGTATGGAGAACTATTGTTTCTTTACATGCTTCTCATTCCATCTTTCAAAAAACTAATACAAATACAACATTGAAAATAATGGTAGGGAAAAAAATTCTGTCTGTAATGCTGATATACTAGCTTCAGAAAATGATGATTTATTAGCATGACAAGCAAATAAATCTGTTTTTCTGTGGTAAAATTTATGTAGTTCTCTCTTGCTTATCTATTCTAATGTGAAAAGTAACAAGTGAGGTAAGAAGTCAACCTCACATCTCACTTATAATACATTTTCACTCTAACTTTTTTTTATAAAGATATCCTCAAGTCTTGAGGAATCTGTAGTTGTCAAAACACATATTATATGTGTTATTGTATCATGTATATTAAATGCATCATCCTTTATTTGTAAAATGTTCTATCACTTCAGGAAGTTATGAAGAATTTCTCGTATGATGATGATTACATAGGATCCTAACTCATTCCCTAACTCAAACATATTGAACGTTGGTTATTACTTACCAAGTTTTCTGTCTTGGGACCTTTTGGTGACAACTAAGTCCTGCTTCTTCTGACAGTCCAACTTGTTGAGGACGTGCTCAATCACTGATCATAAATAGCTGCTGGAAAATCTGTTTCTTTCACACCTTTTAAGAAATCGGAGTTATTTAAACTTACTCAACTATGTAAACTAACCTGACACTGAATTTATCACATATTTCTTTGCTTGAGATGGCTCTAGAGAGTAAGTGTAAGAAGCATGGGTGATCCAAGAGCAAACAGTTCTAAAGGCTCAGTAGTTTGAATGAAAAAAAATGGTTTGTCTAGATTTCAACAAGATATTTCATGCTTACAGTAAGTTAGTAATGAAACTGAAGGACATATGGATTTACACAAATGGAAGGAAATGAGGCACCTAAAAACTAACAGGGAAATTCATTTGATAGTTTAGGAGTGACACTTATTAGCTCATAGAGAAATTCCTAGAGAAGTTTCTCCAAACTGGTTTTAGGATTAATTTTGCATGGTATCCATGGTATTACAGCAAATTAAAAACTATTTGTAGGGACATTTCATAATGCTAAGATATTAAATGATAAAATTGTACAAAATCCCCACTAGATGATCTAAGGACTACAATTATTATTCACTTAAGAAGAAATTTGGCTATGAGAAAATCAATTGAGAAGATCCTGTCATTGTAAGCAGTAATAGTTCTTGGTTCCCATAAATAGTACCTGTTAAATCTACCCATGTGATACCAGTGCATCTCATGTGCTGTTTACATATACATATACATCACTCTCTCCTCTCACTCCTCCCAATTTTAATTAGGTACTCTGATGAAAACTTGTTAAAGGGCATTTTTCTTACAACCTGAACAGTTTTAAATATCTTTCAATTAAAAAAAAAAAAAAATCTGCTGAAGAGCATTCTATCTTTTGATCTTCAGCTCGTTCAATAGTAACATTGCCCTTTCCTTCTCATAGATCACTACCAGCTTTTTTACTCAGCCATACAAATTCTTTGACCTGTGATAAAATTTGGTTTGACATATTACCCCGAGAGTGACAGTTCTTCAAACTACACTTTATATAGCTATGGGGAAGAAGAAAATGCACTGTCCAATTCTATATCCATGAACATTTTTGCTTCATTCATTATTTCTTTTATTTTTCTATATACTGTTGTAAAAAAGGAGTGCATTCTTCCATGTGAATTATTTCTCCGAGAAGAGTTTTCATTACTTTTATTTGAAGGCTTTTCTTATTTGTCTGCTGGAATTATTTTCATTTTTTTCCAACAGTCTGTGCTTTCTTTTGCTCATTGTTAATATGATGGTATCTTTTTTAACCTAAATCTGACTAATTTGACCCATCTCTAGGCATTTGGGATGTTTCCCGTTTTCATAATAGCATGATGCTTTATAAAATAAATAATTCTGTAAATTTTTTTCTTTTTTTTTTTTTTTTTTTTTCCAAAAACCGTGGGAAGACAGAGGGAAACTTTTTTAAGCTACAAAGTTGTAGCACAAAGCCTAGCTGGAGGCCAGTAGCTGACTGTGTAGCTAGAGTTCATGGTAGCCCAGGGTGCAATACTGTTAAACATCTTTACTAATGTGCTGGATGATGGGGCAGAACACACTCTCAGCAAGTTCACATGACACAAAACTGTGAGGAAGCCTGATACACCCATGGATCATGCTGCCATCCAGAAGAACCTCAAGAAGATGAAGAAATTGTCTGACAGGAACCTCAAGTTCAACAAAGGAAAAATGTGAGATCATGCACCTGGAGAGCAACAACCCATACTGCAGCAGTATGCACAGGGGCTGCCCATCTGGAAAGTGGCTTGGTGAAAAAGAGTCTGGGAGTCCTCACTCCCAGGGCTCCAAGTGGAACATTAGCCAGATAAGTGCCCTTGTGGCAAAAGTGCCTGAGAGTACTCTTGTGCTACATATTGGAGTACTGTGTCCAGTTCCAGGCTTCAGTACAAGAAATATGGTTATACTGGAGTGAGTCCAACAAAGGCCCATGCAGGTGATTATGGGACTGGAGCATCTCTCCTACCAGGAACAGCTGAGAGCAGGGACGCACTGCGTGAAGAACTGCCTGAAAGGCAGAGCTCAGTGTTGCAGTGAATGGGGGTACATCTGGCTGGTGTTCCTCAGCATTCAGTTCTAGGACCAGTTGTGTTCAAAACTTTTGTCGATCTGAATGCAAGAGTTGAATGCAACATTAGCAAGTTTGCTGATGATACCAAACTGGGAAGTGCTGTTGACTCCCTTCAGGGACAGAAGGCCTTGAAGGTTGATGTAAGTAGATTGGAGCATTGAACAATGATTAATTAATGAAAATTAACAAGTCAAAATGCTGGATTCAGCACCTAGGGGTAATTCAGCACAATTATAAATTGGGAAAGGAGAGGCTGGAGAGCAGTCTGGCAGAAAGGGATGTGGGGGTTCTGATTGACAGCAGGTTCAGTATAGGTCACCACTGTGCCTTGGAGTCAAGAGGGCAAACTGCAGTTGGGGTGTAGTGAACACAATATAACCACTTGGTCAAAAAAGATTTTTATTCATCTGTATTTAATGCTAATGTGGCCTCACCTTGAGTAATGTGTGCACTTCTGGGCCCCACAATTTAAGAAGCACGTGAAAGTCTTTGCCCTCCAGAGGAGGGCAACTGAGTTGGTGTAAGGGCTGGAAGGCCTGTTCTGTGAGGAGCTGCTGAGGACTTTCAGCTTGTCTAGTTCAGAGGAGACTGAGGGGCAATCTCGTTGCTTTCCACACCTTTCTGAGGAGGGGGCATGGAGAGGGAGGTGCCGATCTGTTTTCCCTGGTATCCAGTGGATGTGTGGGAGTGGTTCAAAGCTGCACATGGGGAGGTTTAGACTGGACGGTAGAAAGCATTTCTTTACTGAGGCGGTGGTCAAACTCTAAACAGGCTTCCTAGAGAGGTGGTCGATGCCCCTGGCCTATCAATGTTTAAGGGGCATTTGGACAATGCCCTTGAATATCTAGTTTAAGCTTCTGGTCACTCCTGAAGCTGTTAGACTAAATGATCATTGTAGGTGATTTTGTGTATTTTAAGTATTCTATTCTATTCTATTCTATTCTACTCTATTCCATTTTATTTGATTCTATTACATTCTTTTTACTACTTTGGTTTTGGCATCATGAGTGTGTTCACATGATTCACAGAGTCTCTCGATGCCACAAAGAGCAGACCTTGTCATACGCCCACCTTCCCTGCAGTGACCTACAGCTACAAGCTTTCTTTCATTTACTGAATTTCCTTTTGGAATTTCACTCTCTTGACAGCCTAGCTCTTTTCCTTTGTGCACATTTTGTACCACAAAACCACCTATCCGCTTTCTGCTTGCAGTGTACTAGCTCGTGTTGCCCCAGGAAAAAGTAGCTCTGTGGTATGATTCCACAGACCATAAAGCCTAATTTTATACCTTGACATCTCACATATCCATGCAAAGGTAATTGGGGTAATGTAGGCAGTATCCAATGACTCCTCAGACTCTTATAAAACATTAGGGCTTTCCTAAAGGTGTTTGCATGCCAATTCCAATTCCTTGGTTTACAATTTAAAAACTGTGTTGTTTTTTGCTTTTTTTTTTCCCCCCTAATTTGTCATTTGTTTTCCCTTATTTGAATTAGTTTAATTCCTATCTGCCACTCAGTACTTGGAAGAAGAAAGACTTTCATTCTGAGGGGTCACATCAATACTCCAGTAATATTAGGTAGGTCAAACTCATGCTCAGGTTAAATTGGTGTAGCCTAGCGAAACAAAGGCAAATTCTGATTGCCTAGAAGCAGGAGCACAATCAGAGAATAAATTAGCCTTTAGAGGTTTAACTGTCCTAACTCCACTAAACAGAAGTAGTTTTTGAAGGTTAATACAGCTGACAAAAGTGATTAAGAAAACTACTTGACCTTATAGAAAAGGGAGCACAGAACCATTTAAGAGCCCTTTACTTTATGTTTCAGTGTGTCAAAACTCTAAAAAAGCTACAGTATATTTTAACATACTTCAGTAGTAATTAGTAGGGGAAAAATTATACTCTTACTTGCAGAAAGTCTTGAAAGACAACAGAGCTATGTTGGATTCATGTAAGCTGCTAGGCTCTTCAGACAGAAAGAGGAGTGTAAAGCACCTGCTAAAAATCATTTGAAAATAATTGTTTTAAAAAAATTATCTCCTTGCTGCAGTTCCTGGGAATAAATCACATGTTGCTTTCTAAAGATGGGATTTGAATTTCTGATGAGGACAGGAAATAATTTTTTTTTATGTATGTACATTCATCAAAGTAAATAGATTTTTTTTTTTCATTCCAGAAGAAAGGAGTTTTCTTTTCTAGGCAAATCAAATAGAAAAGACAAGAAAAGGCATTTTGATAATTAGGGTGATAAAATGGCAACTGTGGTTTTTTACCTTTTTTTTTTTTTAACCTATAAGTGCCTGCAATTATTTTGTAAACTTAGGTGTAATTGACTGATCATTTGAAGGTCTAGAAGGCCTGCTTCTATATTTAGTAATTACTTACAGTTTCACCTAAAATATGTTTATTACTTTATGTTACTTTTATTGCAGTTAATACCTCACTTAGGAAAGAGACTCTGTACCCTAATGAGTGTGGACTTTGTTGGTTCTCAGGTTTTTAAAGGATGGCTGTGTTCTTTTTGCAGGTTTAAAGACAGAAATGGACACGATGGTAACATTTCTACCAGGAAATATTTGCCACCATAAAATTATGAAATCATTTAATGCCTCTAATGAATCACCTAATCTGGAGAAGCTGTGAGTTATCCATTGCCTGTGCTCAAACAGAATAAATGATGTGCAGAGTTTTATGGACTGTCTTTGGAAATTTATGTAATTGCAAAACTCTTTTTATTTCCATTTTTATTAGTTTAATTTATCAAGAGAGTTTTCATTTTTCTGAGTTAAGTGCACACTAGAACTTTTAGTATGGAAACTATAATTTGCTATACAAAGTGAATAATATCATGAGTGTTGTTTATATAGTTTTGTAAAGCAATACAACTGTAACCAGCTTTTACTTTGGCTTCCCATGGTCTGATTCTTCATTATAGTGCAGTGTTTTTTATTTTTATTTTAGTGTTATGAATAGCTTTAAAAAAGAAATTTGGTTTTCTTCCTCAACATCCAAATTGTAAGGTCTAGACCATTAACCATATCTGGACCTAACCTGCAATTAAGGAAACTTTCAGATAAGAAACCTGCTATTGCAATGGTTTTATTTCTTTCTGATTCCAGATTTTCTCCCTTATTTTAAGAACCATGTGAGATTCAGATGCAAAATATAGTATGTCAGTGGATGAATAGCATATTTTGAACAATTACCTTAGATTCATTAGGAAATAAGAATTCAATAGCAAATCTTAAATATTAAAATAGTAAGACTTTTTGTTTATAAACATATTAGTACTGCTCAACTTGGACTTGAAGGAAATTTTTGGAAGAGAGAAACACATTGTGTTTTGTGATAACAAAAGGGTTACCTAAATGTAACACAGACATCTGCTTCTGTGCTATCTTTGCCCATTGTCAAGCATTTGAAGAGATACATTGCAATTATGTGGTAATGGCAATCCTTTCCGAACCACTTTCTTCAGGCAGTTTTTGCCATTCTGAAGGACATTCTGCAAACAGAATATACACAGCTGAAGAGTGCAAATACATTTATTGGCCAACACAGATGCTAAAACACAAGGGCTAGCAAACTCCTAAACTAAGAATTAATACGTTCACCATCCTTAATGAGAGTCTGAAGTCCATACTGCCAAAGTCAGAAGAAAATGTCATGGGCTCTGACCTCCTGTCTTCTGATCCTTTGACTTTATCCTTGGGATTTTTGCAAACTTTCACATCAGTATTTCTTCTTGTGAATCACTGAGTTGCTAATACTATCTCAGCAGTTGTACTTGTCTGTGCTTTTACTTGTTTTACATATCTTCTTTTCATAGACTTTCTCACAAGTTAACAACTATAACTGGGTCAAGGTCACAGAGCAATATGCTAGTGACTAGGACATAAACTAGGGCATAAATTACAGATATCTGAGCCCTAGGGAAGAGGGTTGCAGAAAAATAGGACAGCTCTGAACCAGTTTTCTGAAAAGAAGCCTATTGCCAACTCTGGGATCACTGTGCAAATTATGGATAATTACTAATAATATATTCTCCAATTAAAAAAAAGTCAAGATGTAGTAATATAATTCTGTGCAAAATTTAAGATTATTTTTATTATGTTCTTAGCAAGGTACTATAGTTTAATTTACAGAAAAATTTGGATGTATATTTAACATAGTTTCAGAAAATGGTAAACAGAAAGATTTAAAATTAAAATTCTAGAAAAGTAAAAATACTAACTCAAATACAGAATTCACAAAATAAATGCAGAAATATCTTGCTAGAGAAAAGATAAAAATTTATAAAGTTTCTATATGAGTTATATTAAGATCTATCCATTCAGCATGTAATCAGAGACTGACACAAACCTCTAAAAGGAAGAAAAAAGTGAAACCAGATTATTGAAAGAATAAGACCATGCTGGTCAGCAGTCCTGGGGCCTTCTGTCTGATGATAATGTTTTACTTATTGTCTCTTAATGACTGATCTAAAATCCTTAAAACCTATTGAGGAATTAAAGAAAAATGAGGCTCTGCAACACCTGTCAATTCTTTGACCAACCTAATTCTCTATTTTGGAAAAGGATATATTTTTACCTGTACCCTGGACACTACTTTTATTCATCCTTGAAGAATGCCAACACTGTTCTTAATTACTAGTCTGGACAGTTTACTTGTTTACTTGTCCCTTTAATTCCAAACAAGTTGATTTCCAGAATTAGCAAGTACAAAAAGAAGAAAAAGTCTGGTCATTCCCCAACTTACGTACTGAAGAAGGGAAAAGCAAGGCAGCTTCTCTCTCCTGATAATTTTTTTTTTTTTCAACATTTATTTCTACCCTCATAGAATTTAGCCTCAACACTTTCATTTTTAGTTCTTTGACTCAGATCATATTTGTGTTCTTTATTCATTAGAGCCACTATTTTTATAGAAAGAAGTAATATTTTTTTAGTCTGAGAAGTATGTAATATAATACATATTTCATATTTACAACCTAGACATGAGTAGGACTCACAGATGAAATAAGCTCTATTATATCCTTTTGGAAAAAGATCTTCAGTGGCTTAATTTCTGAATACAGAGTCACCTTCTGACATATTTCCTTTTGTTTTTCAGTATTTCTTTCCCCCAAACAGTGTTTTAATGGTTGTGTTAGACTTGCAAACTCACATTGTGTTGAAATGGAGATGTAAAAGGGAACAATGGAACTTATTTTTTACAGATATCCGAACATAGATTGAATGTTCAGATCCCTGCTCCTCCAGGATGTGCCTTTCTG
>JAWWEW010000131.1:42087270-42142522 GCA_035583185.1 Anabacerthia variegaticeps | reverse complement strand
CTGCCAAAAGTGTGAGGTTCAGACTACCTAGCAAGTCATTGCTGTCCTGCAGACCCCTGTCTGAGAACTAGCCTCCACTGGTAGTCAAGGTCACATTATAGGAAGTTAATCTGTAAAGTCTTAAACATTTATTTTAGGATGGGATGAGTCTTATCTATGGCTTACTTGTTTCCCTTGCCTATGCAGAGAGATTTACATTCATAAGATACAAATACGGAAAAACTAAGGTAAGCAACATTTATATGAATTGAGATAGCATATTTTATATAAATCAATATGATGATATATCTTTCAGATTCCTTTGATATGTCTCATTTTTCATCCTGTCTCTTTTTTTTTAATCTCTATTATAAAAATATTAGTCTGATGTATACAAATGCCAGCACTAAAGCTACAACAAAGAATATTATTACTCCCCTCTTCCTCCTGTTTTACATTTTTTTTTTAATTTATGTACTCAGTAAGTTCCCAGTTCAGCAATGCTTTAAAACTTTTTACTTAGCATGTTTAAGTGTAACTGAACTTAATGCAGTAAACAATAAACTTGAATAAAAAAGATTTAATATATGACTATGCTTCCTGTTGACTCTTGATGCTCTATCTTCATAAGTGTCTATTGAAGGCAAATAATTTAGGGATTTTAGGAATTTCTACTTCAGTAATAAGTCTTCGAGTTTGATTTTCACCTACTTAGCTCAGTTTGTGTAGGCTTGTATATAAAGTATGAAATAACAACAAAGAAATAAATATATCACACAGGCATAAAATGCTGTGACTACACCTAAAAAGCTAAACATTTTTCATTACAGATCTGATTTTCCCAGAGTATGCAGAATCAGACCTTAAGCTGATGCCAATACCATTTAACTTACCATCATCTCACAATGCTGTAATAAACAACTCTCAAAAGTGTCAGGGTCATGAAACTCCAAGTTCCTTAAAAAAAGACACTGTTCAAAAAAAACAAAAAAATCCAAAGAACACTTTTTGATTGTCCCAAGATACATTAGTTTTATTAGTTGAACTAGAGGATATACTAACCAAAGGTTTGCCTGTTATAAAAAGCGTTTTCAAGACTGCAAAAACCTTAGTGTTTCTTTTAGATCTATCACTGCTTTCTCTTCTATCAATAAGTTCTTTAACACACCTTAGAATTTGCATGTTCCCAAAATATCAGTTCCTAGATTAGCCACTGATGAGGTAGGAATTGATGGTGCTACTTTCTGGCAATTACCGTGACAATCTTACTGAGTACCTTTCACAGTAATAAAGGAGAAAGGTTATTTGATTTGATCTGAGGAGCTGACAGCATGCTTATTCTCATAATGTCACACAACAATGAAGTGGCAACTAGAATATTGTCTGATCTCTGATTTGATGCACTTTCTCTCCTTTATCCTTTTTCGTTTGTCCTTGTTTTTCTTTTCTGTATTATTCCGTTGTCAATACAGAGCCACAAAACAATCCTTCCCACCACAGAGAGTGTAAATGCATATTAGTATCTCAGCTCTGCCTTTGAACTAATAAGTGAATTTACTGTTTCACTGTGATTTTCTCTTACCAAGAGTCAGTAGGATACATCAGAATGGTGGCCTTTTTTGTATCTATTCTGCGGGAAATTTATAATAAACTCTTATTGAGAAGAAGAATACATTAAATTCCATAGCCTTCTGTGCTGTTCTCCCTGTTTCCAGGTTCTGAGCTAAGTTCAGGTATCTGTGATTAGACCCTAATGCAGGGCAAAGACATTTGCCATCCACATAATGAGCATACTAACTGTAGGTACTCTGCAGCCTTTCTTTTTCTGTCTGCAGACACATAAGAAACTTTTTCCAAACAAAATATGATTTTCTCAGAAATATTAATTACCGAAAGATTACAAAAACTTTAAACTGATTTGATTTTGCAAGGTTGCATGCTTTTCAGTGAACTTTCAGTAAGCTTTTTTTTTTTTTTCAGTGAGCTTTTCAGTAAGGCTGTATGAGGAGCAATTTTTGACACGTTATCATTAAGCTATTTACCATATATATCTTGAAGTGTGGCATGTATCAAAGAAGCTGATTTAAGAAACCAAATCCTATATGTGTATGCACACGTGCATGTGCATACACACAGAACAAATACACTCAGTTTCTCAAAAGTTATCTCAAAATTACTATCTTCTCACAGGTGAAAATCAGATACATCATATTTCATATGAAGATTCTGTCTAATGTTAATTTGTGTGTTTTAAGTTTTAAAAGTAAGGTTCTGTATATGATCTGGGCCACTGAGTCAGTTAGGAAGCCTGTTCTCTAATGCTGAGCCTGAGAGTGTGCAAATTGAATTGTGCCTCTGCTCCTAAGCAATTAAATCTTGTAGCTAAACATAAATACTTGAACAGCCTCCTGGGTGCAATGCCATAGCTATCTGCAGACAAGTATACACACATGCACTTGCATCCGAGCACCTAGGCACTTAGCTGTTGACTAAGCTCCATCACAATTCACAAATCAACTGGAAAAGGACTAAATGACACCTAAATTCATGGTAACTACAATCCAGTAGCCTGGCTCAGACCATGAATAAGCTTTCAGCTTTCTTTGAATCACAGCAGTTGCATTGGTTTCATTCAAAGACTTCCTGGGGAAGATTGAATCTGAGGCCCAAATTAATTACTCTTCTTAGTACCAGAGGATTCAAAAGCATAAAAGAATGCAGTATAAACTACAAACTAACTTGGAATGAGGACATGCTTCACTCAGCTGGGAAACACTCAACCAAAGTTATCTGATTTGTATATAATCATATAATCAAAAACCATATAGCATTTACCATGGAAAATTTCTTTCTGCTGGTTTATAACTGCAAGGGAAGAAGGCTACTGCATATCTAGGAATTTTTACATTTCAGAATTTTCTAAAGAACAAAAGTGAATACACCTCCTACAGAGAGATAAGAATTTGTTTTTACACTAATTAATGTTTCCAGACTATTTAATGCAGAAAAACCTAATTAACAATACAATGAAAATTTTTATCAAAAAAACCAAACTCTTTTAGTCACTCCTAGTAGCTACCCCTGTTCTCTGGTGTGGTGCTGCATCTAAGAAATGTCCCTCAGGACCTGAATGTCAACACAGTACTTCCTTGAGAAGAAGTAGGGTATTCTGATGAGCTGACAGTGCTCTGTCCTCTCTGTTGAGAGCAGTATTAAGTCAGCAGTGGAGTCTTTCTCCTCTTACTCAGAGAAACATGATGCTGACACCAATACTTTCTTTCTCTTTAATCTTGTGATCTGCTTGTAGTTATTTTTTCTGTTTCCATAAAATACTTTGCTTTCTTTTCATTGGTTCCAGGTTGAAGTCTGAAAATTATCTTCAGCTCCCTGCCCCAGTCCTGTTACCCCATGGGGCTGTTGTTTGTTGCACACTGGTTCCCTGGGGCTGATATTCCCAGGGCTTAGGCTAAAGCAAGCAAAGCAGCAACCACTGACCACTGCCCAACTGCTAAACCAAACCTCAACCAGCTCAAACTGAGGAAACCACAGACAAGTCCCAAGTCTCTGCACTGCCAGGTGAGTACAAAGTCTGTCTCTGTCTTCTGATAATGGCAAAAGAAAAAACACGTATTGGGCTCAAGGATGAGGAAAAAGTGTTGAGACATGCACCTAAAAATGTGTCGATTTCCATACACCAACATGTGAATGTGTTACAGAAACCACTGACAGTTCTTATCATATAGGAGATGGGCAGGAAACATTAAAATGTTTACTGTGTTATATCAAGACTTTGGGGATATTGAAAATGAAAATCTATCTTCAACAAGAAAAGGAAAGGTCAAGATTCCACAGTTTATACTGGAGCAGATGCGAGCAAGATGAAGATAGGTTTAGCTCTTTATTTAGAATGTTGGTTGGTGCAGAATACACTCAGAATCTAACTCCTGGGAAAACAATTTTGAAAATATCATTGAAATTATATGTCAAAAATATGTAAAAAAAATATTTAACTCTCTGAAACCCTTGAATTCAAGGTGTTCAAAGGAAAAATTATTACTGGTGGCAACTATCTACATTCATTATAAGATGATGTTTTCTGTGTTTATATAGCCCATAAATACAGTTCCATTATGTTGGTTTTTTGTGGTAAAGTGGAATAATTCACAGCATATTTGTACTTATACTGAAGCAGCCAAAAATTCCCCTTTTTTTATTATATGCTTTGTTTCAGTTTGGGACAGAGTGCTACCTGTGATGTTCAGAAAGGAGCTCTTCCATTCAGAGTGTTAATTCTTTCTTACTTATCTGCTTGCTACTATAATTTTATGAAGACTCTAATTTAGTCTCATTCATTTGCTTTTAAGATATCAAATTAAAGCTTTATTTCTGATTTTAATTCTACTAAAGTAAAAGCAATAAAAAACGTCTCCAAATCTCACTAAAATAAAAATGCCTTTTGGTAAACAGGATAATCCTCCCTGCCCCCCTATTTTTTAGCTGCCAGTTATTTAGATCTGGAGTCCTTCCAAAACTGAGAGTCATTGATGCATTATGCTAAATTCAGTTGCAGCACACATTTCATCTTATGTTTCCCTATATCCTAAGCCCTCATTTGAGGAAGAACAAGAAGTTTAATTAAATATGTATTGAGACTTTGCTCTACAATGTCAGCCCAGGATGATGATAAATGTGAGTGGCTTGCCAGCAATACGGCTACTCCTTTTATCTCTCTATTTTTCAGCTGCCAGGAGAAAAGTCCCTCGATCTAAAGTTTATAGGCAGCAAACAAGTACAATTAAACCACCCTATGACTTTTATGCACCTTTAAAATTACATAGATAATATCATTATACATATAATTATTAATGTATGTGTATATTCAAATATAAATATGTTTATAAATGTATAAAAGCCTTAGATATCTGTTCCACTTGAAAATAATAAAACCTCCTTCTAACAGCCCTGAATATACTAAAATGTCTTTCCTGCACCAAGGAAACAAACAACAAACTGTAGCTTCAGTACTGAAAAGTTCGATATACAGTTCAGCCACTGGAGAAAAGGGGTTGTTGAATGTGTAAAAGGAAGAATTTCAGAAGATACATTTTCCATACTGTGCTTCCACTTTTATACGTTTATGTCATTTAAAAGTTTGAACCTTTATTCATTTGTTTTAAGAATCTTACCTAAAAGTAATCCATTAGAAAGTTCAAATTCAGCATTCTTGGTTTTCTTTATAATCACTAAAGCAGCAATAGTCTGTTGCTAGATCAACTGTTGTTTCAAATATGAATCTTGTAAGTCTCACCCTTAAAGAGTAAGAGAAAAGAAGACTTCACATTGGTAGATGGTCTTTTCCATGCCTGTTTCCCACTTTTCACTTACTCTTCTGCTATCACAGAACTAATGAATCAGTCTTCAAAATGTATTTCTTCTTCTTATGACTGAAAGGAACCTAAATAACCAGTATAAATTAAATACTTATTTCTTTTTAGATGAAATGGTCAAGAACTAAATGAAGATCTGTTTAAAGTAAGTGGGTCATTCCATCTAATCACTGCAGGCAAAACCTGGAACTTCTCATTAATCCCCACTTAGATATTAAACAGGGTGCAGGAGTGTTTTCATACTAAAATGTTTATTCTTCTGGAAAGCTGTATTATTGATGTTACATGTATTATTTAACATCACTTTTACACAATTTTTAATTTAAAAAATTAAACATGAATGTTTATTTCCTTCACTTGGTAAGCACAGACATCCTCAAAATACCAAGGAAAGCAATTATTTAAATGATCATATCATGCATTCCTTTGTTTAAAAATCCTACATACTATGTAGCTAATCTTTACAACACTGTCATAAAAAACAATCAGTGTAATGGTATACTGTAGCTGTACAGTGGTACTTTTGTAAGAATACACTGTTGATATAAACCCATGGAAGTCTTGAAACTAAATGCCCATACATTCTTCCTCAGCCCACTATAACCTTTTCATTCTACTATATGCACAAGGAATGTATATCTCAACATTTCTAATCATTTTCTGGTGACTGAAATTGGAATTCAGGCATATTATGGAAAAGCATTAATTTAAAAAAATAGAAATACCTGGAAAAAAAAAACAAAACAAAACAAAACCCAGATATTAGTAGTACAGTGTAAGCCTGTAATCAATAATATCATAAGTTATCTGTGAAATGTGGGAAAAATTTATGTCACTTTACTTTTCATCAGGGCTCAACCACTCTCAAACTGACAATATTTATAACTAAGCTTGTTCTGAAATACAGCCAAGCTTAGTTCAAAAGTAATTATGACTCAATAGTACAAACTGCAAGGACCTAAGACACAAGGAAAGGAAACTTGTGTCAAAATGCATGAAAAATAAGCTGTTGTTACTTAAACTTTGCAAAAACTACTGTAAGACTTTTACTGAAAGAAGATTTTTGGGTTAAGTTAAGCTTCATCAGTCACTACAAAACAATCCAGACTTGAGGCCATGGAAAGCAGCAAACTCTTCTATGCAGTGGATCAGGTCAGGGGCCTCTGTCCCCTGCAACAGGGTGTCATTCACTGCTATCATCTGTTGCTTTCTCCTGCTCCGTTGTGGCTCAGAGTTCAGATGCACTGCATGAAAGCACAGCCAGCTCCTCCTCAGCTTTGAGGTCAGTGAACCTGTGCAGTAGCTGCAAACATTCAGGTGTAGGAGGAGCCTTTTTCTTGGCGCCAGGAGGCAGCTGCTTCCAGCCTTCATCATCTCTTGCCATTCTCCTAGAGATAGGTTCAGTAACTGAGCTCACAGAAGGAACACTGTGTGATGCCAGCTATGAAAATCTTTACCATACACAGGTCTCCTCAGATATTTTGCATGCCAGTGATTATTCCCTCTATACCATTATACCAATGGCCTTGCCTTACTGTTTAATGAGATTTGCAGTGTAAAGCTAATTTACAACAGGTAATAAGCCAATAGATCATATTTCATTGCAACTTCAGTTCTGTAATTTAAATTTCATTGAGAGTAAAAAACAAACAGATTTGGTTTTAAGTTCACATGCTTCATAAGTAGCTCCATTTGCACATAAGAACTAAAAAAATAAAGTACAGATCACAAAATTTAGAAAGTAAAGAGCTAATGAAATTAAAAATTTCTGTAACATTTCCAAATCAGTAATGTCTCCACTGTAAGACTACAGAAAAAGTCTAGGTAATAAGTATCTTAAGTAACATATTTATTTTTACACTTACTATTTAACAAATGTGCACTAAATTAGTAATTGGCAAGTATTTCCCATACTTATGTACTTGAACTGAACCAAGAACAAAATGAATGTCTATCCCTGGAGCTGAAATGAAGCAATGTCTTCCCACTATATGAAATACTTTCCAAACAGTTCCCTACTTTCCCTAGTTAAAAAATTACTGTATTTATATCAAGTGGAATATGAATGAAGAACAAAAGCAATAATTCCAGCATCAATGTGTTTATTATTTCAGCTTGCTTGACATTGTCTTTGCTGATCTTCCAGGCCACAGTGTCTTTTTCCATTCTAAATATGCAGACAAATCCTCATGGGCACACTTGCATTCAAGTTTCTGAAAGAATAAGGATCACACATATCGATGCTCTATATATGGAAATATTTCTTGTCACACAAAATGGATCTTTTCACTGTCTCACTGTCAACCCCTTCCTGATCAAACCAGACAACACCAGCTTCTGCTGCTTTTCCAGACTCTTGGCAGCCTCTCCTGACATCTGCACATCTTGCATTTACAAGTACACAGATTCCAGAGCTGTCAGTGAATGGAAATAATTTTCAAATCCAGAGTGAATACAAATGGATTCTCTGTAAAAGGCTTTTATTTCTGTGTCAAGTCATAGAGTTGCTAGAACAGAAGCTTCTATTTTACACTTACCCGTTTCCAACAATATCACAGAAGACTGGAAATGTCCCAACAGCAAATGGATGCAAGTTTTTGGGGTTTTTTTTAAGTGCTTTATGTATCAAATAAGCAAGTGGTTAAAAAAAATCAATATTTCTTTCCTTAGGATATTTTGCCACATACAAATAAATACAAGGAGAATCTCTTGTACTGTTTTTTCCCTTTCTTTTGTAAAGAAAAATTTCAAAATAAAAATGAGTTTCTGGTTTATTTATAACACATATGGAAAGTCTTTCAGTAGCTGCAGATTACGGTATACAGTATTTGCAATGTAATGTAATCCATCCATTCCTTATTATATCTCACTTAAAAAAAAAAAAAAAAAGGTTACAACATTAAAGTTCAATATTAGTTTGTTTTGGAACTCATTAGCCTGAACCAGTTGTTTATTCTGGATGCTGCAAAACTGTGATCTCACATTTGTGATGTGAGATTGACATCTTGACAACCGAGCAGAACTTCATAACTTTTCCACCACAATTAAGGATTTTAAATAAAACCAGATTCCCCCTAGAATAAATTTATCTGAGGCAAAATTTAAGTTTCCAAACTGTTCCACAGAAAAATAAATGAAATTATCAGTCTTTTAACTGCTACTTTAAAAAAAAAAAAAAAAAACCAAAAAAAAAAAAAACCAACCAGAACAGCAACAACAACAAAAGAAACCAAAAGAGCTTGAAAGAGAGAAATATATTCTGAATTTGCCAACACCCAGAAACACACAATATTATTGCAGATCTTAAAGAGGGCATCTAAGAAAGATAGGGTCAGACTTTTTAGCAGGGACTGTTTTAATAGGACAAGGGTTAATAGTTTTAAACTTAGAGAGTTTTGATTTAGATTACATATAAGAAAGAAAGCTTTTTATGATGAGGGTGGTCAAACACTGGAATATGTTGCCCAGAAAGGTGGTACATGCACCATCCCTGGAAACGTTCAGGGTCAGGTTGGATAGGACTCTGAGCAACCTGGTCTAGTTGAAGGCGTCCCTACTCAGTGCAGGGGCATGCAGTAGATAAACTTTAAAGGTCCCTTCCAACCCACATTATTCTAATGACCCTGAGATTCTTTTTTCTTTTTTTGTTTCCTCAGCAGTTGGACAAAAAGCACCGTCAGAGAGGAAAAAGCCACTTCTGCTAGATCCTTTGGAGTGCAGCCCTACTAACAGCTGAATGCATGAGTGGAGTCTCCTAAAGCTGTGTCTGGCCAAAAGCAGCCATTCAGGGAGTCAGATGCAATGGAGCCCTTTAAATGATCAGCAAGCAGACTGGTAGTACATTGACCCTGACCTCAGTGAAAAAACTTGAGCACTTTGTTTAGCTGTGAGGTAGCCTGGAATGAAATGCCAAAATGTTATGTAGCTCAAGTATGCAAATCCTTTGGAACAGTATCAAAGAGATAGATATGTCAGCCAAGATCTTTTCTAGATTATACATTTTGCTGCAGGAAGAACAAGTGCATTCATTAATGAGAAGGCATTAGAGGACTCTGAGAAAAACAATGTCTACAAAACTCAACTGGCTTTTGCTTAAGGCCTTGAGAGTGATAAGTGGCAGCCAAACTCTCACCCCAGCCTGAGCTACTGAATGCTGTCCGCATGATAAAGGGCTTCTTGACCTACTTTTATCTTCTGGATGAAAAATAGAGGTTTCTGTCTGCTGACTGCTGTTGCATTTCTAAAATAACAGTAATCGAGTGACTTTTTTTTCCTTCTAAAAATAACTGTGCCAAATCTATCCTGGAAGATGGAGGCTGAATTACAACATATCCTGAGGAAATCATGAGTTTTCCACTGACCGCTGATTAGGAAAAAACACAAGTTACTTAGCCACCATGTGGCACAAGGTGAGCATGAAAAAGAAGAACAAATATATTCACTAGGACATCCATATCTATGGGTATTAGAACATATTTGTAAAGTTTTATAGAAACCACACGTTGAGCATTTTATGACGTTTTCTCTTTTTAGTTAGAGTGCAGAATGGTGAGTGGCAATGAATGCTGGGAGAATCCTGTGTATACGGTAGGTAGCTTCAAAAAGGAGTTCAGTTGCAAAATACTTCATTTATGAGTTAGTCACTGTACCTATTATTAAATTTCTTAATTGCCCTTCATAGTCTCTGTTTTATTTTTTTTTTCTTTTCATGATAAATGCTTTTTTCTTTAAAAATGAAAAGGTCCTGGTACAAAGTGATGGCATAACACAACAGACAATTTATGTTCTTAAGAGCACAATATCATTCAGATGTCTCTTTCTGCATGATCCACTCAAGCATCAATGAAACAGTATGGAAGTTTCAAGACTAAAGAATCTCTGATATATCATGATGCTCATTGATACTTTGGTTTTACTCAAAGCTCCAGGTTTCACTGGGAAGCTCAATGGGGTGGGATAAGCTGACATACTGATAAACTTCAGATAAAATTCTATAAGCATTGAAAGAAAAACTGCAAAGTCAGATTTAATTTCAACTTCCAGTCCAAAACAGAAAAAGTTCACCTGGAAATCATATTGTCATTTGCATTGTTTAATATACAGTATTGTTTAATAATTTCAGCAACACTATTCTTTGGAGAGTCCAACAATGGGCCAGTAAAGTTTTACAGAAAAAGACAGGTTATTCCTCCAAATACCTTACTGTCTTCAGAACACGATGAGTCATAGTGTGAAACAAAATCAAAGCAAAAAAGAGAGGAAAACCTGGGGGGAGGGGGAGGGGGATGAGAAAGAAGAAGAACACAAACAAAATAATAACAGCATTATTTTAGGGCATATTAGCTTATCACATGCACAGTTTTGGACAAAAAAATAATTTCCACTTGGTAAAAACTGGAAATAAATCCAAAGCCAGCAATAGAAGTAAAACGCTAGAATACCATAGTTATGGCAGAGTTTTGACCTACTTTTTCTGACTCTGCATCCTTGTATCTGAGGTCTCCTGACATTGCAGGAGAGATTCAGACTTAATATTGGATTCACCATTTACTGAGGCTAAGCACCAAAACTTTAAGATGGATAATGAAAAAAAGTCAATAAAGTAAAGGTAAATAATTTTCTCCACTACAGAGTGTATACTATAATTTATTATCTTTATTAATGTGGCAAAATGAGCACATGATCTGGAGGTCATTAGAGGAGAAATGCACTGGTACATAACTGCAGATCTCTATCCACTGACAGACATTCAAGAAATGATTTGTTGAAATTGATGGGCATTAAAAGATAAAAACAATGATATAATTAATTCAGTGCAGTCCCTAGATTGTAGTCTTTTCCTTTACTTCATTTGTTACCAGGCAATTCCTAAATATCACAAGTAAAGCAGGGGAGGCAGAAGACCGTATTGTCTAAACAGGAATCTGCTCCTGGAAATAAGGTGAAAAAGGAACGTGCCCAGTGGAAGCAAGGTCAGGTGACACATGAAGAATACAGAGATACTGCTTGCCATTGGGTGGAGAAAAGCTCAACGGGAGTTGAAGCTGGACAAGAAATGTGGGGGACAATGAAAAGAGCTTTTTCAAAAACATTAATTGCAATAGGCAATATAGAAATATCATTGGCCTGTTACAGGATGGGGATGGTCACCTCACAAACAGAGACAGGCAGAGGTGTTTAACCCTTTCTTTGCCTCTGTCTTCAACATGGATTATGGATCCAGAGGGTCTCAGTGCCTTGAGCTGGAGGACCATGACTGAGGGAATGACCAACTCCCAGTCAACCCTAACTTTGTGTGGGGTCTGGTACTTCAGGTGGATTGCTACAGAGCTATGGAGCCTGATGGGATTTGTCCCAGAATCCTCAAAGATGATGTCATCACAAAACCTCTCTTGATGATTTTTGAGAAGCCTTGGGAATGTGGAGAGGCTCCAGCTGACTGAAAGCTGATGAACATTGTCTAGATTTTCAAGAATGGCAAGAAGAAGAACCCAGGGGACTACAGTCCTGTCAGTTCAGTGCTTGGTAAAATCATGAAGATTATTCTGGGAGGTATTGAAAAACACATACAAGACAGCACAGTCATCAGTCACAGCCAGCACAGCTTCATGAGAGGAAAGTCCTTCCTGTCGAATTTGATTTCCTTTCGTGACAGGGTAACCCACCTAGTTGATCTAGGAAAGCCAGCAAATGTAATGTTTTTGGACTTCAGCAAACTTTTTGGTAAGGTCTTACACAACATCCTTCTGAACAAAATGTCCAACATACAGCTGGATAACCATGTGATGAGTCAGCAACTAGCTCACAGGTTGGTCACAAATAGTTGTAGTGAATGGGGTAACATCAGGCTGGCAGCCTGTGACTAGAAGGGCTCCATCTTCAGCCCTATTATCTTCAACACCTTCATTAATGACTTGGGCACAGGAGTCAAAGGAATCCTAAGTAAGTTTACTGACAACAGAAAACTGGGAGGAGCTCTTGGCTCCCTGGGTGGGGCAGCGAGGCCCTGCGGAGAGACCTTGAAAATTAGCGAGGTGAGCAATCACCAACCATATGAAGTTTAATAAGGCAAGCACCAGATTCTGCACCTGGGACAGGGCAATCCTGGTTTATGTACAGGCTAGAGAACAAGAGGCTGGAGAGCAGCTCTGTGGATAGGGACCTGGCCAATGGCATGATCACCAGGTTGGGGAAAGAAGAGATTGTCCTGCTCTGCTCTGCACTGGTGTGGCCTCACCTTGAATATTGTGTGCAGTTTTGGGCACCACAATATAAGAAAGGTATTAAGCTATTAGAGAGTGTCCAAAGGAGGGCAATGAGGATGGTGAAGAGCTTTAACCAAAAGCTGCATGAGTAGCAGATGAGGTCACTTGGTTTGTTCAGCCTGGACAAGAGGAGTCTGAGGGGAGACCTCATTGCAGTTACAACTTCATTGTGAGAGGAAGAGGAGGGGCAGACACTGATTTCTTTACTCTTTTGACCAGTGACAGGACTCAAGGAAATGGCATGAAGCTGAGTCAAGGGAGGTTTAGGTTGAATGTCAGGAAAAGGTTCCTCACCCAAAGGGTAATTGAGCACTGGAACAGGCTCCCCAGGAATGTGGTCTAAGTACCAAGCATGTCTGCATTCAAGAAGTGCTTGGATAATGCTTTCAGGCACATAGTGAGATTCTTGGGGTGTCCTGTGCAGGGACAGAAGTTGGATTCAATAATCTTGGTGGGTCCCTTCCAACTGAGCGCGTTCCATGATTCTATGATTTATATACAGAGACTACACTTATTCTAGAAACTCAATGTTTTGTCTAGCTCTTCATCACAGACTTTCTGTATGGTGTCTCCTCACTTTAAAAGTGCAGCATGGGAAATCAGAAAAGCATGTCTGAGCTATCTGCAGCAATTACAAAAGATTCTGCAAGGGCTATCTGTCCATTCCTACAGCCCTTTGTGTGTATGAGAATGTTTTCTGATTCACAATAAAAAACTCTTTCCCTTCCATGTACACTTTAGAGGATTGTTGTATATAAAAATAAAGCTTTAAGTGTAGACTGTCCCAATTCAGAAGACAAATGAGAAGTTCAGATGGAAATGTTGAGCTCAGATTCTTCATTCTTATGTTGCTGAACTGAATAGGTCACCAGTTTTTACCCTGGGGCATAGACTTTCTTTCCTTGTAGACTTTGCTCCTCAAAAAAAATGCATTATAAAAGTATAACATAGTTCGTCCTTGCCAGGGGATTTGGCACATTATATCATAATTAAAAAAATACAATAAACCCATGAGGCAATAAAAATTCTGTACAATCTTCTATAAACTAAACTAACAAGCAGTAAAACAAATCGAGTTTAAGTGTAAGAAAGGGGTTTTGCTGCCAATACAGGAAGAATTTTATTGAAAAGTATATATAGTCATCTGCACATTCATACCGTTGAAATAGTGAATGTTTTTTAAAGGGCAGTACTGCTGCTTAATTCAGTGTTTGAGATCAGCACATATAGTGGAAGGATTTTCTAACTGCAGGTAGCCAATACAGTTGCCTTTAGGCAGAAAAAATATCCCTGGATAAGTGTGATGATTTGGTTAGAAGCTGAACTGTTTCTTTTCCTCAACACATCAGGAAAGCACTATAATAGAGAATGGAGATAAGGCTACATAAACAAATACCTTAGAAGTCCCAATTCAAAAAGAAAGCAGGCACACAAAAAAAGACACACTTCAATGATCCTTTAAGCCTAAAAAAATCCTCCTCTTTAGAGTATTTGTAGCAATGCTTCTTTGCCTTTCTCTTTGACATGTGAAACAGGGAGGGAGATACATGTGGGTTTCTTTTTGTGATGCTAGCATTACAGGGTAGTGGTAAACTGGAGCCAATATGAGGATTTAGAAATGCTTGTCACCAGCTTGATGGTGGCATTGGGCCAGGCCGAGCTGGCAGACCCTCTGAACCCAAATCTGCTCCCTGACACACTTCCAGTTCTCCAACTGCAAGCTGACTGTTGGCACCAACAACCTGAGAATATGCTACTGTGTACAAAGAGGTGAAGGAGAGGAACACAACATTATTTTTTTGTTACTCCCTTTTCAGCCTAGATAAAGATTGATATAACTACATAGCTCATTGTTTTGGAATATAGTAGAATTAGTCTCAGCTTTTTCTCTTGAGCCTACTTCTTTATTAAAAGCAAATAGTTACTTAAAAATGCACAAGCAATACCTAAGATTCAAATAAAATTCACTATTAATACTCTGTTAATTACTTTTCTTTAGAGGAAATATCTAAAAAATACTATCATCAATGACACTGAATAAGCCCTGAAAACATTTAACATTACATGAAAAGAAGGGAAACGAACACATAAATTGAAAAATATCTCTTTGATTCAGACTATTAGATTTTATCATCCTAATATTATAGTTATATTATTTATGCCCCTTTATGCCTCTTGAGCAGAGAGGACTTTGAGATGGTTGTGTTTAACCCAGCATAATTTTGTAGATGCTCGATTCTTCAGTGAGAGCAGTGTTTCTGCTGTCAGTTCTTTATGTTGAGCTCACTTTGCCTTCAGAAGCACAAACCATCATTGTAAGTCAGCAGCTGCCTACAATGGAGTATGAAACTCAGTTACTGTCAGGAACTAAAAAATTCTGCAAGTAAACTACTAACTTGCACCTAATAACAAACAGAATTGATTTTGCCTTTTCTGTCCCAATTCTCTTGACAGTGAGAATATGCTGAGAATACACACTTTGCCAGAAAAGCCATAAATAGCCCTACTGAGATAAGGATCTAGGGCTACTATAGGAAGCCTGCTTTCCTTGCTGTCAGTGAGGCCAAAATCGGATGAAAACTAAGCTTTGAGTAAACAATTTTCAGATCAGCAGAGATAGCTCTGAGATGTTTTGAATTTTATCCCAGATTATGCACGAGAGAAGGTCTTCTCTGTATCCATCACCATTCTGTCAAGCAAAACTAGCCTCACCCCAAATCTCTAGGCACTATGCTGTTATTTGTTTTGTGACTCTGCATGTGTGTTTGGCAATGTATTCACATGCATAGTTATGTATATACTATCTCACCATCAATTCGTATCCCCAAGAAGACTTATGAACATCTACAGCTACCAGCTTAAGATGAGCTCATGTCTTGCTAACAGATGCCAATATGTAAACAATTACATTGTTGTGATGGCATTCCTGTATTTTCGATCACAGTGCTACTTCTAACAGCCTGTGTTGTCTGTGGCAGCTAGTCTCCTTCTCAAGTAGCACTTAAAAAGGTCATGAGGAAAAGAATAGGGTGTTGAATCTGAGTTGTCTTGATGAAAAGCATGAATCACTTTTTTTTTTTTTTTTTTTTTTTACATATTTTTTTGTAGTTCTGTGTCTCAGTAACTTGATATGTGGTCCTAAAATACAAAATTGGTATTGAATGATAGCTTTGGTTCTGTGTCTTCAGGAACTTAAGGACATTTTTCTGAGATGATTAAGGAATGGGTAGACTAACAAATTACTCTTATGTAAAGGAGTGAGAACATTAACTCATGCCAGACATTTCTGTGTATGTGCTCCTACCCAAAGGTAAATAAAAAATGCTCCCAGGTAGCATGTCCAGGTAGTACGAGAGACCTAAGTATCCTCATATTTATCATACGGGTTGAATGAAAGAAGTTCACACTGAAGTTTGTCTCTTTTGTCTACTTATGACCTTTTGATGCTTTTAAAGTGTTACGGGGCATTTTCTGAGATCTTTGAATGCCTTCAATGACTAATGGCAGAATTCAAATGTCTAAACGCTATCCGATTTTAAAATATGAGTGATAAATAAGGGCCTTGGATCTGTTCTGAGTGAAGATTAATTTTTTTTCTCATTTTATGTTTTAGATAAGTTAAATTATACTAACTACACACTCAGCATTTGAAGACTGCTGTCATAGGTAAACCCCAACTAGCAACTAAGTACCATACATCTCCTCCTTCCCCAACTCCTGCCCCCTCCACCACTGTGGGATGAGGAGGAGAATCAGAAAAAGGTCAAATCCTTGGGTTGAGATAAAAACAGTTTAATAACTGAAATAAAGTAAAATATACTCCCACTAATAATAATTGTAACAAAAAGGAAGATAAAAGAAATAAAACTTGAGGAAAGAAATAAACAGTAATGCACAATACAGTTGCTCACCATCTGCTAGGCAACTGCACTACCCCCATTTACATACTGGACATGACGTTCTATGGTGTGGAATATCCCTTTGGCCAGTTTGGCTTGGCTGCCCTGGCCATGCTCCCCCCTGGCTTCCTGTATACTTCCTCATTGGCAGAGCATGGGACACTAAGTCCTTCACCTAGGGCAAACAGTACTGAGCAACAAGTAAAACATCAGCATGTTATTGATATTAACCTCGTATTAAATACAAAACACGGAACTACACTAGTTACTAGGAATAAAGTCAACTACATTACAGCTAAAATCAGGACAACCACAAACAAAATCATGCCAGCACCACCATTTTGCAATTCACTAGATGTATTCACAGGTGTGTTGTTGGCTTTACTAAGTATACAAAATTTATTATTTTGAGATTTATTGAATATGGGACAGTAGCATGGGAACATACACTATATATTTAAACTGTCCTCTGTTCAGCACTAATTTAAGTGGGTCTTTATCAAAATCTACTACAGCTATTTTTATATTCTTGAGAAGGAGCAAGCAAGAGGAGATGGACAAAAAGAAAAAGTTCAGAAAAATAAAAGGTAGAGCAATTACCATGAAGAGAATGAAAAGAAATGAAAGCAACAAAGGAAATGCATTAGTGAGAGGGATATTGAGAGAAAAAATCATAAGCATGAATAAATGAATTCATTGGACCCTTGAAGGAAAAATAGGTAAAAATAAGGAGTTAGATTTAACAGTAAGAATATTGGGAAGAAGTGGCCTCTGATGGGAAAATGATGAGATTGCAGGAAATTGGGAAAAGGAGGAACAAGTCAGGCAAGCTTGGTCAGCACGAGAAAGGAAGATCAGTAGAATGTGCAGAGTGTGAAACTACTCATGTCAAAGGACCTAAGATCTAAGAGCAGTCTTAGAGATCAGTAAAGAATTATGCTGGAATGAAGAGGTTAGTATCTAGGACTTTAAATTGTATTGTTCCTCTCTTTTGCTATTTTGAGTAAATTTTCATGGAAAAAAAAATTGTAGTTTTCACTTTTGACTACAGGTCATTATGTTTTGCTAATCCATATTCTTAAGGAAATAATGAAATCATAATATATTGTCAAAAAATATGTAACTTTTAAAACTACCTTTTTTTTTTTTTTAAACGTGGTGATTAAAAAATCATCTTATTTTTCTAAGTTGATGCAGAGATGGATGATAGTAATATGTGGAAGGCTAGAGTAGAGGAACTCAAATCTAGAAATAGAATGTTATTGCACATATTGCATCTGGGTCACATCTAAAATAATTGAAACCTTCAACTGCATTTTTTTGCCTTAATATTGTTGAATCTGGTGCATGGGAATATTTAGCACCTGATATCGCAATGGCCCTTTATTAATAATTGTCTTAAATTCCTCTTAGTGGTTTTGCTTTTGGTTGTGTTTTAGTTTTGTTGACTGTTGTTTTGGGTATTTTTTTGGTAGTGGTTGGTTGGGTTTGTTTAGTTTTGTGTTTTCTAAGGTTTGGTTTTTTTTCTTTCTTTCTTTTTTAACTCACCAAGGCTAATAGGAGCTCTGTTAAAGAGGTCTGATATTATTCAACTGGCATTTTCTCCTGAGGCTGAAAACTCTCCTAAGCTGAAAATTGGTAGGAGGCAATCCTTCCTGGATTTTTTGAGCAAGTTGATTTAATTGTGATCATCTTTTGATGTTTATACAGGCTGTAGATAGTAATATCTTCCAGCTTTAATTGATCATGAAAAATAAGTACTTATCGAAGTTTATTTTCATTTTTTTTCCATGGACTTCGTTGCTTTCAAATTTCTACTAATTGCAGGATCCACTTCTAGATTTCTAAAAAAGTAAAAAATATCAAATAATATCAAATTCAGGTGTTTTTCCTTTGGCTATATTCAAAGCTTTTTTTTCTCCTAGTGGGTCATCTTTATTTTCTTTTTTATTTAGTAGACTAGATCAGAAAGAGATATTTAACTATTTTCTACACAAGGGTGCTCTCCTTTCTCGTTTTCAGTTTAAATCCACTCAAGCTGTGAAAATGCTTTCAAGGGAGTTTCAAATTCTCACTATTTGAATACACAAAATGAGTACTGAAGGTCACTAGAAGTATCTCATGATCCTTTAAAAGAACACTTCAAGTGTAGGCAGCTGACTAAAACCCAGTCTTAGCTTCCTAACCAGACATGGAAACACAGAACCAGCTATGTAAAGGTTATAAAAGAGCTTACAATATCAGTCATGCTCTAAGGACTTGCTGTATTTTCCAGTTTCTCTAATTGTTTGTGTTACTGTGTATGCTATAATTTACTGCAGTACAGAACTGCAGAAGCTACAAGACTCACTCACTACAGCTATTGTTGCATCCTTCATAACTTCATTTTACCAAGGCACATTGGTCTCCTGAATGATGCTTTATCTTGTCACAGAATTCCCTTGACATCTGTCTGACGTGATTCCACATTTTGTGTTAATTACAGTGAGAGGCCTACTGGGCCTTTTGGGGCACTCCTCTATAGAGCATAGGAAAGTTGTTTGAAAAACTTGAATATCTATGATGTACTTGTATGACATAAATGGTTTGGTTAATTCTTCCAATTCCCTTTTTATCATTATACGGTCATGCACACCATGACCATGTGCTACAATTAAACATATTTACCAGATCCACCATTTACTAGGAAAATCCAGTAAAAACCATGATGTCTCTTTTTATATTCTAAAGCTTTGAGAGTAGAAAAATCAAGCAAAATCTCACAGCAAAGAAAAGCAATCAGGACAGTATCTTAACAGAACAGAAAAGTGCATGGAGGTAGAATAAAAGTATCAGATGTTTTCCTTATCCCATTGGTTTAAAATGAAAGGCACAGATCTTTAGACTTTCAGTGAACTCTTGCCATTTGAGTGGTCACTCACACCTTTTATTTGCTTCAGTACAAGGCAGACAGCATTTTCTGTCATTTTTCTCTGGAAGTTAAAGTACATTTGCATTGCTTTTCAAACTCAGTAATGCATTTGAAGTGAATGTCCCAGTGTCATGGTTCACTCCAGCTGGCAACCAAGCACCACACAGTCACTCACTCAGTCACTCCCCTCAGCAGGACTGGGGAGAGAACTGAGATAATAAAGGCTACAAAACACCTGACTTGTGATAAAGACAGTTTAATAGGTGAGGCAAAAGCTGCACGCAGAAGCAAAGCGGGAATTCCCTGCTTCCCACGGGCAGGCAGGTGTCAGCCACCCCGAGGAGAGCAGGGCCCCATCACATCTAACACTGACTTGGGAAGACAAACACCATCACACCAAATGTCCGCCCCTCCTTCCCCCACTTTATATACTGAGCATGATGCCATATGATATGGAGTATCCCTTTGGTCAGTTTAGGTCAGCTGTAACAAATACAGCAACAAAACCTTCTCTATGTTATCAACCCTGTGTTCAGCACAAATCCAAAACAGCCCCATCCTAGCTGCTGTGAAGAAAATTTACTCTAGGCAAAACCAGCACATCCAGTCACATCTACTTCTCTTTTCTGACTCATATTGTGCTGCAGTTTTGAAACAGACAGAACTGGATTTCTTACAGATTAAGTAAAACTAAAAGATGGAGCTCAGGAGCATACATTACATGCTTTACCTGGTCTTTTAGGTCATGGAACCAAACCAACAGTAATCTGAAGCAAATTCCCCTTAAAACAGGGATAATATAGACATCAGGCACAAACTGTTTCACACTGTAAATTCACTCTGGTAGCTCCACACTACTTCTTGAACTAGACACAGTCTTGAGTGTTCACATAGGAACAAAAAAATGCTTTGCCCCTGCACAGAACTAAGCCAGGAGACAACCATATTCTTGTTCCTCACTTAGTCTCTTTCTGCACACAGTTACTAAACAAAACTGTGATGTTTTAATCAAGAAGTTGCATAGGATTAAAACAGGAAAATTAGAAGGCTTGGCAGAAACAAAAGAAATAACAATGCTCTTTTGGAATACACCTCTATGATAAATTCCAATAATTTCCGACAAATCTCAGATTTCATCTACAGTCAGCGAACACTTAGGGTTGGAATGTCATCTAAAAGTTAAAAAGAGCAACTCAAATTTCAGATATTAAAACAGCCTGCTGTGAGAGTAGAACCATGATCATTATTCACTTCTCTATAACCTTTGGAAAGTTTATCTGATTCTTCTTGCTTTATATGATTCTTTTTCCTTGTTCAAGCTCATTTTAAAACTATCCTTTGAGATTTTAATCTTAGTTATTTTGCAGTTTTGTCTCCTAATATGCCTGGGTTTTGACTGTTACCAATTGCACGATCATGCAAGCAGGGATTCAGATGTTCAAATGCCTTACTATGTCTTAGAAAGGCATTAGAGATCCTTCACTGTTTCTGAAAGCAGCCGCCCGACCAAATCTTCTCCTGATTTTTAAAAACAGTATTTTCAGTCCCTGAAGAATAATCAGTTCCCTTCAGAATGGATTACATTTGTACCAGAAACCTGGAAACCAAACAAAGAATAATTACGCAAAACTAAGGTGAAAAAAAAATAATAAGCAAGAACCTTGAAGCAGAATTACATTTTTCTCACGAAACTAAAATATGTTTTCCAGTATGTCTGCAATAAAGCTTTCAAAAATTCATCTATAGTATCATCAGTTGCAAAAATTAGTCCTCGAGAAAGGATAAAACTTATCTTGAAACTAAATACCGGGTACAGGATATTATCAGACACTGCAAATACTAATTGCATGTGAAAGCCTGACTAAAATCATCTAAGAAAAATATTGTATAAATTCAGCACATTGTTGTAGTAACGTAGTGTTTCTTTGACAATAAGAAAAACTGCATCAGTCAAAGATAATTTGCAATTATCTTTTGGGAAGAGACAGAAAGATAGTCTGTTGAGTCACTAAAATTGTATTCACACAGTTTTCTTGGAATAATTAACATTTAAAAGAAAAATATTTATTGAAACTAGTATGTTCAAGATCTGATAACTAACATTTCTTGAAATGTAAACACACTAAAAAGCCCCAAACATATATCCATGTTCGGAACAGGACTGAATGTCAAAGGTCAATAGATAAAAAAAGGTGTCTCAGAAAAGGAGATTGTGGAGGCAGAAAGCATTTTCAGGACTGTACTTCACCATCAGCCAAAGGATATATTCAGCACAATTTAGGACAGTTATTTCATAGGACCATACTTCAGGCCTTCATTTTCCAAATTCAAGTCACCTTCTCTCCCTAAAAACCTTTTCAAATTTTGCAGAAGCCCAGAAGGAAGCTGAATGTATGTAACTTAGGAAAGTCTGCACCCATTTTCTCAGGTGTGTATTCCTGTATTGCAAATATAGAATTGTAGAATCATAGAATATGCTGAATTGGAAAGGCTCCATCAGGATCACTGAGTCTGACTGCTGGCCCTGCACAGGACATCTCAAGAATCCCACCGTGTGCTTAGATCATTGTCCAAACACTTGAACTCAGACACACTTGGTTCTGTGACCACTTCCCTGGGTAATCTCTTCCAGCGCTCAATCACCCTCTGGTTGAAAAACCTTTTCCTGATACCTGGCTTACAGTCAGTTAGGGCCTCTCTATATTCCCAAGACCACATAAAAATCATTGAGAAAGGCTTTGAGATGACATTATCTAGTTCTTTGAAGATTCTAGGGTGAATCTCATCAGGCCCCATAGATTTGTAGGGATCCAGATGAAGCAGCAGAACCCTCACCCTTCTCTCAGGCCTAGAGGGCATTGAGTGGTCAGTAAAATGGATGTCCTGCTTGGGAAGGGTGGCCACAGTGGCCAGGGCACATAAATAGAGGCACAGAGGGTCTCCATCTTAGCCTGCCTTCTCTCCTGGAACCTGGTGTCATGTGAGCTTTCGGTGGTAATTATGCAATTTTCTTATTCTAACCTCTTTCTCTACTCTTCTCTTAATCTTTTTTCTTCCTTTCTTTCTTTACTGTTTCCTTAATCTCTTGTGGGTAACCTAATACAAATGGATTGTGTTGTACTAATTTGTGGTTGGTGTTTACTGGGTGCTTTAGCATAATGCTTCCCCTTGGTTCTATGTTACTCCTCAAAACTTTTTGCCAAAATGTTTATTTTCTCACTAAATTAAAAGAAGTCTCTTGGGAAATGCATGTAACATGTTCTCTTTACATGAATACAAGGTGTGAAAGAACTTACAGCCTCTGCAAAAGTTTGGTGGGCGAGCTCTTGGAGCCTTAAATATAAGTAAACTGCCTGGGCAGCTAGTGGCTTAGACATGGAGCTTTACAGACCTGCTCCATGAAGTTGTCATCTGGGTGTTTTAGGAATCTCCTGGCCTGAGTTGTATCATCTGTGTGATGTTCCCAGTTAATTTCTGGCAAGCTTAAGTTCCCCATAAGGACAAGGGCAGTTGACTTGGAAATGCCCCTTAGTTCCTCAAAGAATAATTCATCAGCATCGTCATACTGCCTGGGAGGTCTATAGCAGACTGCCACAAAGACATCTTCATTATTTGTTTTTCCCCCGATTCTTACACAGCAGGTCTCAATCGTGGGCTCCAGACAGTCCGACTCTTCTGTTCTTTGTAGCCAATACCTCATGAAACAGATTGAGGGATCCCATTAGTACTCATTTGCTCAAGCATTGGTGCACCATCTCATCAGTGGCAAGCCTGGTATATGTTCAACAGAAATAGACTATGAGCATCCAAGCAGTTCATAATAACACTCCTAAGCAATGTGAACTCCCTCTTTCATATAAATGGGATGTTCAACTCCAAAAACATGTTGCCAGCAGACTCTACAAGATGGAAGAGGTTTGTTAGTTATGCCTAACTCAAAGTCCATATGAATTGTCCTCTGTGTGCCCAGGATATTTTCCAGATTCCTAAAACTTAAGCAAAACCAACAAATATTATTTGTAAACCCACTATTTTTGTTTATGAAGGCATTAGAAAGATTTTATTTCCTAATCTAGACTTTAACCTTTGCTTATCAGCCAATAGGAAACCCTGCTAAAAAGTCTGTCAGTAAGAAACACATGTAGGTAGGACTATGTTCTATGTTAACACACAATTGAAGTTAAATCCTGATCATACACTTCTGGTAAGGATGAAACAGCTGAAGTTGAAAAGTGTATGGTACCCTTTCTGGACAGTATGATATGATAAAGTGGTTAAGATCTCCTCACCTTCAGACATTCATAAAATATATTCATATTGTTCTAAGCAGATCATATCTTATTAAATGATACCTGAAAGAAGCAACATATACAGAAATGAATTTTCAACACTAAGGTGACAGAAGTGCTGGTCTCAAACATACTGTCCGATCAGATATCATGCACTCACCAAAGTATTGTCACTCTCTTAGGTCTCATGTATTAATCAATTCCTTAAGTCTAGATTAATTCAAATGATTATGATATAACATGGTCCCTCTGGCCTGTGCTGGCACTCCCCTATGAATGAGAGGGTTCTGCTTGCTTTACAGGAAGCTGATGCAAAGATAATTTTCATAACTTATAACTTTGATGTTTTATTAGTGTAAGAACATCTCTCCACTGGCTCCTGCTCCTTTAAGACGTTGAGCATAAAACTGCTCAGTTTTACTTTCAGTGATTCTCATAGCTGTCTTTACTTTTTCCTCTCATTCAGCTTGGAAAGACAGACTTGTTTCTGACTGACTCAAGACTTTAACCACTCTCAAACACTTCACAGATTTTCAAAGAAATTTCATGATTTCTTATGCTGATTCAGTGGCACAGTATATAAATATGTGCAAACCTTTATCTCCTTCTCTTCTCTCAAATACTTTCATAAAACATGGCATATTTAATAAATTGACAACTGTGCATCTTCTGCTAATCTTGAAAATTAGGTTCTTAAACTATTTCCCTTGCTCTGTCCAGTCTGTCCACAAAATCTTGTGTTCAAACCATGCACTCATTCAGACAGGAACGGTCACACTTTCCTGTCTGTACATTTTGGGCTGTCTTGAACTCACACGAGGATTACTAAATGCTGAAGAATTAACAAACTATGCCACTACTATTACAGAGCCAGGCTGTAAGAGGGGATGGTGTAAGACAAGGAAAATTCCTTAGCAGTATTTGTCTTCCTAAGAAAGTTTTAAATATCCTGGCATTTTAGAGGTCAATTCTATCAGCAGCACTGACATTAGAAAGTCCCAAATAACAGATACTATAGATATAAATAGTCCCTTGTAACAGCTAAAATTCAAACTCAGTAGAAATAACCACTACTGGGAATTTAATGTCACTGCCATTCGAGTCAGGTCTTAGCTGCTAAAATAGTAGTAAGATAATAAGGTGCAAAACACTTAGAAAGTAATGAAGCATTTAAAGTAATCAGGCAATCATTCTGTAACAATGTAGTTTTGCTTGCAGAACCAGATCCTGACAGACTACCAGTACCTGAAAGGCAGAACAGGAGCAGAGATCATCATTTGGGAAGCATTGTGAATTGCTAAAATTATTTAAATTATATTTTAAATTGCATTGTAGGTGCACATACATCCATTACTTTAGATTATAGACTATTTCAAGCCTTTCTGGTGTTAATACACATTGTTTAACTACAAGGGTTTGACATAATCTAGGTTACATCTTTTCAGTTAGTGGGGGAAAGATACCCAACATATTTGTCTCATCTAGACCATTTTCCCCCCTCCTTCTTTACATCTGGCTCTACATCCTGTCAGACTTTGCATCCTCTCTTCTCTGTATTGCATCTAGGTGCAATGTATTGATGTATCTTATTTTATTACAATTGCATACCAAGGTTACTCACACCTTGAATAATTGGTTTCTATGTTAAAGTAGTACAGTTAAGTTTTAATTATTTATTTTTGTCTGGTTGTGTTTCTTTGTTAGTATTTTCTCTGTTTGAAAAGTAAAACATAACAAATATGGAAGCAATACCATAAATTATTTTTACAGGATGATATATTTTGTAGAAGTAACATCCCTTGTTTCTGCAAGACATTACCAAGGTAAGGAATGGCAGTTGCTCAGAGATTCCTTTCAATATTAAATTTCTAGTGTATTTCTTTGACAAAGCACAAACATAACCACTGATTCATTTGATTTGACAAAGCATGGAGTTTTAGATTCAGCAACTAGTCAAATTCAGAAGCAAGGCAGAAAGTGAACGAGTGAAGCCTGTAGTATCCTTATAGTACTACCTGTAAACCCCACACAGTTAAGTACAGCACATTTCAGTTTAAAACTTTGTTTAATGTCCTTACATTTAATTCTGTGTTTGACAGGTGCTTGACACTGCCTGGTATGTTTCAGCGCTCCTCACATGTTTTTCTGAAGCTGGGTCCAAATGAATCCCATCTGTGGGAAACCCCTTCAATAATAATTAAGACCCACATTGCACCTGAATCACCAGCTGAGAAACAGTACCTTGTTGCAGCAAACTTCTTTTTTGAGTTATTTTCATGGTGAAAGAATTAAGACAGTTTCATGTGGGATTTCTTGAAGATTTATTTCAAGGCGAGCAAGCTGATAATATACCATTCTCTACTTACTGACATTCCAATACCAAAAATAGGAAAAATAAAGTTGCTAGGTGACAGCAACATATTTACTAGAACTCTGCAAAAGATAGGAACACTCTGAACAAGATTTTCCACTTCCTCTTTTACTACTTCTTTTATTTGTAACTCTTGCTTAAGAGCCCATCAATAGAGAGAGAGTAAGATGAATTCTTTGGTGTTATCTAACTAAGAAACTTGTGATGGCAGAGAATTGAATGGTTTCTTCTGAGATAAGTTGTCCTGGAACTTAAAAAGACTCCTTTGGAAAACTAATTATTGTTACCCCATTGCCTGAAGAAGCAAGCATTTATACTGAGTAGTTCCAATCATAAAAAACACCTTCAAGCATTTGTCTTGAAAAATTATGAGTAGGGCTAGTTTTGTGTCAGTTTACTTTTTGTTTTTAAAAGACAGATTATTACCAATGAGTTTGGTTCATAACTTAGACGCTAATTTGTAAGATAGGTTAGGATATTGCTGAAAGAAAAGATCAGTAGGCTTAGTATTAAGTGAATAATGTGATGAATTAAAGAAAAACATATTACTAATCTTATCAAAGTCAGAGGACAGTTCATTTATCTTTTTCTTCAGTCTGAGAGGGAGTTTAATGTTTTCCCAAAGGAAAAAAGGTAAAGTATAAAATTATAGAATGATGTCTGAAGCATGCTTTGTGTAGCACTAGTCCTTTGCCTTTATGGAAATTTCTGTGACTTTATTTGCCCGTGAATGTAACAATTATCAAACTCAAAAGAAGTAGAATGCAAGTAGGTACATACTCCATTTAAGCAAACATACAGAGGGCTAGACAGGAACAATTTACAGAAAAAAAACAGTTTCACTTTTTTATTGCTTGTAAAAAACCAGGAGAGTGTCAAAGTAATAGGATTTATTGAAAAAAAAAAAAAAAGGAAATAAAGGGTTTGCCTCAAAAAAGCCCCAGCTTAAAACTTCTTCATATTTTCATCCTGATACATAGTCCTTCTGTCTTCTTTAACACAGGAAAAACTATATTTATTTGTTTGCAAGAGCTGGGATGTTTTTCCTGATTTGCAAATTGTATCAAGAGGGTTTTTAGTTTTCTTTTTTTTACAATTGCTTTGATTTTTCACATTCAAAGAAGACATGCTTTATTCTGTGTACATTTGAGCTTATTTTTCATGTAAACTTATGAAACATTTAAATAATTTTTTCCACAGTTCAGGATTCTCTTTTGTTACTTCTTTGACCAAAAGTTCATTTCTCTTTCAAATGCTGACTGTTGTTATGAAGTTATGAAGCGGTATAAACAAGGTTCTTACATTTTTACAGCCTGAAGAGGAAAAATAGAGCAAAAAATTTCCAATCAGACCATCTTTGTTTGCTAGAAAAAAAACTTTAATTCCACATTTTGAGAGTTCCAATACATTCATTATTGTGCTTTGCAAGCTATGTGTTTTGCAGGAACTGGAGTTTCAATAGATTTCAAAATCCATTTCTAATGGTGTTAACAGCAAATATTGAACTTTCTTACCTGAAAAAGATAAAACTTTCTGAGATTTACCTTACTTTTAACACAAGAGTAGCTTATGTTTACTGAAAACAGAGGCTACATAAAGTAATGTGGTATGTTCTGGCAAGGAAACAGCAGGAGGAATCCATTTTCCACTCACAGCCAGAAAACTTCATTCGAGTCGCAATCAGGTATTTGGCTCAGATTTCCAAAAGTCTTTTGAGTATTTTCCATCTCCAATATCTAAATTGGCTGAATATCCGAATCCAATGAACTTCATGCCACCTTATAGTGTCCTTCCCACACCACCATGCAAGGAGAGATGCAGGGCTGAAGCTCCTCTGCTCTTCATATGAGAGACACCATCTAGCTCTCGAGTCTAGAGCTCTTGCCCTTATGTTGGTTCCTTTCTATTCCCAGCCCTTTACCCATGATGTGTACAGTTTCCAAACACAGAGGCACTGAAGACTCCTATTTCTCCAGAACAAAACACAGCTATGAACTCCATAGCCAATTTTGCCTTGTGGAAACAAGCAGCTGCATCAGAGACGGCTCAGAGCCAGGAATGGCCGCCACACCTTGTGTCCTTTGATCTCCCAGGATTTCCACTGTCTCTTCTACCAGACACAGCTTGTTGGTGGGGCTTGCAGTCTGCCTGCCAGCTGCACCTGGCCCATCACGGCAGTGCTGCAGATTGGGAAGGGGCCTCACTGCCAGCCAGGGGCTCCCCATTGAGGAGTCTGGACGAGCTTGTTTCATGGGCTGCTGCTTTGAACTCCCATCACATTGCTGCCTCCCACATCTGGAGCCTGAGGTAAAGGAAGATGAAAGAGTGCTGGGTAGTGCAGAGGCTTGTGAGGCACGCTGGGAATGCTCCCAGCCTGCAAGTAGGGCTCCCGACTTGGCCATTCCCCAGCTTGGGCTGTTACAGCTCATGCTTAGAGGAGCTAGCCCTGTACACTGCACACTACCTGGGGCGCATTTAATGTATGCTGGAGTGTTTGTACATAAACCAGGGGTTGTTAACAGGTGTTTGCATTTATAATTACAAACAGTGGCTCTGATAATATTTAAAGATCATGCCTGCATCGATCTGAATAGTTTTCAGAGATAGTGATGATGACCAAACACTGTAAGAGTCAAAGGTATTTAACATTTACAAAGCTTGCTCGATAACTTGCTGACTGTATGTTCCCATTGACTTCCACAAGCTTTGAATCAAGCATTTAAAACATCAAAAGGAAGAAAAAAGGAGAACAATTTCCAACAAATACTGCTTTCCAATTTTCCTAGGCTTTGTACTAAATCTATTAAAAGAAAGGGCAAGTCAATGTGAAATGCACCACCTGGGCTTTTGCACTGAAAATGAGTGCTGTCTCCAGCTCAGGCAAGCCTCTTAGCATGAACATTATCCTCATTCTGTTCAGCAAAACTCCAGCACTTGCTGGACTAACTTTTCTAAATAAGGATGATTTTCTGAATGGAAGACCTCAGGTGCATAGTATACTTTAGTAGCAAAGCATAAAGTATATTTTTTGACTTGTATATTTTATTGCCTTTGTGGTTTGTGACATCATAACATTCCCTGGATGTTAGTGTTAGAGGAGGCAGAGAAAACTGCCTTTGCAAATGTATAATCATGTAAATCTTAGTCTCCCTGGTCTTTTTAGAATAGCAAACAATGTTACATAATTAATTGTAATTTTGCTAGAAGTGACATTATCACCATACTCATAAATACTCACAAGGCAGGAACTGTCCTGGGGGAGATAACTTTCTTTCAATGGTGTGATAAAATGTTCTCATCACGGACAGTATTTATTGCCTATGTCTCTTGAGAGATGATTAAAACAGGAGAAGAGCAAATAAGCTGACACAAAGCATGCCTGCTATGCTCATTTCATAGCCTTACTTCCATTTGTTTAAAACAAAGTGTATTAATATGGGATCTGAAAATTATTAATTTTTTATATTTCTTTCTTGCTGGGTTTTTATTGTTGTCTTGGAGAAAAATGACTAGAGAAATAATCAAAACCTTAATATCTTTTAAAAACTCCCAGACTGATCTACAATCCCTGCGACAATAAACTGTGTACAATCTCATCACTTATCATTTGGTTTCCTCTAGCTAGCTTTCATGCCCCTTTTGAACATAAGCATAAACAGAAAGGCATTACATTCCCTTTTCTTACTAGCTAATCCAGAATAAATGAAAATAAATTACTTAGATTGAAATTATAGTATATTTACTTTGTTAAATAAAGAATAAGAGCTATGATGAAGTAAACTTTAATTTTTTTTAGATAACCAAAAAGACTTTTTCAATTGATTGCTAGTCCTGCAGAAGGGCAGGTGACATTTCCTGCAACACTGGCTGCAGTCTGTAATCCTGTCTTGGCAAGCCAAGAATTACAGTTTGAACAATTTTCACAGTTGCACACTCATCTAGGAAAAAATGTTGCAGATAAATTCACTTCAGCCAAATCAGTGAAAAAGTCTTATTGCCAATTTTTCCTTTGTTTTTTGAAGTTGGTCTCTCAGTGATTTGATTCATTCCACCTAAAAATAAGTCTGGTTTCTGCAAAGCAGATCACTCATTTGTGTTGTCATGGTATCAGTATTTCTATCTTTACGTTCAGGGATAACTTAAGGTCCTAAAACAACTTTATGTTTCTTGTTTCATTATTAAAAGGCCTTGCATTTTCCTTTTTTTTTTTTTTTTATGTAGATGTCTTTTTGTATTAATGAGGTAGTGATTGTTCAATATCTCTTTTTATGACATTGTTTAAAACTTCCATGAATTGCATCAGCTACTTCCTTCAGAAAATATGATGCCAAGTTATACAGAAGGGTCAAAACACCACTGATCATGAATATCTGACAGTGCATTGAAGATTTATTAAGGTTCAGTTCCAGCATGTATTAAATGGACCCCTGAATCAAATAAATAATAAGCTGTACTCTTCCTTATACTGTTAGACTATTTTAGAAACTGAAGTGTTTAGCCATATGATGCTGAAAACTTGAAATTTTGCCTTTAATTTACTGAAGCTGGAATTTCTTATTTTTCTATGCCACCTAGTATCTTATATCTTAAATTTATGACTAATGTCTTAGGTAATTTTTGCCTACCAGGGAATCATTAGAAAACAATTTTAATATTAGTAAACTTTATATACTGGAAAATGAAACATTAAACGATAAAAAAAAATACATTATACATAAATAATTCATACATTCTTCAGCACCATAAATAATTTTCTAACTGACATAATGTGGTGATCATTTTGTACTCCTTGGTTCTTATCATGATTTGAGAAGAGTAATCAAGTAACATCTCCAAGGAACCCAAGTCAATGGAATGTATTTCTAATAGCAATTTCTTTAATTCCTACAGCTTTTAAAACATATGGTGAAAAAAAAAATTCCTCCTGGTTTCACATAAGACAACTAGAGCTTGCTGTTTCTCCACATCAGGAATGTGTTGCAGCACACATTATATGGTGGTGACTAGATACATTATGACTCATGACACCCTTGAATTTAAACAAGAAATTGAAAGTTTGGGGTTTTTTTAAACTTAAAGCTTTGAACAGCTCACCATCAAGCAAAGGAGTGGCCGTGCCAGGAATGCTGCCAAGTAAAAAAGAATTTGATTTGCTGTGAAATATGAAAAAAAGTGCTCATTTCTCCAGCCTGTCAAGGTCCTTCTGAAGGGCTGACAGCCCTCTGGGGTATCAGCTGCTCCTCCCAGCTTTGTGTTCAGCAAACTTGCTGAGGAAGCATCTGCCTCTTCATCCAAGTCATTGAACAAATGAAACAATATTAGGCCAAGTATTGAACGTTGGGGGACACCATTAGTGACAGGCCTCCAACTAGATCCTGTGCCACCGATTACAACCCTCTGTGATCTGCTCACCCACCTCAGTCATTCAGCCCACAGTTCCTGATTTTGGATATTTGTTAGGATATTGTGAGAGTCAGCATTGAAAGCCTTTGCAGAGTCAAAGTAGAAAGTATCCACAGCTCTCCACTCATCCATCCAGGTGGTTGTTTCATCGCAGAAGGCAATCAGGTTGGTCAAGTATGATTTACCTTTAGTGAATTCATGCTGACTACTGCTGATCACCTTCTCATCATCCATGTGGATAGAGATGGCCTCCAGAATGAGATGCTACATTATCTTTCCAGGGATTGAGGTAGGAATGACTGACCATTAGTTCTCTGGGTCCTCCTTTTTGCGTTTTTTGAAGACTAGGGTAACATTTGCTATTTTCCAGTCCTCAGATACCTCTCCTAATCAAACAGTCTTTCAAAGAGAATTGTTAACAGCCTTGCTATGGTGTCGACGAGCTCTCTCAGCACTCTTGGATGCATCCTGTCAGGGCCCATGGACTTGTGAATGTCAAGCCTACCTATGCGTTCTCTAATCCAATTCTCTTTGACCAAGACAGTGTCTTCCTTTCAATGTTCCTTTAGCCTTATCTCTTGGGTCAGACGTCTGGTCTTGTCAGTGAAGACTGAAGGAGTAAGAAGCTCTGAACAAATCCTGAAGGGACCTTTTCAAACAAGGTTGCTTGTTTTCTGCCTTCCCTTCTTTCAAATTCCAGTCCTCCGTCTCAAATTCACATTCTTAACAGCTGCTTTGCTCTACAGTGAATGCTAGACATTTGTTTTTGAGTTACAGGACATCAGCTCAACACATTAAAAATTTTGCTCCTCCTTGTAGTATTACAAAATTTCTGCACAAACAGAAGGTTTGGAGCTTTCATCTCTCCTAATGTAAATAATTTAATTTCATTCATTTAATTTTTAAGTGTTATTAAGGTTTTGGAGTGGTTTTTTGAATTTGTTAAACTAGTCTTGAGTTAACATTTTTAAGAAGTCACAGAAAACTTCTAGTACCTTGCAATTTCCTTTTGAAGTATATTACATATATAAGTATATTAAAAATACAATACTTGATTGTGAGAACTATTGTGCCATGTTCCAGTCTTGGAGTGAATTTTACAGCTAGGTTATAAACCCAGAGAAGAGAGGGTTTTAACGGAAATAATTCTAACTCTGCCCACCGAACTGCTGTTGGAATGACACAGTGCATCTGCTACTTTAGTTTTCTATTTTTCCTCTATAAGGACAAATACATCCATTTCAGAAGGTGGAACTTTTGAATAAAAACAAAATTGTTCTGGTAGTATTGTATCGTGAAACTATATTCAGTTTATTCAGCTATTAATTTTCTCCTAAAAATCACGTTGCACTTCTGAGTATTACATTTTGCCTGTTAAAACTGGCTCCAGGCAAAGCAAGGACTTTACCTAAATGGACAGGGTAACATGAATAATCGAGTACCAATGCATTTCCTACGACTTAAACATAGTGTGATGTCAAATACACATCAGTGTTCCCTTTACAACTAGTCTGATAAAACCATCTTGCAGAATTTTTCTTTTCTTTTTTTTATTTGATTGAGCATAAAGACAAGCAGCTCCATATCAGAATTCACTATGTATTTTCCCCTTTTTCTTAGGGAAAGAATCACGTGTAGAGTCGGGGAACCTGTGATAGTAAAAGTAATGACACTTCATTAATAATAAGATTAATTCATATCAAGAACTTTCACCAAATGGCTGTTGATTTAGGATTTTAAGTTTTCTTCAGTATGTAAAAAATTTATTAAAGGCACACAGAGGTTTAATATGCAAGGCCTGTATATTTCTTCTAATCTAAAAATCTATTTAATGCCTAAACTTCATAGCTGGTTCCTGACTGCAGGTTTTATCAATTTTAATCCTCTGGAGAATTTATGTGCTACATAAACCAGCATTAGAGATAGTAAATCAAAATAGAATACTTTGGAATGTAATTTTCCGAGCCACTTATTAAAATCTTCTTTATGAAATATATAGGGCATACAATTTTTGTAGAACCAGATTGAAATTGTAATAAGTAATTCTAGTCTTTCCTGTTTATCGACAGACTAATCTTTACATTTTTACGTATGATGGCTACAAACATTTTAAATTTTATGAAGCAGATGCACATTAAACCAATCCTTTTGATCAATGTGAGAGTCTAGAAAAGATTTTCATTATCAGTCATACATCTACAAGTATAATAATCTTACAGGCATATATCTTGCTTATGACTATTAACTAGCACAGGCTATTAGGGTATTAATTTACTATTTGATACATAATGTTTTTAATTTAGATGACACAAAGGTTTGAGTACACATCTCTTATCACCCAACATATTTACTAGTTTGCAAATCAGACTTGTAAAATTCATTCATGTTGAATGAATATACCGTAGTCCATCATAAAATGTGTAAGCAGTGAAGAAAATATTTGACATTTTCAGATGAGCTACCCTTTGATCTACTATTGCAGTTGAAAGCAATATATGTTGTATCAATGAGACTAATAATTTTTTTAACACTGATTTGGTAGAAGTTTAGATACATGGGCCAGTGCTACAGACTTCCCTGCATTTTTTGTGTTACTAATAGGAGTGAAAGTAATTTCGCTATGCTACCTACATACATCTTATTATATGAGAATAATATAAATAGTAGCATGTGATAGAGACATGCACTCTGCTAATCATTGAAAAGTTTGATAATTATATAGCCAGATCTTTTATGTTGTTTTGGTGATATAAAATTTAACTTATTTTAAGACTGAGATAAGTTCTCTTAATTTCATTGGAACTTTACTTCAGAATAAGACCTGCAGTTTTTTTCACATTCTGCATTTCTATTTCTCATTGAACATATTGAAAATTAGAATATTCTAAAACAGTACTGTACTGAGTATTATTGAAAGGATTGTATTAACTAATCAATATACACTAAACATGGAAAAAGAAAAAGGTACCTGATTGTTCAGCTACAAGCACCTACTGATATGGGTTTCCTTTGGGGTGTCTTTGTTGCACATTTTAATTCTATCAGTACTGACAGGATGAATATCTCTTTTTAGTTGAAGGATTAAGAGTTTTGTTTTAAATCTTTGTTTGGAACCAAAGCTAGAAAACAACACAACACATGCAAGTGGTCCTCTTTTATGTTAATAATTGTTGACTTCAGATTTCATAGTAGACTAAAGCCAGTGTCTTTTTTTTTTTTTTTCTGCAAAATCACTGCCCTAAGTAACTCAAAATGTCTCACAAGATTAGCAAGATCTTCAATATTATTCCTTAAATGTTTATGCAAATTTTCAGTTTCTTGCAGTTGAATTCTCATTTCTAAAAGCTGCCCTTTTTACATTTTCTGTTAGCATAAGGTTAAACTAGGGGCTGGTTGCTAGTAATCACACAGTCCTTTCTCTTTAAGAACAGAGAAAATGGCAATTTACCAGGAGCTGCAGAGCTCTGTTAATATTTCTTCAAGTATTTCCTCCATGACTGTGGGCAAATTTGTTTCTTAATTCCTTATGGAGTCATCCTTTACAAACTGCCAACCAGCACAACTATTTGTACTGCTTATCTTAGGTTGCATAAGCATTTGTGTGTGGTCAGGTGCAGAGAGTCATATTTCCTTACTGTGAGCCAGCCTCCTGTCTGAAGCTTTAAAAGCCTGTAGCTGAACTGCTGTTGTGAGAGGACATATTTGAGCAAGACTAGCCCTGTATGAATGGGATTTTGGAGCCTACTCTGGTTTGTGCTCTACAGAAAGAGAGCCAAGACACTTCTGGTTTCATCTTGCTTCAGAAATATCTTTCAAGTCACAAGTAGGTGGGCTGGTTCTGTTCTTTTGTCTTAAACACAGCATAAATAGAGTTTCCATAGTCAAATTGACTAGGTACCATGTTGATTACTTTGACTGCCAATTTAATTTGAATGAGAAAGTAATTTAAATAGTGTAGTTTATCTGTCCTGAAAGTTAGATCATATTTTTAAAGAAAAACAACTAATTTGCTTAAATTTATACACTGTGCCAATAGCCATAGCTGGATTCAGAATTAAATGTGCCAATGTGCTGACAAAACTGCAGCTTTCTTTTTATTTTGCTCCAGGTTTTAAAAAATGGAGATTTTTTTTTTTTTTTATTTTTGGTGAGAAAAGTAACAAGTAAATTAACTGAATTCAACTCAAATATGTGAAAAGCCCCTTTATGGGGCCTGTAGCTCCTGTGCTTTCTTACTGACCAATGTATCAATAACAAAACACTATGCCTGACTTTGTGTTACAGAACTGTTATGCGATTCATAAAGTTTCATTTTATGTTTATTTTGGTTTTCATCTGACAAGAAATTTATCATGATTGGTTACAGCACTTCCAATACCTCAGTGCAGATGTCTCAGAACTCTAAAACAGATCTAGTGATACACCATATCTTGTATGAAACTAAAGCTCAATTTTGTTTAATAACAAGCTTATCTTTTAGACTTCTGACAGAGACCAAGGATGAGTCCATTTTCTAGTCCTCTTTGCAGTCCTCATCTAACATGCAAGTTTTAATACTGATCTGACCAGTGTTCACTGTGCAGAAATCAACAATCTGTGAGCACTTTTGTTGAACTCATCCTTACAATCAAGCCTGGAAGAGAGGGCAGAATTGCTTTAAAACCCTCATTTGCACTGCGATCATCACAGTTCTGTACCATGAAAGTCTTCCATAATGCATAGCATTCAAATAGCTTGAGGGCTCTTCTAAACTGCCCTGGCTTATGGTAAGATAAGGCAAAAGTTCTGGAAATCTGATCTTCCTGCCATGAACTTCTTCAGCACACTTTTTAAAAAATGATACCCCTTATTTGGGCTGTTTTAGCCTTCTGCTTGAAATTTGTTACTCAGAGTTTGGATGGTCTGTCATCAAGTATATAGTACGAACAGTTGACATTCAAAATTTCACCTGCAAACACCAGTGATTTGAGTACTGGGCTTTTAGTTTCCTTCTTTTATTTTAAATCTTCCCTTCAGTACAACTTTTGTCACTCAGCTAACTTCTTACTCACTGAATATAATAATATATAAAATACATTTTAAAAAGTATGTATAAAAAAATAATTCAAATATCAATGTTGCTTTTATATGACTATGTTTCCAGGATGTACAAATGTAGCCTTTCACGAAACCCTGCTGAGTGACATTAACTCTAAATTTCCTAGCCTACACGTTTCATTAGTGCTACAGAATTACTGGGATTTTCCCTCTCCAAGTGCTTGGCAGTTGCATTTATTTGGTTCTAATTTCTCAGGGCCTATAAAGTGGCTTCACAGTTTTTTACATATAGCTTAGAGTTTCTATGTTGACAGAAATGAGCAATACTTTTCCTAACAAGGATTTATCACATGTAAATTAGATATGCTAGTTGCATATCTAACACAAACTGAAAAATCAGAATTCTTCTTAAAACTGGCCAGATATGATGAAAATGGTGCCTCTGAAGTGCGCTGGATTTCTGAGTAGCTGTCAGTTTGGCCACATGCGTGCCTCTCTGTTACTCAAGATCTTTTGTATAAACATCATTTATAGCTGCTACTCATAAGAATTCAAAAAGTCTGCTCCTGGGAGGGGTATCTTTGCATACAGGCACATTGCACAGGGCCATTTTTTACCTTTGAAGCAGTCTTATCCTTCTGAGTATTAAGGTACAGCCATTTGATAAATATAGATGTCATACATCAGAAATAATGCAAACTGAACAATTGTCAAAAGGAACAATTCCATATTGCCAACATTGCTATCCCACCTTCTGATGTGAATGAAGGTGAAACATGGAAGATTCTTGGAAGAGAGTTGCACTCACTTTTTATTTAGAAAAAAAAGTACTCCAAACATCATTATACTCCAGACTGATGAGCTAAATTAAAGGAAAGGAAAAAGTATATTTAAAAAAATTAATGAAAAGGGGAGACATATTGATATCTCTCTATTCACAGTTACAGCAGAGGAAGAAGTAAAATGTTATTGACTGTTTCTTCACAAAAAAATCAACCAGCAGTTTGGAATCAACACATACATAATCTCAGAATTCCATAGAGGAGGAAGAAATGAAACAAACAAGAATAGAACAGAAATAACCATACAGCTCTAGGCTAGATAGCAAAGATCACCTTTACAAAACGGGGAGAAAGTATAACATTTCCAACATAAATTTTTCACATTTGCAACTTCCATGAAGTCAGGCTAGCAGCAAGAAACACTAGAAATCCTAAAATTTCTAATGCAGTAATGGTAAAAAGTATCGCTTTGGGATTCATAATCCACACCATTATTTTTATACATTCCATTCAGGAAATAAGAGACTGGAATTTTGTTTTCTTGTTTGCTTAAAATTACCAAGCTGAAGAATATGGTCTAAAATTCTCAAGTTTGTGGTCATCAAGGGAGAATATTATAGTGCTTCAACATGACAGGTAGACAAATGGAACAGAGACTTTCATTAAATCTTCCTTTCTTGACAAATGAGTGCATAAGAAGTCATCATTCTTAGTACCAAATTTTCCATAAATAAATAGCTAAGCACCAAACTCGACTCAGAGAAACAGGGACAGAGCATTTGATTGTAAGCCTAACTTCTTATCCCACTTGACAAGCATAGCTAGAAGAACAAAAAATGTGAGAAGTTACATTTAAATATAAAACTTAATGTTGTGTTTGTGTTTGTTCCAGATATTAGAAAAAATATAGACTGTGATTATATAGGCTGTTGACATGTATGCACTGTGCACACTATGTATTTCATTTGAATTATGATTCACAAGAACACAAAAGCTAATACATCATTTTTTCAACCTTTAAAAAAATGCTGAAATAAAAGGCATTATCAGACTGTGACATAGAAAGTCTACCTTTTCTAAGTGCCTGCTGCTTGAATTTCAACATATGGAAAGTAGCCATATGTGCTAAGCAAACCAGGGAAAGCTGTTAGAGTGTTTGAGTACTATGTTCAGCACACTAGAATACCAGTAAAGTTTTCTACCAGTTCTTTCCACCATTCATCATTATTTATTACTGTTATTTAAATGAAAACCAGTCACTCCCTTAAAAAAAAAAAAAAAAACCAAAACAACAAAAGCCAACCAAACAAAAAACTCAACACAACAAAACACTGATAGACAGTTGTAGTTCTGGGGAACCAAAGTCACAGTTCAGTTTATAGTGGTAGGACAGGTAGCAGTATTGAAAAAAATTAGGGCAAATCTTTTGGTCTTTCAGTCTGGAGACTACAGAGGAAACATCAGGTTACTGTAAAGGCTATGCTCAGGTAAAGCACCAAAAGAGTTTTTACTAACTCGTTAAGCAGCTTACAACCAAATTTATTTTTACTTGCATTGATGTACCTATTTGTTGGCTTTGTTGATTAGAATGAAAAAAGTATGACTAACGTATTACAGACTTTGGCCTCTGTGGTTGTCTGACGATGCTGTTGGAAAAAAAAATTATATTCATTTTATATTCCTTTTCATTTTCAAAACAGAAATACCATCTACTTATCAGGAAACTGTTGGGCATTCTAACCACATTAATAGCATTCACAATAATTGAAGACTGCCCCATTCTATTGAATGAACATGCACATGCATCATATGCAAATGCTGAACTTAAGCATTTAGTTGGAATTATAGATTGGGTTTCATCAGTCTGATATGAGCTACTAGTTTAGTAAGAGCTCATAAGTATTTCAATATTTTGAATATGTCAACAGTCTCAGAATGGTCATAGTTGTATAAATTTAGCTAAAATACCCTTCTTTATTTTCTTGTCAATATTCCAGTAATTCAGAAAGAGCAAGAGACAGTGAGAAAGACTGTTACATAGATGAGATACTGAGGTAACAGATATCAGTAAAGTACTTTTTTTTTTTTTTTTACTGATACCCAGTAGAGACTCACAAATAATGGATACAGTCAAAAAAGATAAGTTAAGAAGCCCAAACAATCTATCAACACAAGTGGACTACTTACAGAACTAATTGTATGTCTCTAAACAGCAACACATATAATTTTTGGGGTTTTTTACAGAACATATAATTTTGGGTCTTTTATTTTTATTCAACTGTTTGTGAGTAAAACTTGGCCATTCTACGATTCTGCAAGGGAAAATGGTCATTTTTATGTTGTGCAGCAAGCTGTTGCAAGCTAGCTTGAGATGGCTTAGGCTGATATTTGCTTGAGTGATTGTTTGAACATAAGAAAATGTGGAAAATGTGGAAACTAGTAAAATAAAAGAGGAATCCAAAGGGAAGAAATAGCTTCTGCATATCTTCGAATATTAAAATAAGCCAATATTGCAGACAGATATTTTGAGGTAGATTTTCTTCTGACTGCAAATAGGAACTTTATAGAAATATACAAGAATGCAAAGGTTGTTTATTAATTCTGGACACTAGGCAAAGCATCTAGAAATGTGAGGGTTTAAAATAATTAAAAATGATTTATCTATAATTTTTTAAAAGGTGAAAACTGCTAACATTATTCAGCCTTCCATAGTTTTGTTTTCTTTATTATAGAAACCAGAAAATAAGACCAAAATCCTTCTGGTAAAGATTGAGCTGATTATAAGATAACATCAATATTCTCTTAAGTTTTCCATTATTTTTCTAAATAGTTCTGAACACATGAGAACAATACATTCACCCCAAGAAACACAAAGAAATTATTTTTTTTTATTTTGACAGGAAGAACATTGCTGTTTGCATGACCCGATAATACAAACTAAGAGACATATGTTTGTTTGTTGAGTTGCCATCTACACCTTCATTCTGTATTTCTTTTAATGTGTAAAGCTTGAGGACATAAGTGTTGCTCTGGATCTTCCTCTTCTGACCATACAGATAGTTATGACTGTAGTTATAATAGTACGCTAATTTATCAAAGATTCTTAATTAATAAAGAATTAATAAACCATCAGTATAATTTCTAAACCTGCAGATATGTAAATTATGCAATCGTTTTCTTCATTAAAAAAAACCCACAAAATACAATGTTCTGTATTTGTATATTATAATTTTATTTCTTGATTTAGAATTTGATATATACATTGCATCTCACATGCATAACAAAATGTGAGCAGCAAAGCATGAAAGTGCAGGACAGAGAATCTGAATAATATAATATGAGGCATAATATTTAGGCTTAGTATTTAAAAGCAGAAATGGAAAATATTTTGAAGTTTTCCTGTTTATACTTTTTGACATATTCACATTTTTGAAGAATAAATTGTTCAATAACTTTACAAAAACACCTTGAACTTTTTTTCAAAACTTCCATCTTTCCTACAGTGCCCAACACTAGCATGTACCACCATTTTGAAATCCATTTTACACAGTAATTGATCTTCAATTTAGGGAAAAAAAAAAAAAATTGGAAGTCTTACTTTTCAGTTATTCCTGAGAGAGATACAGTACAAACAGGCAGATGTAGCCATAGCCAGTGAGGCACTTGGAATGCACTTGAAAACAAGACAATTGTTAACTCATATTAGCCCAAATATCTGGGTGGCAAAGATCATGAAAATAAGAAAATCTCTGAATTTGAGAAAGTCAAAATATATTCCACTCATATTTGGAGTGGAATTTCTCAGCTGCATGATTGCAGTAATGCCACATAATGCTGTTCTGCATTTGTAAATGAAAATAACTCCTCAGGCTGAAGCTCCAAGAATTTATTTTTTTTTTGGTTTTGGTTTGTTTTGTTATTACTGTGTGACCCTGGAAAGCCATTAAGGACTAAACTACAAAAGAGGATTAGATCATGTGTTTCGCAGCAGTGAATTAAAACCCCAAGTTAAGTGCCTGGAATTGCAATGTACTATATTTACAGATTCCACACAGCCAGACAGTCTTCTTAGATGGACATTAACTTAATCATTCAGTCAGAAAATGCAAAAGATGGCAGAATTTCTTATCCTCCACCTCAAGACTGAAAATATTTTCAGACATCAAGAATTGCAGGTCATGATCTTATCACATAAGTAGATGTCTCCACCTACTTTAAGAAAAATTTCATCATATAGTCTTTACTTTTTTCCCTGCGTAATTTTAAGGGAAAAATACATTTTTAGAAAAACATGTTAATCTTTTCTTTTGGCGTGACAGTGCTCTTACAATTATGCAATAAATCACTTAGTGCAGGCCCCTGCTTGGGATGTGAAGGCATATGTTTAATTCCTTTTTCTACTTCAGGACAGCTCAGTCTGTTGTCTTTTGCTTGTGCACTGCTGTAATTGCTTTTAGCTATTTTGAGTTCTGGTCTCCCGATTCTTTTGAAGTTGTCCCACAGTTCAAAACCCAACCAAACAACCAAGCAAACAAACAAGCAAGAGCTTCTTCCAAAGGGAAAGAAAGATGGAGAATGACATCAAAGTGCAGTGATTAGGGTTCCCATCCAGATGGAGGGGATGAAGATCTGTTTATACATTTTCACTGTATGATGGACTAGACTGAAAGCTTCCCCATCTCCATTATTTTCAAGGCAAACCCTGGCTTCCAGATGTGTACAAGTCTGCTTTTCCTTGAGTCCAGTCTGAGACTTATGTCGCCTCCTTGGAAGCAGGTTTAATATTTAAAACTCTGGTACATATCGAGTTTAGGTGTCTTATGAGGTAAGTGCCCAGTGCTGTTTTAAAGCCTGAAATTTTAATTGTATGGGTCTCAATCCTACTTAAATACTGCCAAAGAACCTAACTCATTTTAGAAGAGCTAGACCTTCTGCTGCATGTCTGAGTCTTCCAACCCCCTTCAGTACAGCTCTGTGCCTGAAAGCCATGATAAAGATGATTACATCAAAATCTACATTTGACTGAAAAATGTCTATTTGACCCATAAAGAATGTAGCAGGATTTGTACATAAAATCATTGAGTTTTATATATTGGAGAAAGCAGCTGGCAGGGACCAAGGGAGAGACCTTAAAAACCTTGTGGTATGCATATTAATTCTTGGTTTTATCTTAACTGAAAAGGTTAAAGTCAAGTGTCCTTACCTGAAGAACTTTTTGGTTTAGTATTTAATAACATAATTTAAAATGTGCATATGCTGAACATTATTTGATAGCAAAAATGACATTCCCAGACAGTGCAGTGAAGTATAAAGGATAAGACCCAGTAGGGGTTTGTGTCTGTCCTGTGAGCAGCAGATAAAATACCCTTTTCTTGCAAGTGTTCTCATCCCTTCCACTCTCCAAGCCCTTCAGCTATAAAGCTGCAGTCTGATTTAATAGCTTTTCTTGCAAATGAAAATGTGTTTTAAGTATTTAATGTGTTCTATAACTGCTATTTTGTTTCTGTCATTTAGTCAAGTTCTTCATGTTCTGATAGCAAGACCAAACACGCACATGACAACTTTTCCATTCATATGAAGAAAAACAATAAAATTATATATTTCACTCACACACACAAACACATACACACACAAAAAAAAAATTCAGAAGACTGCATCTTTTTCAAACGATGATGTTTAGAATTATATTTGAATTTTTAATTTTGTACTTTACTGCATTTAATCTCTTAATGACATCTATTGTAGTTCTTCAGAAAAATCATGTATACTCATATACAGCTTGAACATGTATTCTAGAGGACCAGATTCAACCAAATTCAAGGACTAACTTGGTGAATTTTCTCAGGAATATAAAACAGATAATAATATTTTCTTTCTTACAATTTTTTCTAATTTTTCTATTTGAATAATGTAGGAATTATCTGAACATAGAATTCTTATGAAGTGACAGTGGAACTCTGTCTTTTCTGCAATCAATATTCCTTAATCACTGAGTATTTTGCCTTTTGGTTCTTACATTCAAGGAAAACCTAATTTCTGAAATCATATTAGTACAATAGAATTTTAATTTTTCTATGTGAAAGTAAAATTCTAAACTTCAATTTATTAAGGACTTTGATCCTATGAGTTTTAAGGGAAGAGAGGAAGAAAGAAAATTGAAAGAATTGTTCTGCTTTTCTTAAAATTTAAACTTAGAATTAAGTCTTTGGGTTGTTTTTTTTTTTAAAATTTTACCTAATATTACATTGATTTGATTTTTTTTTTAATTCAGCTGATTCATGCACATTTGCTCAGTGCAGCTGTGTGAGATAATTATAGTAATTCTAGATACAGATAAATTTGTATAGTCAAGATTTATCTGCCGTTAAGTAAAATAGAACAGACAATGGGATAGAATACACTGACATATAACAATAATGATAGTTATTTTACTCTAGGGTCACTATAGATTATGAAGAAATAATCTTCCAGTCAGTTTTACTCCATTCTTTTTCCACTAACCCAAAGCGAAGTGTCTCAAGGCACTCAAAATTAGAAATGCGAATAGAAGGTGCTCACTGAAACACTATGTGAATGTTCTTAATCAGTAGCATAAGAAAATATCTGCTTGCATTTAAGCAGAAATGTCTTCAATTTTTGAAATAGAATAAAGGTAGAAATGTAGACCAGTAAAATAAAAGATTGCCCTGACTATCTGAAGACTACCTAACTTTATTTGGTTTGGAGTGGTGGTGGCTGTGTTTGTTTTGGTTTGTTTGTTTAGTTGGTTGGTTATTGTTGTTTTGTACTAGTAGGCAAGTGATTTCATCTTTGAACCAAAACATTACACCCTGAGACACTAAACTCTTGAGCTGAAGTCATCTCTTATTAAAGATTTGTTGATAACTGACTTTTTCAGCCAGGGGTCTTTCAACTTTCAACAGGTGTCCAAGAGTTCTACTGCAATAATAATTAATGACAGCATATCTTATGTAGATATAGCCAAGACTAATGTGGTAGGCTACTCATGAACAAGATTGATTGATTTATTTCATCGAATGCTGATGCTTTTCATTTGTTTGTTTGTTTGTATTTTCCCCATGAGATGAAGCTGAAAAAATTATTTGAAAGAAAATCCATTTAAATTAGATCATCAGTTGGCTGTCACAGATAAATCAGTCCTTGTATTCTTAAATTCATAGTAAAGAAGAGATTTCTATTATCATTCAGCTTGAAACCATAGATTAGAAATGTCAAGAGACTTCGTTGACAAATCCAATCAGAAGTAAAACAACTTTTCGAAAAAAACACTTATCTTGTGGTAAAGACTTGAAGAAACATCGGAAGCCCTTTCTAACGTTTTTCTTCTTTTTCTTTGAAGAAGAAAATCAAAAACAAAGAAGAAAGCCTTATTTTGAAACAAACTTTTTGATCCTGTTAACCTTGTTAAAATATGTTACACGCACAAAGACCTGTTTCTGTTCTGTATGCCAGTATTCACAATCAGTGACAAAATTACCCAACACCCATTTATTCCTCTGAGAAGCCCACATTGTTCACTAAAGGCATATTTAATTAAGAATAATTTTCAATCCTTTGATCACTTTCATGGTTCTTCTTTGAATTATAAAATTATTTCGATACCCTTCTTAGCTGCAGAAATCTGAATTGAACACCAAGATCCAACAATAAAAAGTAGTGCCAAATGCATACCATCTGCTATATGATGTTATAATTTAAATTCATCCAGCAATTAATTTATCAGCATATCAAAGCAAAAAAAATCACGAACGCAGTCACTAATTTTTTTCTCAAATCACAGTATTAAACCATGCACAAGACTGCAGATCTGCCTTTAAGAAGATGCACACTTCTTTTCTTTTGTCCCAAAAAATTCTGATAATTTTTTATTAGGGGTTTTACTTTCTACTTTTTTCTTTTTGCCATTTGCAGATGTGTTTAATCACAATTTTGTATTTTGCTTTCCCTTTTTTCTCTTCAGTCTGCTTTTTAATGGAAATGTTGAATAGCATACAATAAAGATCTGATCTCAGGGACATACTAGAAGGACCAAATTTGATTTGATGTTAATTTCTCACTTGTGTTTGGGTTTCAGTGGGTTTCAGAGCTAGTTTTCTTCTTAGTAGCTGGTGCAGTGCTGTGTTTTGGAATTGGTTTGAGAATAACATTGATAACACACTTATGTTTTGGCTGTTGTTAAGTAGTTTTCGTCCTAAGTCAAGGACTTTTCAGTATCCCAAGCTCTGACAGTGAGAAGGTGGACAAAAAGGAAGGATCATGGCCGGGACTGCTGACCTGAACTGGCCAAAGGAATATTCCATACCATATTTCACACCATAGATGATCTTACCAAGTACATAAAGTGAGGACAGTTGGCCAGGAGCCACTGATGGCTGATCGAGGATCATCGGAGCATCAGTCAGCAGGTGATGAGCAACTCTGTTGTGCATCACTTGTTTCTCTTGGGTTTTATTCCCCTCTCTCTCTCTCATTTTTATTATTATTATTACTATTAGTAGTAGTAGCCATATATTATTATATTTTGGTTAAATTTTTAAACTGTTCTTATTTCAACCCACAAGGCTTACATTTTTTTTTTTTTTTCTGATTCTCCTCCCCACTGGGGTGGGGTGGGAAGCAAGCAAGCAACTGTGTACTTAGTTGCCATCTGGGGTTAAACTATGACAATATTCTCAGATCTAACTTATAATTTTAAATCTTTTAAATATGCACTTAATTAAAATATCATATCTTATGAAGCTGCACGAAAATCTAGGTGCATTAAAACACTAATATCTTTATCAACAAAGCCTCTAATTTCAAACTGATTTTAACAAGTTCCATTTACCTCAAATTCAAGCCAATTGGCTTTGATCCTGTGACCTGAAGCCTATTCTCACCAATCTACAAGTTACATCACTTAGAATCGATATCACATGAGATATCACAATATCTATGATAATGGTCCCTTCCCAGAATTCCTCTAGAAACTAGAGCTTTCTCAGTACAGCAAGGATCTAAGAGGTGGGAATTTTATTTGTATTACCCTCTCCCACATTTACATTTATAAAACAGACATAAAAAGAATAAACTCAAAATTTTCTTCCAATAAGTCAAAGAAAGTAAGATATCCTGAACATCATACTTTGCTAAACAGGGAAAAAATGAAGTAATGAACAGTACATGACAGATCCTTGTAATTTTGCGTAATCAGCAGGGCAATGAATGCAGCTGAGACTCTACAGACGGTTGCTGTTAGAACGAGATAATTTTTAGTAGTTAAACACTAACTTTACCCTGTTTGTAGTCTTGCAAGATTAATGGAAAATCAACACTCCTGATCTATATAATTCCTTGCTTGGCTAGGTTCAGGTTATCTGCTTGAATTTTCCAGTTAAGATGTCTAAATTTTCTACAGTTTCTGGATTTAATCTCATTACAAAGTTAAGTTTTAAATCACTTACGCTACACTTATTTCCACCTTAGTTGACTCATTTTTAAGAATCTGAAATACCATTTTAGATAGAATGATTGTGGAGTTTTTAAAAACATGCTAAAATATTCCTTAGATCTCATACCTGTATTTTTTCAGTTTAAATTCCTTTGCACACTTAATACAACTCCAAACTTTCCCCTTTAAAAAGTATGCTTTTCTGATCTAGACATTCTTGAAACCGCGTCCTTGCTGAGTTTTTTTGTGTTCGTTGACCTATTCTTGAAGTTACTATCGTAGAGACAATGAGCACATGGATCCAATGACACTACATTATTTGTACCCTGATGAATTACTCACCTGACAGTTGAGTGTACAGCTGTGCACAATAAAAATATAATCTGTGTTACCAAATTTTAACTATAATTATTACTACGGAGTTTTGTATGTGAAACCACAGATATTCAAAAACAGACACGTTTGCTTCTCAAAGAGATGTTGTAAGTAAAATGCAACACAACACAAAGGAAAAGTGCCACTCACAGAAGGAAGGTCATAGAAAGAGAAGATTCTGGTGTTGTTGAATGCCCTAAGACATGGTACTTTGTCCTTGAAAAGAATTAAGAGATTGCTTTTATCAGACATATAGATTTCATTTGGGGGAAAAATCAAGAATGTTTGCAGAATCAAGAACAATTGCAGAAGTGCCTGATTATTCTTATCCAGTCAGTGGATTTTAAATCTGTGCCTATTACTTCCTCCTCTTCATCCAAGTTCCATACTGATTAGAGTAAAGACAGACTTTTGCTCTCAAAATATGGAACGTCAATCAGACAGCTGTTTTGAAGTATTTCGAAGTATTTCTAACTGCATCTCTTTTTTTTTTTTTTTTTTCCCCCCTTTGGAGAGAAAGGAAGCAGTATAAAAGTTTCCCTCCTTCCCCCAGTTATGTTGCCAGACTGTAATCCACAATTTCCATCATACAGCAATTTGGACGCCAAGTCACTGCCCACCCCTGGCCTTTTAGGATAATGTGGAGTGTGACTGCCAGTGAGTGCAAAATTATTACAAAGTTTTTACACGGCAATGGTAAAGAGGGAGAGGAGGTAACAGTTTTACAGTGTGATACATAAAGTTAAGCTCTTTACTGGTGGGGAGAACCACTACCCTTAAGATTATAACTATGTTCACTGATTCCATCTTATACCTTTAAGATCTTTGCATATAGAGAGGTATTACTGAGGAGCTGTTTCTATCTGGGCTAAGGAATTAAGGCCAGCAGCAGTGGGAGAGTTAGTTTTCACTTCAATAGCTCAGGAACCCAAGGGGCTGGCATGCCCTTCTGTCTTTTGAGATTTATGATAGTTTTGTGACATGGTGCTTTTATAAAAATCCTTTCATCTTTTTTTCCTACTTGATTATATCATAACAAAAGATGCTCACACGTGTAATTATGCAAAGTATATCCACTCCTTTTGGAGTCATTTGTTTCAGCATACCATCTTAATGTGCACACAAATCATAGTAATGACTGATTGCTAATCCTGCACCTGCTGTGGTTAAAAGCAAGGAGAGAAAAGGGCAATACTCTGACCCTGATATCAATAATATTCCATAAGTATTAGAACCTCAATTTACCCTTATCACCAGGGACCAAGGTAATGCCAAACTATCTGTCCACTCTACAATTTCTTAAGCAGCCAGAATGTGGATAGGGCTGGCTATAAATACAATATTAACCAATGCACAGGCATGGAATATTTCTTCTCTGATTGTGCATGAAGAAAAGTAAATCTGTACATCCCCATCTTGAACCTAGTATCTGTATGTTTCTTAGGGTTGTCACAAGAAAATAATTACAGTACTTGTCTCTATGTTGACTCTCAGTGAGGACCTACTGTCTCATGTCTCACATATGGTTTTGCTACTTCATTAATTAAAGCACCGTTCAAAAAAAAGCTGGTTTAACTTTCAGCTAATAAGTAGAAAGTATGAAAAAATTAACTGATCAGTCAGCTGTCCATTCTTTGACCCGGGCAGTGGAAATGGCAAAACTTTTTCAGATTGCAAGAAATAGAACTCACTATCACAGTAGCCCAAGCGTGAATCTAGGTTTGGTAAACCAGGAATGTTTATATCCAAAAGAACTTGCTAATATGTTCAAGATTGATTAAAAGTTAATAACACTTTAAAGAAAACAGAATAGAAATAAAGGTCCATTTTAGAGTATATCTGTAGAGCCCATGTGCATTACAAATCTACATAGATATTTATTATTTATGGGAGCTTAGGTTCCAAAAACATCATGTGTGTCTTCCTAAAACTTTGAAAGACTGATTTCATTCCTTTTACAGCTTTTTTGCAAGATAAAGTAGGTCATGCTGAGTTCCATATTGCTAGCTTTCTTTTACTGCTCAAGCTTACATATTTAGCAGTACATTATTCCAACACTGCAAATTGCAATGTAATATTTTTACTAATCACTGAAAAAGTGGCCAAACTTGCCCCTTCATGTTCAAAAGGTAAACAGCTTCTATAAATACAACCAGAATATTACTTTCTACTGCTTGTACTATTGCAAAGGCAATACTTGCACAGAGTAAACCAGAACCTTTCATGGTTTATTCATCACTCTGAGAACTAAGCTTTGTTGCCAAAAACCATACAGCTGGTTTTTGTTTCAGAAGGCGAGTGGTTTGCCCTAAAGTTTAGCTTCCAGATTTTATCTGTATTCCTTATATTTACAGAAAAAAATAATAAATCTATGTCATCTATATCTATATCATCTAAATCTATAATCATCTATATCTATATTACCATCTATATCTGTATCTGTATGTAATATATATATATATGTGTGTGTGTGTGTGTGTTTTACTTGCAAGTTAACAAATTTTGGCTAATTTTAAACATATTGCACTGTACTGTTGTAGGTTCCTCAACTTTCAATAAGACTACTTAAATAGTGTTTCTATGAAAATTTATTTTATTTATTTGTATTTGTTCATGAATAGTTAAATACTTCTACAGTAAACTGTTTCATCACTCAGGTTTATGCCACATAACCACGTTTGGAGGTTTTGTTGCTGTTGTTGTGTACTTGTTTTGACTCACAGCCATACACAGGTTTGGTTATTTTTATATAATCTTTGAATGATTTGTTCAAAGAAAAACAAAAAGCAATGAATATATTCAAATCTAGTCCAGAGTTCAATAAAGTCAAGGTACAAAATAATTTGCAGTGTTTCCACTAACAATTTCATTTTTTGTAGAAAAATGTGCATTAATAAAGTAGCAGTAGCCTTGACCATATTTAGCCATATTATTCACATCAATTTTTTACATCCTCACATTATTATTGTTTACTCTTTTATTTTAACCCTTAATGAAGGAAACAAATCCCTTGAAGTCACATGACTTCAGGCACGTGACTAAGGCTTCTAAATATGTGTTGTACAGAGAATACATTTTCTGTAGTGCCTGCACATGGATCCTCAGAGTTGTCAAGTTCCAAAATCAGGGACTACAAAACACACTGGAATAGAATTGTAAAACACAAGTAAAACTATTTAGGACATTAGTAACTTCTGCAGCTTATATTGTGTTCAGTGCTGACACAATTTTGCCGTTATCAGAGAACTACCCAGGGGAGTTTTAAATAGTTCAGATAAGTCACACGTACTGAGGATACATCAGTAGCTGTGGTGTAGTTTCTTATCCCAAGAAAAAAAAAAAAAGTAAGTGGTGTCTTTCAAAATTTTTTAATTTTATGTGGCTACCCTGTGAAACAGGTTCAGTTAAGTACCTTTTATATTCAAGGGATCAAAAAGAACTTTTCACTATTTTCACAGATACAAAAATTAGAGAAAGAATAGATTTCTGTGAGGGGGACCTCTTTCGAAATTATAAAAGAGATCATTAATACATAGTGAGACTGAGTTCAGTGTAAAGCTGGAATAAAATTATGAGTATGATTTATAAACCACTGAAATAAGGGTTCATAATAGAAGTGCTGACACAGCAAAAGCAAGGATGGACCAAGTGTTTTTGTCATGAGATAAAACTCCTGGAGGTGCCCTATGAAGTTAAAAAGCAATATTAGTAATATATTGCTTGATGTATCTAAACCCCTCCACATCTAAGCCCATCCCATATATATGCCTTCTCTATATAGTGGAAAAACATTCATTGTGAAATTTTTGCATGTGTTAGGAGAATATCTTCAGCTGCTGAATTAATTCCACATTCATTAACAAAGTTCATTAACAGAGTCTTTGCAGTTTTTGTTTGTCTGCCATTATTTTTTGAGAACTCATGCTATTGAAATTATCTGTCTGTCTATCTATCTATCTATCTACTTATCTATCTGTTTTAAAGCTCTTCACTCTGAAACCTTTCATGTCTGAAACAAAACCATAAACATTTCAAAAATTGCCTATTTTTTTCAAAGTGTATATCACCTTGTAAACTTCCATCACAATGGGATAATTTTTACTCTTTGGTATCAAATTTTAACATTTTATCCACTTTCTATATCTTCCTTTACAATTATAAGGAAGATACATTACATATTATATATGTTATGTGTTATATTTGTTATATATTTATACCTGACAACAGGCCTTTGAGAGCTCAGCTCAGTGGTATGACACAGGTTATGAGAGGTCAAATATCATTATCAAATGTCTTTATTAATTATGACAAGGATAATGAAGTGAGCTGTATCTGACAGACCCATTGGAACCCATTGAAGTGCTGTACTGCACATCATAATTACCCCACTGAGGTTTAAAATTTTAGACACTGAAGAAGACCTTTTCAAGGCTCTGAGAACCATGTTCTAGTTTTATATTGGGATTCTTAATATTGTCTTATTTCCATGATAACATCAGAAATATAATGAACTTCTCTACAATGAAGAGATTTCAAACAGCAGAGATAAGAAAGTGCAGCACCTAAAATAAATTCAACAGGCAATTATTTCCATTGTCTCAGGTAAAAAGCTGCTCAAGAGAGGTAAATGAACAGACTTTTATGTATGTTACCATTAAAAAAAGGAACCAAGAATCTAGTTTTATTGGTGTAGTTGAACTCTCTCTCTGAAATGAGTGAAAATCCAGGCTTTATTTTATGGGCCAAGATATGTGTGAGCAATCATTAATGGAACAAAAGGATCTTTATACATTATACCTAACATTTTATGATGAGGTAAAAATATACTTACTACATGTACGTGATTTCAAAAAAGTGGTTTGGGGAATATGGATGGCTTGCATATGGTCATTAAAAACGCCAAAATAGGATGAGATATTCCAATGCAGAGCCTAAATCCTGCTTCGTTTTCCTCACTCATTGCTAATGAAATACAAAAGCAAGAAAGATGTAAAAATCTACTGCTTAGAGCCATTGAGACATGAGGAAAGCAAGAACATGTTAGACAGAGAGTTAAAATGAACAATCCATAATAACAATCCAAGATTCTGTTTATAATGCTTTATATTTCAGCATCTATCAGTAAAAAAGGAAATTAACGCTGGTGTCACTTTCTTACTTATCTTAATGTTATATGTCACATTACTCTGAAAATACTTGAGAGAGATAGAGTAAAGCTTTCCTTTGAAAGTACTGGCCTAAAATTGTTTTGCAAAATCAGGGGTCGCTGAAAGTTAAAAATTTCTGTTTAGCACCTTCATAATTTATAATTTCAGAAATTAATGTTGGTACCTTTTACAGTGTTTAGTATCCACGGTTTAGAGGACAATGAAAATAATGAAGGCCCTGAGGGGAAGCCGTATGAGGAGCGGCTGAGGGCACTTGATCTGTTCAGCCTGGAGAAGAAGAGATTGAAAGGAGATTTCATTGCAGTTACAACTTCCTCATGAGAAGAAGAGGAGGGACAGGCACTGATCTCTTCTCTGTGGTGACCAGTGACAGGACTGAAGGGAATGTCCTGAAGCTGTCTCAGGGGAAGTTTCAGTTGGATATTGGAAAAAGGTTCTTCACCTGGGGAGTGGCTGGACACTGGAACAGGCTCCCCAGGGAAGTGGTCACAACACCAAGCCTGACAGAGTTCAAGAAGTGTTTGGTTAATATTCTCAGGAACATGGTGTGACTCTTGGGGGTGGTCCTGTACAGGGCCAGGAGTTGGACTTGATGATCCTTGTGGGTCCCTTCTAATTCTATGTATTCTGTGATTCTATTAAATTTTGTTTTCTAACTTTCTGCTATGACCTCCATTCTAGTCTGCTTGCCATCTATCATTTTATGTTTAAAAAAAGGTACAATGTAATATCTGGTCACATTAAACCCTTGAAATGAGCATACTTATATTGTGTGTTTCCTTCATGAATGAGAGAATTTGCATTAAATAACCTCATTCTTGCTGATCTAAATTTAAAAAAAAAAAAAAATATTTTATGAAGTTTCCTAGGTCAGTATCTCTTTAATTTATAAATATTATCTATTTGTATACATAAAAGCCAGCCATTGTTTATGAATATGAATGTAAAAATATGAAAATGTGTTCACAACTCCTCAACTGGCCCTTACAACTTTGGATTTTAGCCCAAAGGAACGAATATGCTCACAAGATTTCCAGACAGAGGGAAAAGTATTCTGTGAAAAAATAGTTTGAAAACAACACTTTCTGAGTGCTACATATGCAGAGTATGTGAAGTAAAAACCTGAAAAAAAAAACCCAAAAACCACAAAACAAAAACCCAGCAGATTTTAAATGTTTGCATCCCTAGTGTGGTATTTCATTGCCCAGTAAAAAAAAAAAGAAAAAGAAAGGGAGAGAAAATAAACATAGAAACATGGGATCATTTCAGTTGGGAAATACTTTTAAGATAATAGGGTCCAATCATTGACACAGCACTGCCAAGTCCACCACTAATCCATCTCCGCAGGTGTCACACCTACACACCTTTTAAATCCCTCTCAGCTTTCCTAGGCAGCCTGGTCCAATTCCTCACAACCCTTTCCATGAGGAACTTTTTCCATATACAATCTAAATCTCATCTGGCACAACTTGAGGCTGTTTCTTCTTGTCTTGTCACAAGTTGCCTGGGAGAAGAGGTTGACCCCCACCTCACTACAACCTCCTCTCAGGTAGTTGGAGAGTGATAAACTGTCCCGGAGCCTCCTTTTCTCCAGGCTAAACATCCCCTCTTCCCTCTGCTGTTCTTCATATGACTTACTCTCTAGACCCTTCACCAGCTTCATGCTCCTTCTCTGGGCACACACCAATGCCTCAATTTCTTTCTTTTAGTGGCGGGCCCAGAACTGGATTTGTATGTGCGTACACATTGTAACAAATTTTTCCAAAATATTCAGTTCAATAGGGAAGACTCACCCAACTATTAACAATTCAAATGCTTCCCAGCAAGTTAAATGTATTTGCCACCTAAAATGTCTCTTAATTAAATACTGTACAATTTCATAATCAATAACTCTTTTTAGGAATTATGCTTCTCTGACCCTCTTATTGTATTACTATTAATAACTGAGTGTCTAATAGAATGCTGTTACGCTTCTCTGTGTACCTTAGATTGTTTCTCCCATTCTTTATTCAGCTTCTCTGCCAGATGATTTTAAGATTAATGTGCCTTCCTTATAACCATAGAGAATTGCAGAATTGTTAAGACAAAATGGTTGACCTGAATTCCTAGAAATCTTAGCCTCAAATAGTAAAATTCTTTACAGGTATGTGAAGGACTCATTTTCAAAATTATTTTCTCCCTTACCAGTGTTAGGAATTGTTATAAGGACTACAGAAGGAGGTTAACAACAATAATTTTTAAATCTATTAATTTAAATAATCTATTGATTTAAATAATTTGTTTTTTTTTTTTAAAAAAGTACATCCTCTAGGATATGAAATTTATTCTCTTCCATCTACTATGAGCCTTGTGTAAAGGGAGCTGACAGTATTGGCTGAGTCCTTGGTAAGAAATGGTTACATAACCACTGCTGAAATTACAGCTGATAATAATTTTGGCGGTCTCAGTATGGAAGCCAAAGGCAGATTTATCATGACAAGATGAACCATTTTTTTGTGGAGTTTCATTCCCTAAGAAGAAGACCACACAAGACAGCTTGAAGGCTTTTGGAATGATGCATTTGTATGAGCTAAACTGTAAATTTGTGATCCTCATGTCATGAGGAGTGGCACATAGCTGTGGCACCTGAGGAGCAGAGAATGACTCAGAGCATCACTGTTCTCTCCTCCCTCATGGGAGGTATAATTTACTTTGAACTTTCTCTTGTGTAGCAGCTGACTTGTCTTGCATGTCTGTCCAGATGCTCGGGGAACCCTCAGAGGAGAAAATGTCTGCCCGCTTCCAACTCAGTTCATAACTGCTTACTTTGAGGTGTCAGTACAGGCCTTTGTGAATGAAATCAGGCAACCCATGAAGACAGGGTTATTAATGTCACTTCTTTCACAAACACAAAAGGACAGAGTCTGAAATGCTTCCTCTTGTTCAGTAGCACTTC
>JAWWEW010000131.1:42051590-42087170 GCA_035583185.1 Anabacerthia variegaticeps | reverse complement strand
AGGGTTATTAATGTCACTTCTTTCACAAACACAAAAGGACAGAGTCTGAAATGCTTCCTCTTGTTCAGTAGCACTTCGTTTTGGGAATAATTCTGGACTCATTATAAATATGGAAAATTATGTCAGCTGATGTGATTTCTTCCCCTGTTGTCTGAGTTTTGTGCATTTTGTCCGGTTATAACTGATCTTGCAAACTCTTGAAATTCTCTTGTATATTTTACTTGCCTTATGTATGACTATATTTAATTCAATTTAACTTTGAGGATTAAGAAATATGTAAGTATCCTATAAAATTCTGGTTTTGTTTTGTTCTTTATAGAGTTAGTAAAGGGATTTTGTAGTATATTTGTAAATGTCTGCAACTAGTGAATAACAAGAGCTTCCTTGAGTTTGAGAGTGTTCTGTGTTGAAATGGTCAGCTGTGTTGAATTCCTGTCCCTAGACAAAAAAAAAGAAAAACAACAACAACAACAAACAAACACAACAAAAAAACCAACCAAACAAAAAAAACAAAACAAAGAGAAAAGCCCAAACCCCAAATCAAACAGACAAAAAAAAAACCCAAATGACCAAAAAAAACAGCTGGTTCTGGCCAAAAATATATCTGAACTAAGGAGAATATTAATGAATAGGTATCACAGAATCACAGAATCTGCCAAATTAGAAGGGACCCACAAGGATCATCAAGTCCAGCTCCTGGCCCTGCACAGGACCATCCCCCAGGACTCACACCCTGTGCCTGAGAATATTATCCAAACACTTCTTGAATTCTATCGGGCTTCGTGCTGTAACCACTTCCCTGGGGAGCCTGTTCCAGTGTCCAGCCACTCCCCAGGTGAAGAACCTTTTTCCAAAATCCAACTGAAACTTCCCCTGAGACAATTTCAGGACATTCTTTCAGGTCCTGTCACTGGTCACCACAGAGAAGAGATCAGTGCCTGTCCCTCCTCTTCTCCTCATGAGGAAGTTGTAACTGCAATGAGGTCTCCCTTTCAATCTCTTCTTCTCCAGGCTGAACAGATCAAGTGACCTCAGCCTAATTTTAAAGGAACTTAACACATAACTTAGGTTACATCTTTAGGTCTTATGTTTCAGGGATATATTTTCATGTCTATTTTCTACCATAATATCTGGCTTATTGAAGTCTGAATATTTAAAGAAAAAAAAAAATGGGCCTTTATGAAATTGAAAATTCTGAACAATAGTGAAACTGAAAAAGGAGAGTCCTGTCTTGATTAGCTAACAAATTCATTTAATGATCTCCACTGCAGAAATTTTATGAATACAAATGACTTGGAAAACACCACAAGAAGTGTTCACAAATGTGTGACGACAATATTAATAATCATTAATAAATATTAATCTTTTAAATAAATGTACTTTAAGATAGACTCAAACATATGAGAGTATATTGGCCTAAGTTTTGAGAGTATTAAACACTATTTAAAATTAAATTAAATTAAATTAAGAAATCTCCTTCCATAAGTTTTCATTTTAAAACAAAAGGAGTTTCTCATTTCCTAATGTTCATCTGTTCTGAGCTTTGTTTCCTCTTTTCTTTGTTTCTTCCTTTCAGAAGAGATTTGCTTTTTCCATTTTTAATCAGTTGATGTGATCATTCTGCACAGTCTTGAGCACATTCATTTTCTTTGTATGATCATGTCTGTGATTATATCTACATTAAATTACATCCATCGTTATGTATTTTCCAAATATGAGATGGTGTAAGAAAATGTTGGTGAAACAAAATGTCAGCGTAAGGAAATGTCAGTCTTAAAGACTAGTTACATAGTTTGCAAGCTGGAAATGATACCTACAATAGATGGCATATCTCAGCTGAGGAGTGAGGTTGGCCGAAGAAATTAATCATGCTGTGAAAAAATACATAACAGAAGTGTTAATAACATATATTGTCTACACTGTAAAGCCCGGAAAGAGCCACCAATGTAGTAGTTATTGACATGTGAACTAGACATGTACTTTGTAAGACATGTCCTTCTCTTCTACCATTGTTGTCTTTCCTCATTTATTACGCCTTTCTAAATATGTTTCTGATTATTGCCACCAGTTATTTTTTGTTGTTTCTTATTTTAATGCATGGCCTAGAGCTTCATGGTTTCCCCCAGCAAAAAGCATGTTCAGAATCTGTTTTATACCTTACTACCTTTGTGCTGGTACTACGGACCAGTGGTCAAGAGGTGATAGTGGAGTTCACCAAGGACATATCCATCTCCACCTTCACTGACAGAGCAAAGGAGACATAATATTTGCATTAAATGAACTTTGCAATATGCTTTTAAGTGTGTGCCAAGGCCCCGACCTTTTCCTTCTCACCCAAACCCCAGCATTTGGGATCTAATTTTTTTTAAAATTACTATTAATTTATATTCTGTAGTTGGTTCGCAGTTTTTAATCATTCAAAGCATAACTTCTTTTTATAAGTTACTGTAATACATTCAAGCCAGAAGTTTGAAAGCCCACCTTCTTAGGAAGAAAGTAGAGTTTTCCAAATTTTCATCATGGTAAAGAAGAGTAAATGCCCTTTGCAAGTGCACAACGAGTCTTAAATTTCCTATAATTCTTGTACTGTTCCCTTGTATAAACACTGACTTCAACCAATTTTTAAGAGAGCTGCATATGTGTATGTTTTCAAGCAGTACATAGAAGCCTCAGGATAGACAGGAAATTATCTATATAACTCTTTAGATGTGTTTCAGAAAAACATGACTTTTAATTTTATTGTCTACAGTCACAGAACTTATGTGACTCACAGCATCTAGGCTTTTATGAAAGAATACAAACAAATAGCCTAATATATGAGAAAAAGAACATAAACAAATTGTGTTTTGCTGCTAAATAACAGCCTGATGTCACCAATATTGTTCCTAAATTACTGGAGTTCAGAGTAAAACAGCTTTTGTCTAAATCCTTGTTTTCTTTCCCCAGCTACTGTTCTGCAAGTCCTTTTTAAACAAAATTTTACGAGATTGTATAGGGATTCTGAAGATTTCAGGGAATATATTTTCTCTTCCATAATTCTCATTCCTATCCTCCTCTTTAACTCCATTGTTCTTCACTATAGCACATAATTAGGTCAATTGTTTTGTATGCAAATACAGGAACCAATTAACAGAAGAGACAAAAAAAATCAACCAACTTAATATAATTTGTACTAAAGGAGAACTCCCTTTCACAAAACTATTTCTAGGATGAATAACAAACTCCTACAATTTAATATTTTACCTCATGTGTATTTTCCCTTATTCTCAAGTTCTTCATATATGAAGACACTTTATGTATTATTAGTGTCTAATATTACAGTTCTAATTGCCATTGAAAATAGCAAAAAGTTCTTCCATAAATTAAATGCTTAGCTTTATGATATTGTTATAACTTACTTGCTATTTTTAGTACACTGGACACCCTTATGCTGAATAAAAGAATCAATAAAAAAAGATGGGGATTTTGAGCTCCAGGCCCAGCAGAAACTTTAACTCATGACCAAATTTCATAAAAAAGCTGTAAGATTAATTACTGGCAATGTAGGATTGAAATTTGATTGAAGTGGTAGAGTTTCAATATCTAACCTTAATTCAAAACAGTAATGGTCTACAAAGTATCCCAAACTCAACCTAAAATGCAGTTTGATTTAATAAAGTAATGACATATCTATGCCAATAGCTGCCTGAACATTAAGATTATAATTTGAAAAACAACAATTGAAGTTTACAACTTTTGTTTTGATCTATGCTAAAACACAGAATGATAAGAATTGAATTTATTTTCTCAGTTAAACTGGACAATGAAGCTCATGTACCTGGCCAGAAAATGTGTAGGGTTCTATATCCAGTGAAGCAGTGTCACATGATGATGAAAGGCTCTTATACAGAATGTCCTAGTATAGGGGCTAAAGTATCATCTCCCTAGGTGAAGTGAGGACTTTTAAATTACTTCAACTAGGATTTTGTTTGGAAATGAACATGAAGATGTTTTGCGATGGTCTTAATTTTTAGGTAGCAGGAAAGAAGACTACAGGTCCTGCTTTGGTTTTTTTTTTTCAAGTGCCTCAAAATGTTAGGACAGTTTCATTCAGAATGCATTTTGTTTCTTTTTCAGTTAAAACGTTGGGCTTATTTTATTGGGATTTTGGTTTTTAAATTATATATCTGTACAAATCTTACCCATTTGATAAGACAGAAGGAAAGGAAGCTAGATTTTTTTTGTTGTTGTCGTGGAGTGGTAAATCAATTCTTTGTAACCCCTGGTTTCTATTGCAGGAGTAACCATGAACTCATTAAGTAAACCTACATGAGTCATTTGTCTCCCTAGATTCCACTTTTGTACTGTAAAATAAGAATTAAATACTGTTCTGACAACAAAAAGAGTTTAGAAGAGCTTTCAGATTTTCATGTGAAGGGGACTATGTAAATGATGACTCATTTTCTATGATTATTTTCATGGAAGAAAAACTATTACTGGAATGTCCGCAGAAAGCAATCATAAAAGTGACACAGACATTGAGAAGAGCATCTCATTTCAAAATATACTTGCAGATATACATTTTGTTAGTCACTATATCAAATATCTGGGCTTACAATGTATTCTATACAAATTTATTAATATCAGTGGAATGTGTTTATGCCAGGCTGGTCCCTGTGAAAAATCCGTTTTCCCTGGATTGCAACTATTTTCCACAGTAGTCAGCATTTCATTAACTGGAAATACTTTTTTTTTTTTTTTTTGCCCATGTGAAAGGGTTCTTTTCATATTCTTTATAATGTTTAGTTTAATTCTAGTTTCTCATACTAAGTTTATTATCTTAACTTACAGAAAGTACTATGTTTTCACATATGTATTTTATATCCATTAAAACTATCTCGGGTCATTAAACACTGCCCTTATAAAACACTGACAATGTCTTCACCGCATGTTATTATATTCTCTTCTTTATCTTCCATAACACAATTCTGTCTGGTTCTTTCTTTAAAAAAAAAAAGACATTAAATGAGTTGCATTAATCAATTCAGCACATATCTAGGACTGAATTAAGTATTGACTATGTCTGTGATCCTGCTAAAGATTTGCATACTAATTTGAACAGAACAAAAATATAACGAGGATAAATATTTATAAAAAAAATATATATTTCATGAAGAAAAATAGTTCGTGCTTAAAAGGCTTTTCCTGTAATTTTTAAATCATTTAAGCATATATATTTATAAATACAGGCAATGTCTTTTTAAATCATTTGTTAGTTACTTGACCCCACTCTACTTTTGGAAGCTTTTCCATTGAGTAAAATATGATCTAAATAAGAAATTAGTGCTTTGCATTTAAATGAACATTTCATTTCCCATTAATAAATGCATAGGTGCTGATAATGACAAATATTTTTATTTATTTATTAAAAAGAAAAGTGACTTTAACATTTATTTTTGCATTCTGATATCTGAGATGATTACCACAATTTGGTATGCTTGGAAAATTTTACCTTTTCAGATGCTAAAAACCTTAAATTGATTTATGCCTTGAATGAGAAAGCTTACTTCTAAATGGTATGCAGTACGTTTCCATAAAACATAATGTAACTTCTTATGTGATGAATAGACTTTCAGTATTCAATCTGATTACTCAATTTAGCAGAAAACTATAAGTTTAATGAGACATTGAACAACAATGCTTAGGAAAAAATTCTGATTTTCTTCTACTGTATGACAAATGTTACCCAAACACAACATGAGCACCGCTTTCTTCAGATCTGCAGTACTGATCAATTTTTCTGTACTATGAACACATCTAGGAATTTTGTATTTGCTGCACATATGAGCTATGCCACTGGTGGGGATATAACAAGAACGAGAAGTATGTCTTTTTTTCGGTTTTTTTTTGCCAACCAAGTGCAGATCAAGAAAGGAGACTGAAAACCATCAGGCCTCCTAACTGGGCATAGAGTAGCTGATGATAAACACAACTGGTTCTGGAGAAGATGTTCTTTAAATCTCTGATCTTTGTCATTCTCCATTTTTTATAGGTTGAGTCTTGTGACTACTGGAGAAAAGAAATTTCCTGCTTATGTTGCACACAAAATTTTCTTAAGTGGCATTCTGACCTTATTATATGCACTAACCAATAAACAGTCAAAGTAAAAAGCACATGTAAATAAAAGAGAACAGAGGAAAAGGACCAAATTCATAGCAAACATTTTTTATAATTACTAATTTGCCCCTTTTCCTCTTTGCTTCTCCTCTTATGTTCCTGCAACCATTTGGGGCCCTGCAGCTATCAGTGTGATTAAACTTAGGCAGAACTGCTTCTCAAGGGGAGTTGTGACCTTCTCTTTGTACTTCATAGCCTGCCAGCAACGACGGTGCTTAACTGAAATCTAAGATTAATTGCCTACCTCACACATCGGGAAAGTCTGTTGCTTTTTCCTGAAGAAATAAATACATCTCTTTGTTTTGTTTTGTGGTTTGATTGTTTTTTAGGATTTTTTTTTTTTCTGGTTATGTCCTCGTCAGAAACCACTGACTGGTTAAGTTGATCTCCATCCTTATCTGAATACATTTTCTGTGATAATGCTATTTTAACATCTCACTTGCAGCACTATTTATTCTCCTGCTGTTTTATAACTCCTTCAGAGGTACAGCCCCCAACCTTCATCTGCTTAGCACAGGCCATGTGTCAGCTTTGCCAGCCTCACCAGAAGTACCTGATTTCCCTCTCAGTGAGCTCAAGGTTAAGCATTTTGACCTCAGAGTTTGGAATTCTGAATTGCACCATATCTCATTCACCTCTAAGTCATAGATAAGAGTTTGAACCCTCTTGAGGAAGATGAAGATGGAAGATAGTTGTTTAAACTCAGAAAGATATGCATTTTTCTTATCTTATTTAGATCAATTTGATGTCTAGCTGCTGCAATTTCCCTTGACTTTTGTCCCACTGTTTAGGTTTTATCCAGTAACACTTCTGACTCAAGTGCTGTGAAAAGCAAAGAGATTTCATAACACAGACAAGAGAAAATGATAACAAATAGGAGATGTAAAATATGTGATGAATCTGACTTTCAATTTAAGAGATTTTTTTATGAAAAACCATTTAAGAAGATTCAACCAGCTCTTAAGTAATTCTTTCAGAAAACAACCCATAGAAAAACACAGCCAAAAATATGACATCTTCACTATAATAGGTAGTAGGAAGGAGAATTTAAATACCCAATTTACAGGAAATATATCTTTAATCTTGCCTGTGGCTCTTTATTATAAACACTTTTGGTGCAATTATCTATGCAAAACTTCAGCCAAATTAGAAAGACATTTTGTGAAGGCATATGGTCTAGTGTGATTTCACAGCTTAAGTGTATAAACAACCAGTGTTCATCTTGAAAACCAGATATTAGTGTCTGAAGAATTCTGTTTGGGTAAGTAACAGTTGCAAGGCAAAGGATCAGGATGAAAGTGCAATTTGTCCATGTCCTTGCCCTGAGTGGCATCATATACTTAAATAAAAAAAGAAGACTGTTTTTCTTTAAAACTATTTTTTCTTCTTTTTTTAATGCCATTTTATAAATATTGAATTTTTGCTTATGATTTTCTCCAACATACTTTCAAAAGATGCTATATTGATTTTAAAATTATGTGATTTCCCAAAGTAAATGATAGGTCAGAGGATTAAATTCAAATTTCAGAAATAAAGATAATAATATTCTTTTTATATCCTCTTTCTCCAAGTAGTATTTATGTGCTTTGTTTCTCTTCACTAGAGATCGGTGAATGGTCTAGTGGAAGATGTCCTTGCCCATGGCAGAAGACTTGGAACTAGATGATGCTTAAGCTCCCTTCCAAACCAAACCATTTTTTGAGTCTGTGAATACCAAAAAAATTTTCCATTTCTATGTCCTGTGTACAATTCTGTTACACTTTTTCCACGTGAATTTAATTCTGCAGCATATTTGGATAATAAAAAAGTACAAATCTATACTTAGTCCTCTCTAAAGGTTTATCGCTGTGCAGCCTGCTTGAACTCCCTATGAGACACATTCAAAATATTATTTTTGATTATTTGCAACATCAACTTTTAAAAGTACATTCAGCCAAACAATGGAGTTGAAATCCCCAAAGGGTCCAGTTTTCCTCAGCTTAATCATTTTTCTTTTATATCTTCATTTTCTTAAAATATAAACATTATCAAAACTTTTATCTTATATGTTCTTAATAATAGTAAATGCGGATATTTGAAAATATAAAGATTTGTGTTATGAAATTCATCCTTCAGTCTTTAATCCAGTTCATTTGCCAACTTTTTTTTTAATTTGTCAAATTTTCAAGGTGTGGTGTTTTATTTTAATAGTGTAATGCATGTTGTAACATTGCAGTAAAGGGTACCTTGAATGGCATGAAGTCTTCAGCTCAAGCACTATGGCAATACTTGCAGTGCTACACTAAAGGAGGCAGCAACACTTTCAACTAAGAACTGACAGTCTTGGGACTTGATCAGGCGAAACCAAACACCGATTGATACCAGATGCCTTTCAAGTTTGTCTCCCTAAATTCTCTTACTGGTGCTTAATATTAAGTGGTTTATATTACGTACTCTACGTACCAATATTTCTAAAGCAGATTTTACAGAACAAAAATAAGCACCAATAAACTGCTATATTAAGCTGTGTAGAAAAACATGCTTTCCTTTAAGAGACCAGAATTGTTTTTCAAAGGAAGGTCTACATTTGCTTTGCATCATAGTTTGTCTTATACAGGAAAGATCACAATGTAGCCAAGTCTTTGGCTTCTTCTACGCTGTTTCCAAAGAGAGAAAATAACTGATGTCAAAATGCTATTTTGCCACTACATAATGTCTGTCTTCCTGAGAACCTTCCAAACAGACTCTCTGAGTAATCTGAAAGAAGCAATGATCACCTGTCCTGGTGATTTTGTGAAGCTACAAATGTCAGTTTCAGCTGGAAGAAAACATCCACGCAACAAAAGTAGCATAATATGCTATACTCTTTAAGAATAGAAAACTGCAGATGTTTCACACAGATTTTCTTAACATTAAGAAAAGCATGAATATATGTGCCTAAATGTGATAAATATTACATTGATAGATTAGTAAGTAGATTCTTGTGATGACACGGTAGAATATAGATTACATATGTGTACCTATATTAGTAGTTTAATCCTAGAATCTGTTTCTTATTCTGCATTTATATTATTAAAAGTATATGTATATTTCTAAATACACGTGTTGATATGTATTAATAATCTCAAGCTATACATACAATATAATTTATGGAAAATAAATGAATAAATAACTAGATTGACTGGCAATGTCTCTTCTCTTCTTATCAAATATTGTAATTCTCCTCTGAAAGTTCAGTTCTCAAAGTCACTTTCCCAGACCAATTTTTGGCTAGACATTATTGGTCCTCATACAATGATCACTACAGAAAGAGACTACATGTGTACTTGAGGTATAATATAATCCTCATTTGTCTAACATCTTATTCTTTATGTGCTTTTCTCTTTTAATTTTGCTGCATCTTGGTTACATCTACCTTGTGTTCAAAATCTACAAATAAAACCTGTGGAAAATATTCCTATATAAATAGTAAGCCAAAAATAGGCAAGGAATAAAATTGCAGCAGACAATTAAACAAAGAAATGTGAAGGTAAGTTACTTCAGTGTTTCTGCACTGTCACAAAAATATATATGAACTTATTTCAACATCAAAATTTTTGACAAGTTGAAATTTAAAATTTTCCGTTTAATTTTCTGTTGATATTTGTGACTTTTTTCTTGCTGTGTATTTAATTTTTCCTGCTGTTGTTCAGAATAAGAAGATTAGCTGCATAGATCCAGTACTCCAGAGTTTTGGACACCACTTATATTTTCAGTAATGAAACCTGGAAGTTCATTGCTTCAGGCCCTGGGCAAAGGACTCTGTTCCAATGGTGTCTCTTTTTATTAATGTACAGTTTAACAGATCTGAAGAACTATAAGAAGAATATAAGCTTTGTCTGACTTTCTTGGGCATACGTGAAACTATCAACATGGAATGTTTATAAGCCCCAGGCCTGTAAGTATTAGGCAAATAAGAATTTTTTTTCTTTTTTTTGCTTTCTCATCTGCTTCAAAAGTAGTTGAGTGTTATGCATTCCAGCTTCACAAAGCACCTCATTCAGATGTAGTTTTAGGTGCTTAAGTTCAAGAGAGAGAGAAAATTTCTTGAGTCTCTCTCTTCAGAGTTTTCTGTTGCCTGTTTAGCCTTCCAAACTCATACCCAGATTTGTTGATCATACCCAGATTTGTACCTGTCTCCTAGAGACATCTTGCTTATCAGTTATAGTTCTGAAAATAGGTACTGTGCTTGACTTGCAAAATTTCTGTCTTGAGCATTTCATCCATGATCCCCAGCAAAACAAAATACAATATTGATATTACGGTAGAAGAAGCTATCAGAAGAAGGACAAAGCAACAGTTTGGCTTAACTGAAATCTCTTTTTGTCATTATATATGCACCTTTTTCCAGAACTCTGATTATTCAGAATTCAGTTTTGAAACAGAACCTCATCTGGCAGTAATTGGCATTGCTGTTTTGATGTTAACATTAAATGAATTTAGGGAAAGTGATTCAATTCTGATGCCACTTGATCCAGATGTCAAGAGAATCTATAAAACATGAAAAATATGGAAAATGTCTTAAATAACCAGCAAATAAAAGTTGCTATTTATTTAGACCTTTATAGTTCACCAGTTGGTTAACCTCTTCAATGATCTTAATAAAACATTTTTATTACTAAATGGAAAAAACATTTGCAAAACATTTGTTAACTCTGACACAAAGATAGTTTTATTTCTGTCAGTCCAAAATGATCTACACAAAGATAAGTGAAAATCTTAGACTTCTGAAAAACACATTCTCAGGGAAAACATTTCTATGGTTCCATCAATTGTCCTAGAACTTATATGTAATGGCTGGAATAGTCACATTGGATTTTTTACCCAAGACCACACACACTACATTTTTTGCTCATTAATTAACTTTAATTATTTGCCATTTTCAAAAAAAAAAAAATCAGCTGGCATTTCATCAACAAATCACTTGTTTCTGTTAAAGAAAATACCTTTTTAATTATTTAAAGTAGTCCCATCCAATAGCAAGAAATTAGTTGTGGAACACTTGATGTGTTCAACTAAAACTAGGAGTCATTTAGAGGTTCATTGGTATTTTTAATAATACACTGTTTGGTACAACTGGCAATACCACCTCACATCCAAATTTCACAGTTTTACAGCTCAGATGAAAAGCTTCTGTCAAATTTGCCCTGCAGTCTTTCTGACTTCAACTTAATTTTTGTTTGTTTGCAAAGTTCACATTCTTACTGAGAGGGAAAACAAGGTGTAGGACAATAAGACTGCCATCAAACTTTTGTACAGAATGTTTTTTTAAACTGATTGCTGGTTGCTCCTGGTCCTCTGTATGCAAATCAGACAATTACAAAATTATAGTATAAATGTAAATAAAAACAATAGGAGAACCTCTTTGACAATGATCAAAAGAATCTACTTCAATGTTAGAAATCAGAAGATAATGAATTAACAAAACTATCTTTCAATCTTTCACCTTCACAAATTAACTGAAGGAGTTTCTTCAGCAAAAAAGATGCATGTGCAAAACAAAAATCTATGGAAATCCTTGAAAGCTCTTTCCTGAGGATTTTGAATGAAAGACATAGATTTACAGAAGGCTTTTCAAAACACCGCACAACCTCATGAAGAAGGTCTCTGTGAGTAATATATTTCTTGGGCAACTCTGTGTTCTTTTCTTTCCTGACACATTCTCCTGAGGTGAGAATATTACATGGAAAATATCACTGAAAACCAAGCCACAGGAAATTCCTATTTTTTTAAACGATTTGAGTAGCTAGGGAAGGTTGGTAGTGAGGCTCAAGCCTGAAGAAACAACACAAAAGAAAAACAAGGAGCCTGGGAATTTTGCTTATTTTTATCAGAAATAACTGCAGATCTCAATCAAACAAAACTGTCTTGAAAGAAAAGGGCCTTGCATTACAAATTTGTGGGAATGATATTCCATAGATTTACAAAATGGCTGTACAGACTTCACAAGAACTTCATCTCCCTTTCTCACACATATCTTTATCATCTTTTCCAATAAGCAAACAAGGACCTTCTAGATATTGAATTTGCATCTGTTGCTGCATCCAGTCTTACCAGATTTGTGTCTGTATGTGTAACAGATTACAACACTTGATTTCTGCTATGTATTTGCTGTTTCTTATGAAACCCACCTCAGCAGCCCCTACAACTTTTGAAATTAACAGTGAAATTAATGTGCATGGTTAATTACTGACTTTACTCTTTGAAATTGCTGCCACCTGACATATCTTGTGCCACTAGAAGTAACTTAAAGTGGTGTAATAATAACTTACAGTGATAGCTTTTGGATTGCCATACAGCATTCAAAGAGAATCCAAAATCATTAATTGAGGAACACTACAATATTTTTGCCATCCTAACATTTCTGTCAACGCAGAGCTCTTGATCATTGATCAAATTTTTCTTTCATCAGACAAAAAATAGTAATGCAGAGATTTAACTTAGGAAACAGAAAGAAAAGGACAAAATTTACTATAGTTTGGGACTGAAGGTTCTGTGTTGCCCAAACACTTTTCATGCTGCCATTTTCAATGGATTACTCTGACAGAAAAGGTCATAAAGTTTTATGTTGCAAAATAAAGAATAAAATAGAAAAGGAGAAATATAATTGCTTTTGTTGAAAGGTTCAGCAAGATCTAGACACATTGGACAGTTGGACACTGATTTTATTTTACTACAGGGTTGCACATTGCAATGACAGCAAAGTCGATTCAGTACTGCAGCTGATTCAATTTCCTGTGCCTTGCATGGGAAGCAAACTGTCTTTCCAAAAAGACTACATTTTCAATAATCTTTCAAATCATTTGTCTGTAACAACTTCTTAGAAGGCTGACATTGAAATCCATTTGCTTATCAAAATGTTTTTTTTCTCCACAGTGTGCAAAGCTTCATACTGGTTATTATAAACTTGCCATTGCTTTTCCAAACAGTTGCAGTGAGCTGGGGTGAAAGGAAGGTCACATTTTGAAGAAAAATGGATAGCTGAATGGTCTAATAAGTAAAATAGATGACAGATAGTACTTTTGTAGATGGCAAGTTTTTCATTTTCAAGGCATGCTGAACAGTGTTCATTTCACTTCATCATAGTCTGCAATGATACTAAAAAATGTCTTTAATTCAAAGTAAAGGAAAAATACAAGTTTTCAATCTTGAAAAGCTGATCATTCATTCCAACAACTGAAGCACAATACTTCTTTTCCTAGTGAATATCTTCAATATTATTTTGAAAATATAAAAATCAAAAAGATAATATGATGATTATTTCAGAGTACTAAGGAGAATTTTTTTTTTATATATATATAATTTTTTGGGGGGTTGGGTTGTTTTTTTTTCACTCCAAATAAATGAAAGAAGCATCTTACTATGGAAATTCAGCCTGAGTTGACCTTGAAGATGAGAGCTAGGCAGCTATGTTCTCCAAACACTTTTAACACATTAAAATAGTTAGTAAATAGTCATACAATAGAAGCTTTCAGAGCTGAATCAAAGACATAAAACTTCAATTATAGAATGAACTACCTGTTCTGGAGAGGTGAAGTTACCTGTAACTTCAAGTGAAATTATCATTTGTGTTAATACATTTTATCTCTGAGCAGTGCAACATTCCTCACTGAGGCTTTACGGCTTTGTTGTCTAAATTGCATTTTAGTATGCTTTCCTTTCTTTGAATAATTTACATAGAAGAATGATTGCTGCTCCAGCAGAAACACCAGCATTTTAGATCTGTTAATACATGCAGTTGAAATGACAGTTAATTCATCGAAGACTTTTTGCACCTATTTCCATGGGATTCAGGTAAGCATGACACTATTGTAAAAACCATTTTTATAATGTAAAAGGACAGCATTACCTATTACTAGACAAAGTAAAACTTTTTTTTCTTTTATTGATAGGAAGAAAAAAGAAAAGTGGTCATAGAGGCTTAGAACAACCATCTGTTTTTCATTAAGACTGTGTCCTAGAAGAAAGGAAAGAAGTGAAAAATGAAAGAAAATAATTTCCTTACATTAAAAAGTAAAAAAGAAAAACAAAAAAGAAATTAAAAGATTCTTTCAAAATACATCAGGAAGAGGTTTGTTGTTTGGGGTTTTTTTTTCCTTAATTCAGGAAATGTAGTTGTGAATAAATGGAGGTATACCTAATATTTACTGCAGGTAATACAAAATTTTCTCATCATTACAATATTTTGACTGAGTTTCATTTGTTGCGTAATGACTGATAAACCTAAATTGTATTTTACGACATAGTTTTAAAACATAATAAATAAAAGGGACTGGATACATGGGCAGTAAATGCATATAGCTAATAATCCAAATTCACCAAGGAAACTAGGAAAATTTATGTACTTAATAAAGTTTATACTACTTCAGACTCATTTTAAAGAGCAAAGTCTAACAAAGAAGAAAAAAAATAATTTATCAGTACCTGTGTAGAACATACATACTAGAACATTTTCTTTTCTCATAAATACATCCAAGACCACTTAATGAACCCATAAATTTGTTTCGATGTGGAAATGTCAATAAAAGTAGTTATATGAGTTTACAGTTTTATCTCCAAAAATAATAATAGTAAATAGCAATACTATCAAAACAAATTACTTTCTATGGATAGGCTGCATATCATATAAGACATCACTGAAAGGTCTAAAAATATTTGTTCCCAAAGAGTTTGCTAGACTTCATGTTTGGGTATGCCAAAACTGAGGAGGCAATTTGTGAGACAATCCAGTAATACACCTGAGAAAGAATGGAAAAATCAGGCCTTTCATACTTCAAATAAAACACTTGAAAAATTACCTCAGGTAATTATTTCAACAAGATATACAGGTGACTGGACATCTCATCAGGAAATACATTTTGTGCCAAAGTTGGAAAACCAGAAAGTGAATCCTGGTGTTCTTGGTCCAGCATGGCTGCACAGCCCTCCTGAATGCACGCCTCACCATGCTCCGCTATCTCTTGTGTTGATGTCCTTTTCAAGTATTGGAGAAACATATCCCTCCCTACCAAATGTTTCTGCTGAGTGTCTGATACAACAGTGAAGACTAGTCAGCTTCAAAACACTTTCCTCATTAGTATGACCCCTCTCCACATACTTGCACAGTTCACTGCATTTGCTGACTCTCTTAGCAGAAGGGGTCCAAGAGAAGAAATGAATACCAAATAGAAGTAGATACCAGTAGCAAGGCCATGATTTTCCTCCTGACTGAAAACAGTTTTCGTACCTTCATCACCCTAAGACTATTGTATGGAAAAGTTGTTCTGCCACTTATGTAAACCACCAAAAACTGAGCAGAGTGCAGGGGCTGCTGCTATGAAACCTGGAGGATTCTACTTTTCCCTTCAAACTCAGACATGGTTTTAACACTGTCATCAATGTGACACCCTGAAGAACTACTTTACTCATGTTTGAAGTCAGGTCTGTTATTTGAACACAAATGTGTAAGGAATATCTAACATTGATAATGCAGGAATAACTACACTGTTTTTTACCTTTAAATTACAGAGAATGTAACAGCTGTTTAAAGTGATGCTCTTTTATTAAAAAGACAATAAATATACAGGAGTGGGGAGAAAGATTGATACCATAGCTTAGTGAACTGGATTAACCTGAAGGGCTCAAATCCAGGTGACAATCACTTTAATGGTGCAGGAAAGGCTACTCATGAAGTTACTCAATGGCAACCCATTTTCTGATGCTTTTGCCATAAATTAAGGAGTTAACTTCCAGTCTGGAGATTATAAACTGGCTGGTTATAACACTAGGAGTTGATTAGGCTGTAAAACTGAAGTCATGCTTACTAGGTGATTTGAATCACTAAGAAAGTCCCTTCTAATCACCTGGCACAAGGATATAACAACATTAATTTCCTCTTTCCAAAGATTCTTGTTTTTCACATTATTCGAGAGAATTTATGCCCCTTGCTATTTCTACTTCTGTACCTTGTACTCAGGATGTTATAATTCTACCAGTTGTGCAGTTCCCCAAAATGACAGAACTGTCTTGATGATACCACACAGCTGTAAAGTGCTGTGAAAGTTTGTCACCATGACATTTTCTCCATAGCTGCACTGAACAAATTAATTGGTGAAGAAAAATAGCTAAAGAAAGGATTGGAGGTTTTTGACTAAAATACTGGTTTGGTCATGAAAAAAGGTACCAGATAAATCTGAAAATTCAATTACACTAGGAATGTAGCTTCTCTATACTCAGTAACAGCCACAAGGTATTCAAGTAGCTATGTGACTTTTTCAGTTTTCTGGAAACTCTGAAAATAATTCCTATATAAGGTGGCAGTTTGTTATGCAACTGAACTGAACTCTTTTGAAAGGATGTTGGGGTTTGTCCCTCTTCCTCCACCCATATGGTGGGTTTAATTGTCATCACCAATCAATGTAAACTTTTTTTATTTTTTTTATCATTTTTAAATGAAATACGAATACTGAAAAAGAATGCAAGAAAATTGTAATATTGTTAAAGAACTAATTTATATTATTTTACCCATACCATATTTTTTTAATATAATTACTATTAAATTCATAGGACTTTTTAAGTGGGAAAAGACCCTTAGGATTACCTAGTATTAACCCAGTACTGCCAAGTCCACTTCTAAACCATAGCTCAAGTTCCACATCTACAGGTCTTTTAAATACATCCAGAGTTGTTGACCTGACCCCTTCCCTGGACAGTCTGTCTGTTTTTCTGCTTGAAAATTCTTGCTGTGAATAATTTTTTCCTAATATACAATACACAGTTCCCCCGGAACAACTTTAGGATATTTCTTCTTTTCCTATTTCTTGTTGCCTTGTAGAATAGACCAATCCAGACCTCACTACAACCTCCTTTCAGGTAGATGCAGAGGGATAAAGCCCACACTGAATCTCCTCTTCTCCAGGCTAAACACTCTCGATTCCCTCAACTGCTCCTCATAAGACTAGTGCTGCAGCCCATTCACCAGCTTTGTTGCCCTTCTCTGACTCACTCCAGCACCTTGATGTCTTCTTGTAGTGACGGGTCCAAAACTATTTGAGGTGAAGCCTCATCATTGTTGAGTACAGTGTGTCCAGGTGGCCAAGGAGGCCAATGGCCCCCTCTCTCGTATCAGGAATGGTGTGGTCAGCAGGACTGGGGAAGTGATTCTTCCTCTGCGCTTGGCACTGGTGAGATGACACCTCGAGTGCTCTGTCCAGTTCTGGACCCCTCACTTCCAGAAGGGCATTGAGGTGATGGAGCCTTTCCAGAGGACAGTGAAGCTAGTAAGGGTAAGGCTGATGAGGAACAGCTGAGGGAACTGGGGCTGATTATCCTGGAGAAGAGGAGGCTCACGGGAGACCTTATAGCTCTCTACAGCTACCTGAAAAGAGGTTGTAGCCAGGTGGATGTTGGCCTCTTCTCCCAGGCAACTGGCAACAGGATGAGAGGACATAGATTCAAGCTGCACCAGGGGAGGGTCAGGCTGTACATCAGGAGGAATTTCTTCAAAGAAAGGGCTGTCAAGCATTAGAATGGGCTGCCCAGGGGAGGTGGTGGAGCCATGAGCCCTGGAGGTGTTTAAGAAAAAAACTATCCATGGCACTTAAAACCATGGTATAGTTGAAATGGTGGTCAGTCTGGACTCCATGAGGTGTTTTCCATCCTAATTGATTGGGACTCGGTTAGATACTATATATGTGTGTGTGCGTGCGTATGTGTGTGTGTGTGTGTTTGCCTAGCAGTTTTAATTATACCAGAGGGTTAAAATAAACAATTAAAAATTACATTTTCACTTCAGTGGCAAACACTGGGGAAAAAAATACTAGAGCTATTCTACACCTGGATCTAGCATATGCAGTATCTGCTTCATTAATATCTAGTCTCTTTCAGCTTTCATCTATCATATTTGGATCTTTTCATATGCTTTCTACTTGAACACTTCATGATCAGTACCATGAATTATTTTATCTCTAATCTCCTAATTCAGCCCACAATGAAAGCATATAGTTCATACACATTTATATATGAAATTTCACATAATGTGCATAAAATTTTAACGTAACTTAAACTAAGCAAATGTAAGATATGTTCACAGAACACTTTTAGTTTTCAAACTGGCATACATATGGAACACAAACCTGAAAAGCCAACTACAGTTAATGAAAATCCATGTGTTGACTCAAAGACTTCGGCTCAGACTGAACATGACTGAGTCTATTGCTTTTTTCCAGCTGCTTGACTATAGTGGCCAACAACGAACATTAGCTAGACTGTTTGAATACTTGTATGTTATTATTTTTCTATGTAAGCAATCTTACCTTTTGCTGCAGGGATACCAGGCAGTCATGAAGTAAGGGATAGATTGTCGCTACCATGAAAGAGTAGAAGAATTAATAGTCTATGCAAGGAAGAAAGTGGTTTATCAAACAGTTTTGTGATCTGAATGAAAAAAATACAATAAAATCTATTTGGTACACTGAAATATGTCATAAACTAAGCAAACGAGCTGTTTACAATGAAATTATATAGAACAATTTTTGTGGTTTGCTGCTTTGAAAACTCAAACTTATTTTGCTTGCTGAAACTCAATAGCCATCTTGAAGACTGTTTATAAGCTTTCTAATTTTTGCTGGGCTCTGAGGCACAAATAGATAGTAATTCATTAGGTAATCTAGTGTATCTATCCATGTGTATACTCTGAGCCTGAGCAAAAGGAATCTAATTTTATGCAGTTAGATTTTTCTCTTTTCATGCTGATATCTCACTGGCAATTCATTCGTGCTTCCTACACAGTACATGTGTGTGCCTGGAGTAACTCTCCAAACTGCCTGTATCTTTGAGAGCAACAATTATTGCTAAACCTCTCTTTTTCTTACAGTTGTGTTTATAACGCAGATTGTTGGTGCTGTCATTGTTGAGAAAGTTCAAGGAGGTCAAATTCCCAAGAGAGTGAGTACTGGTATAAAACCAGTTTTTGTTAAAAAAATGACTGCCTTTAGAACACACTAAAAAGGACTTGTGTGAGGCGATGAGAGCCACAGGTGGTTTTTTACTGTTTTGTGTTTTGGGGTTTTTCTCCGCTAATTATACCACTTATTCCTATCAATTATTCTCATTAATTATTACCTCTTCCTCCAATCTTTGCACTTATGAATTTATGTTACCCACATACATGGATATCCTTATTCCCCAATGGCAATGCCTTTGCGCATGACAGAATAATTAAATTGAATTAACCTAATGGTACAAAAGAACTGGATGTAGATGTCATCATTGTAAAAAAGAAACTGTTATAGACAAGGTGTTCAACAATATCTATACTGTTAATATTTTTCTAAGTGATAGCGCCACTTATTCTCGGTCATGGGTAGTGTCTGCAATGGGTTTCAACCAATGGATTTAAAATTCAAAAGGAGTCCCTTATTTTCTTGATTTCTAAACCACCTGGCTATTTTACTATGTTACACAGCTGGTCACAAAATACGGTCTTAATTTCAACAGAAAAGGTTGGAATAAGTAATTTTTAGGTAGAAAAAAATGGTGTTCATATAGAGAGATTTTACTCTACATAATATTGTGATTTTCATGTTACAAACAGAACTGCTTGCATTTATATACTGAACAATAAAAAACATCTTAAATACCAAAATAAACCTTGTCTCTCACACTGCTCATTTAAAGTTTCTATCAAAACTTTCAGTTCTGACTAGCTTTCTACTACAAAATTAAATAAATTAAAGCATGCTCATCTTCCCAGTTAGGGAATTTGCTTTGCTAATCTCTGCCAAGAGACACAGGTGTGACTGAAAAGCCTTTGCCTCCAAGATAGGAAAAGTTATTTTAAAAGCATTATAGCTGGGATGTTGAAACAAACAAACAAAAACCCAACCAACCAACCAAACAAAAAGCCCCAAAGCCAAAAACAAGCAAACAAAACCCACCCCAATGAAACCCCCAAATTATTTGTCTTATTTGTTAGCTATTCCATCGTCACAAGTCCTTAAGCATGATCTCGAGGTGGTGCAGCTTCTATCTCAGCTTTCCTCTAGCACAAAAAAGCTTTACCTTTTAAGGCAAACTGAACTCTACCACTTCTAGAATGGTATTATAGACAGGAAAGTCAGGGATATAGTTTCCTTTAAAACCTCATCAATGTGATTGGGACCACAGGCAATTGCTTGTTTTTCTTCTAACTAGAAGAATATTGTTATTGTATATCACTGGGGTGTAATAGTGCAATTCTCTGGGTAATTTAATTTTGAATTTCCATTCTTTTAGATATATTAGATCATTACAAGAGTAATACCAGTTTCAGGTGTCATCAAATTGTACATAAATGAGTAAAATAACTGCCACTGCCAGTATTCCTACCTTAAAACATTGCAATTCTTTTGTTTTAGACTTCTGTGTGGAAAATGTACTTTTCTCTCTATTGCTTACATGACAGCGTACTGGTAACTTTTGTTATTCAGAGGTAAATCATAATATCTTTGTTACACAGAACTTTTATATCAGACCAGACTCAGCAGATGATCCACTCAACAGGGCTGTTTTATTAGTCCCACTATATAAGCAAGGTCAGTGGACAATGGCCTTTATTAAAGCATGTTCATCCAGATTTATTATTCATGCATGTTATATGTTCATGCATATTATTAAGTGACTTTTAGGTCGCTTGATACAAGTGGAGGTCAGAGGAGGAAAACTAACTTGGTTGGTTTGGGTTTTTTTTCTCCCCTTCCAAAGAATGGAATAGGTATTAATATTAGTCAGTAAAGAACCTCCTTAAAAGAAAATATCTTCTATTCCAAAGGACACATATGAATATATGGTAATTTTACATCCATATGGAGTTTGAACTTCATATCTTGGCAGTTGCCTGTATGGAATTTCTCCTGGTGATTTTCTTTTGCTGGAAATACTTCTTTCTCTAAGAGTTTGTTTTACATCTTTTGGAAAAAAAAAAATTGCATTACTGGGAAAAAAAAACATGTTTGGAAGCAATGAAACAATAAAAAATACCCCCAGCCAAACAGAAGAGAAATATACAAATTATACAAATGGTGAGAATAAGAAATATTTAAAAGGAAAATTAAAAGGAAACTGTAACAGTACAATTAAAATCAGTGAAGAACTTATTTTGGTTACAAATTTCAAAAAGAAAGACTATTTCCTCAGTTCAACTTTGTTGGTACTGATGGTCTAAAAGGCCTTTTGGGAAAAAACTCTTACTAAACTTTTTGATTTATATTTGCAAAGGGCTAAATATAAATACTCTTAATATGTGTATTTTAAATATTTTAAGCAATCCTGAACTAGAACTGTAATTTATTAATATTCATATAATCTACTATTCTGCATTCAAAAGGATTGGCAAGTTCTTTTTGTGGTTTATTGGAGTTATAGTTAAACACCTTCTATAAGAAAAAACTCAAACTGGAAGACATTTAGCCTTTTGTTTAGTTTTTCCCTCTGAAACAGAGAGTGCAGTACTGAATGAGTTATTTTCCACCATTCCATCTCTTCAAAGCGGTATATTGAGCTACTCTCTTCTTCCTTTTGTGTTTTGTTTTTTTTTCTTTGTTTGTTTGGGGTTTTGTGTGGTTTGAGTTTTTTACTTTGTTTTGTTTTTGTTCTTCCTTTTAATGGGGAGAGAGTGTGGGGGTGGGGTGGGGTGTGTGTCTGTATCTGTTTGTTTTACCCTGTAATTCACCATGCTTTCCAAGGATGGTCACTTCTTTCATACATTCACAGTACACTGTCAGGAATACTAAAGCCATACTGTAAAAAAACTGAGAGATTCCTTTTCTTTGTATCTGCCCCAGTCATTGCTTAATTGCAGAAATGTGAGGAAGGTCAGGCTGCTATCCCTTCCAGAGAGTATTTCCAATGAAAACTGGAATGTAGGGAAAAAACAGACACTGCCTGCTTTAAAAAGTTCCCTTTTATAGGCTTTGAGGACTGAGACCTCAGAGTGCTCTGCAGGGCACTCTCACACAAAATGTTAAACACAGCTGTCTGAGTTTCTCCTGCTGCTACTGCTTAAGAGTTATATTAAAGGAGAGAAAGGGAAGGTATATAGAGGACATTTCAGCTGCTATGTTTTGAATGCACTGGGCATTTCACTGCTAAGAATGTTGGAATTGTGCATTGGACACATATCAAATTGGTCTTTTGCTTTTGCTTTGAATACTATGCTAATGCTAAGGAAAACATTGGTGAGTTATGTTTCTTTTTTTCTCCCTTTAGCAGATTCAAGAAGGAGCTTTAATACCTGCTGCGGGATGGGCGATGCAGTGGGGTACAAGCAATCCCATGGATTTCTAGAATGCAGTGGGGGCAATTTTTTGGCACAGAGTCTGGACAGAACAACTAGGAAAGATACTCCTCTGCTACACATAAATAAGGAAGACCTAATCAATGATGTGGCAACCCTAGTGTGGCTGATGTTGAATCAGTATTGGTTAAGGTCCTGAGTGAAGTGAGGAAAAACACTGGTGCAATCGAGTCCCTAAGTTCCAGAATAACGCATTTTGGCTCATTTGAGGAAATAGGTAGGCAATGCAAAAGAAGAAAGGTAAAGACGAAGAAACTTCATGCCTCCTAGTCCTTGATCTGGCAAGGTCTGCTATCAATAATCACAGCTCTCTGCACCTAGTGACAAGTTCTGGGAAAGTACTAACCAAAGCAGAGGTGAGTTTAGGTATTGTGTAAGTGAAGAGGACATAAGCAAGTGTGTGTTGGAAAGCCTCCGAGGATCCTGAAGAAACTTAGTGATGTTGAGAGGCTGCTGGTTAATGTCTTTAAAATGGTACACAACAGATGAAGGAGGCAAAAAAGAAAATATTAACTAGACCTGTCTTCAAAAAAAGAAAGAAGGAGGGTTTAGGTAGCTACAAACTGGTCAGCCTAGCATCAGTGCTCAGGAAATTTGTGAAGAAAATCCTTTTGAAAGTCATTCAGAAAGGAAAGATTGTTGACAACGGCCATCTTGGCCTTACCAAGGGTAAATGGTTCTTGACCACACCTTCTATGAAAAAATGAAAAGCTCTGGTGAAAAAAGAACAGTGGATGTTGTTATTATTGACCTTATTAAGCCCTAGTAACCCTTTGGCTCAGGTCAAATGGGAGATCAGCCATATGTTATACTCTTCAACATTCAATGCTGTGGGACATTTCTGTGAATGGTCTAGAAGTGCAATGGTCTACTCTACTAGGGAGACCTCAGAGGGACCTCAAACTGAAGCAACAGACTACAAAGAACTTTGGACATTTCACGAAAGTCCAATGGAAAACCTTGCATCTGGGATTAAACAGCCCAGTGCAATGGTGGAGGTGAAGACTGGAGACTGACTAAATGCTGACTAAATGCTTCAGCTCTGCTGAAAAGAGCTAGAAGCTGGTTATGTGGCTTCAAGAGGTTCCCTCCAGCCTAACTTATTCTTTGAGTCCGTGACTGGTTAGTATAGAATGTCAGCCAATTTTATCTTCTTGTATATGACTTCAGAGAACTGGAACTTGTACAGAGAAAAGAGAATTGAGTTTTAATGCTTTCTCTCTTTTTCTCCTTATTTTTTGGTAAAAGTCATAAGGATGATTTGCTCTCTGTACAGGTCCTTTTAATTGCTCTTTTTGCCTACAGAAAGATAAAGTTAAAAGGACAATTTCAAACAGACATACAAAAAGCCAAAGCTTTCATTTTTTTTCTCTGTTGAAAGAAACAGATCCATAGGAAGGTTTAAAAAGTGGTTCAGATAGGAATTTTTTTTTTTTTTCCCCCTGAAGGTTCAGATATAACCAAAAGTCAAATGCGCTTTTACTAAAAAACACTGTAAGAAAGTAATTGGGCAAAAGACTTGGATGAAATGTCAGTAGTTTAACACACAGAAGTTTTACATCAGTGATTGCTTTTTTAGCATAACACAGCTGAACACTTTAGGCTTAAACTTAGTTTAAAGGACGGAGCTCCATGTTATGAGTAGTATCACTACAAGTCAGCTTAAATCCTTCGTGGGAAGAATGAACTAAATTTATCACTGTTTCTGTATATTTGTATTGCAAGAATAGAGATTGACTGCAAGTCATCCATTTTGTGGATGCTGAGAGAGCTGAGAGGAAGAAAACTAGGGATAGTTTTATGGATACATACCTACTGACGAAAAATTACACTGACAATTACTTTTTAAAAAAATCTCAAATCCAATTTGAAAGAGGTTCATAACACCGCATATTGGAGTGCTGAGAAATTTTCCCCTGTATTTTGCATTATCTAAAAAAAAAAAAAAAAAAGAGAGGCTGATTTATTAATTGCCTTGTCTTTAAAACAGATTTTTTTAAAAAGGTAAATAGATGATCTCTGTCTAGTCAAGCACAGTCTTATCAGAACAAAAGGCATTATTTCTTTATTCACTCATAAAGGCTAAAAATCTCTGATTGATAAAAGAGTCTCCAATCAAATAATAAAAGTAAAAATGTTGGTTTATAATGTGCAGTTTCATGTTTTCCCAATACAAGCTCTGAAAACATCTTAGCTTTACCTTTATAAACTGGACTGTATGAAGGAGTGGAAAACAGATCCTAAAGAAAAGATATGGACTGGAAGAAAAAAAGATGTGCAAGGAGTATTAGCTGGACTGAGCTCAGAGGTTTTACGTCCTGCAACTTCAGGAATGCGCTGGCATAGTGCCCCCACTACTGAACTCCTGAACATGCAGAGACCATATGGGACTTTGACAGAAGCAGCATGACATCTGTTCAATTTCCTCTCTCTTCTAAAACTGAAAGAATTCATATATACAAAACACTGTTTACCTATCCAACTGAAAGTTAATTCTTTTGATACAAGGAAAGAAGGTTAAATGATTTCTGGTATGTGAGTATGTACAAAATATGGTTTGATGTGAATTTTGTATATTGAAGAAATTATAAAGAATTATTTAGAATGTTACAGAATCAGGACAACTGTCTGTGATTACTTTGGATAACTACATAGTTGCAAATTAAGAAACAAGGAAATATTTTCAGCAAGAGTGTGGGAGAATTTCCTTTTTATTATACATTTTGGAAACAAACACCTTAGTTTTAAAAGAAGCCTAATAGTGTATAATTTCTGTTTTGTATTTTTAGAATGCTTTGAAGGTTTGACACACCTTATGAATTACCATGTGGGTCTGTAACAGCTGTAATTTTAATAGTTATCCTCTTCATCAAAAGGCTTTTTACTTAAAAAAATCTGCTACAATGAAGGTACAGATAAACTGTGGTGTACAAAGCAAGCATCTGTGTATTGCTTTTCTCTATAGGTGTTTTTTTAAAAAAAATTGCCAGTCTTTCTGGTAAAATATGGCCATCTTTTCAATATAATTAATCTTTTTTATCTACTCACAATATGGCCTTTTAATTAGCCAAGAGGGCCAATGACTTGTATCAGAAATAGTGTGGCCAGCAGGACTGGGGCAGTGATCGGCACAGATGAGGCAGCACCTTGAGATCAGTGTTCAGTTTTGGGCCCTATAAGAAAGACATTGAGGCACTGGAATTCAGAGAAGAGCAATGAAGCTGATGAAGGATCTGGAGCATAAGTTTTATGAGGAGCAGCTGAGGCAGCTGGGGTTGTTCAGACTATAGAAAAGGAGGCTCAGGAGACCTTACCTCCCTATACAGCTACCAGAAGGAAGGTGTAGCCAGGTGGAGTCAGCCTCTACTCCCAATGAATAAGGGACAAGGTGAGAGGAAATGGCCTCAAGTTGCACCAGTGGAGGTTTAGATTAAGAATATTTTTTTTAACAGAAGGGGTTGTAAAGCATTGGAATAGGCTGCCCAAAGAAGGGGTGGAAGTGTTCAAAAAGTGTTGATATGGCACTTGAGGGCATGGCTTAGTGGTTCACATTGCAGGGGTGCTAGATTGATATTGGACTTGTCTTTTCCATCCCTAATGATTCTATGTTCCTATGACTCTATGATTTTAATGATAGATTCAGTATACAAATTATGTATTACTGATCCTTACTGACCTACTTTTTCAAAGGAAATATGCATTATCTTTGTAAATGATGCAGTTTTAACATTGTTTGAAATCTTCTTCCCAGTGATTTTAATGAAATATTGTACAATGTATGCTCTAATCTGTTTGAAAAAATTACAGCTTTGAACTTTAACCATAAGCTTAACCATAACCATAATATGCAGAACCTGCATATTATTTAATAGAGAAGAACTCTTTTCTTTTATTAAGTAGTTAACTTCAAGTTGGGTTTTTTACAATTAATTATTAAAAAAAATTTTTAAAGGCTCTCCCAAAGTTATTTACAGAAGAGTTTCATAACTTGCAGATGTGTAGGCTCAGAATGATCATTTTGCATTATCTCTAGTGACACAAAACTCTTAATATGTTTGTGTGGACCTTTGTAGATTTTAAAATATTGTCATACTTTGTTGTTCTTTTCCGTGGTGATAATGGAGGACTTGCTAACTGGTGCTGAACATAAACTTAAATTTTGCAACCATAATAAAAATTATTTTTTCCTGCAGAATGCAAGATGGGTACTGTTTATTTGATACCCTTCACACCATCAAATGAGTTTAAATGACCATTAAAACTATTTGGTAAAAGTGTTTCCCACGTAAAATTTTTAATACATAGCTAGAAGTTATTTTTATTCTTGAAAAGCAATTTTTATGTGCATTTCAAATACAGATGAAGATAACTTCTGAAAAAGACATGGAAGCAATACTTTAGACACATACAATTGGATTTTGTATTTTTAAAATTACAAATTCGGCAAGTTCCTAAATGTTATAATATAGGACTGCAAAGCCATTTATAGTATTATACAACTAAAAGCATAGAAAGACTAAAAATTGGATTTAATAAATCTTATTTTACTGATTCCACTCACTTGTATATAAACACAAAACTCACTAGGATGTTTTTTGAATAAATCTTTTTGAAAAATAGATTTTTTGTTTTCTCAGAAGATTTAATCAATGAACTTTTCCAAGAAATCTCTAGACACTTTTCCTTATATATTGAAATATTCTGGCTTTTCTTACAAGTGCATAAACATTGACAAAAGGACCAGAAAAAAAAAGGTGAACTTTTCATGTATGCATACATTTTTAAGTATGTATCTGCCAGTTAATCCAGTGACAGTCATCAGTATGAGAAAGGAAGAGAAAAAAATGGAGAAATTTTGGTGGACTGGATAGGATAATCAATTGTTACCTCTTACAGGATGAAAAAATAGTCGTCTAGTTAACATTCACTACATACATTCATAATGAGTACTTTTTTTCCATTAAAAGACATAAGCATTAATATTTCCATCCATTGACAATGTAAATAAAAGCATTTGGGTATGTGACAGCTGTGCCTGCTAGATAAGAGAAGCATTGTGAAACAGTGGAGAAGTAATTTTCCTGGGACTTATTTATATTCATCACTGCTATAAAAATGGAGAAGGGAGGGAGGAAAATCAATCCCAGCATTTGGGTGGAAAAGCTAAATAATTATTTTGTGAACATTGTGAATTGGTGTGGTGACACCTTTATTCTGGTTCATTTCCCACATTTTTAAGATACTAATCAACACAGTGAAGAACTTTCAAGTGGCTCTGAAATGTATTTCTTTCATAGATTTCAAATGTTGTAGGGCAGCTGTACAGACACTAAAATCTGTTCTGTGTCTGCTATGTCTGACAACCTAGCAAGGCCAAAGAGTTTTTATGACATATGACTTGATTGAACTTCACAAACATCTAATAATCTCCTGCCTGTCAGAGGGGATAATTAGTTCCCTTTAAGAAATAAAAGGATATAACATGATGCACTGCCTCACACTTCTGAAACTTCTTCTAGGTTGTGGGTAGCTCTGCTAAAAAATACTGCATGTATCAGGTACGAAAATATCAAATTGTGGATTCACTAGAAGTTATAGTTTCACCAAACCTGTTCTGCTTTCCAATTCTTAAAGAACTGCTACAAAAGAGAAAGAAGGGTCTTCATTTTCCTAGCACACAGTGATCAAATATAAAATAATACAATCTTCTGAAAGAGCATAGGCTTTATTTCTTAGAAATACCTTTTCCTGAATTCATTGTGTCTAAGAAATGAACACACAATTTGTTTTCAATGCTATGAAATCACTAATCTCAGAATTAAACTCTGCAAATAGGTTGGCTGTAAATTATCATTATAACTTACAGCCAACTTACAGCCATTACAACATGATCTTTACTAGAGTTTTTTGTATATCGTGTTGAATCTATGAACATATTTTGGTTTAGGAAAAATGATTGTGTGTTATAAAAGCAGATGGTCAAAAATTCACTACGGAGAAAAGGAAGTTCTAGTGCTATTAGTGGAATTGAACTCTACTCATTGACCAACTAATGTGGTGTACAACCTTCTTTTTACCTCTGCAAAACCCAGCTCAAAATATAATCCCTTCATGAGGAAAACCTCAGAGAGCTGGGGTTGTTCAGCAGGGAGAAAAGGAAGTTCCAAGAAAACCTTATAGCACAATTCCATTACCTAAAGGGGGACTACAGGGAAGCTGGAGAGGGACTTTTTGCAAGCGCATGTAGTGATGGGGCAAGGGAGACTGTCTTTAAACTGAAAGAGGGTAGGTTTAGACTGGACATAAGGAAGTGGCAGACATCCCATCCCTGGAAGTGTTCAAGACCAGGTTGGATGGGGCTTTGAGGAACCCAATCTAGTGAACTAGGTCGTTAAGGTCCCTTCCAACCAAACCCTTCTATGATTCTATGATGACTTCCAGGGAAGTAATTCATTTTTCCTTCGACTGATGGCATTTGTGACTCTGCATATAATGGCAGAAAACTTAGGGGGAAAAAAAAAAAAAGGAGATTTGACAGAAAAAAAATTTATTAAACTTAACACTGCAGAAAGATGCTACTCAAATATAGTATCCTCTGCATTCCCACACAGAGCTGATTGTTTCAGAATAATTTCCTTGAGGACAAAATCTCAGTTTAAACTATTATTATAATTATTTATATAATTATATGCTGTCTATTCTCCCCTTTTTTATTCTTCTTTCCCACTGGTTGGTATTCAAGAGACCTTCCTGTTGCCCAGTCATAGCAGGTTACTCTGTCATAGAGTCCTTGTGCTCAGCTCTCATCCATAATCCTATGGCTGGCACTGTTCATTTAACAGTGCCCAAATAAACACCTTGATCAGAATAATGCTCTCAGAGTGACTATCCGGTCTCTCACCTGTGCTTCTGGTGCAGCAAGTCCTGTGGCTACTGCCACAATCTACGACCTCTGTGTTTACCTTCAGCCTGGAAGGGCAGACACTGAAGAGCACTCCTCCTCACTCTTTCCAATGCACATGTATCTTTGTGGGTCTGCATACATGCATGTGTGAGCACACACACAAAGAGGAAACAGAACTTACGTATTAGAATTTTGTGCTGTGATATATAATTCTCCCAAACAACAAATATAAAATTCTTTCCACCACCACAAGCTTACACTACTGATAAGTCTAAGAGTAGCATTGAAAAAAAAGTAAGAGATATGCACATAGTTTTCTGTTATTGATGGCAGGCTTTCAGTGTGGCATAAGTTGACAGAAGTGTGCACAGAACAAAACAAGATGTGCCAAGTAGTTTTGGTTCACTAAAGTTCAGCATTTTTTCTTTTTTTAATCTGTTGCAGCGAAAAGTTATTTTGAGATACAAAAGAGAGGGCATATGTTTTGGGGTGTTTTCTTTAGAAATCTGACATGCCATAAGAATGTTTCTCAATTCTGTCATGGTTTTCTCTCACATACTGGTGTTTGGTGGCTGTAACTGAAGCAAATTGCCAGTCATGGTTGCTCAAATTGTTACTCTGAGGACATACAAAGACAGGGGAAGAGTCAATATGTCCATTTTGGTGAGAACTTCAACAGTAGGCTTATTAAGATTTTCCCTAATTTCTTTAAAGTCTGGGTTTGGTGTAATTCCTCTCCACTCTCCCCCACCTTTCCGCTCTCCTCTTTCTCCTACTAAAGGTAGTTTCTCGTAAATATGTGGATTAAGCCATCTTTTGACAAAGATGTCTGCAAGCAGAAAACCAGCAGCAGGAGCAGTAAATAAATGCAGCCTCAGATGTTTTCACCATATAATACTGAGAGTAGAATAGTCTTAGAGATAATTGTTTAGGTGAGATTGAAGTCATTCCACATTTCCTCAAACCTGAAATAATTTTGCACGCCAGCACTGCATGGTGTGCCTGTGATAAGTCCAGTAAGAACTAGGCAGCAAACTGATAGGTCAACAGATGGATTCTGAAACTTTTTACTGCTATGTGAATGCGTCCTAGCTTCTCCAGAAGGCAGAGCTTTCAGACATGACATAACAGTACTGACTAATCAGTGTTTCCATATGGTGCAGAAATATAAGAGAAAAAATAATGTTGATAGGAAAAGTAATTTGAAATGTGTGTGTATATATATATGTATATATGTATAAATGAGTATATATAACTACATATGCAATGGAAAAAAGACAACTATGGAAATTCTGGAAAAGATCTACATATAGCATCTCATCAGTAGTTTTTCACTTGAACTGGCAGCAAAATGAATGTCTTCATGATATAGAAAAAAAGAAGCAATACTTCCCCTAAGTTTCTCTTTCAGCTGCAACTGGAATATCTTATTCAGGTTAGTATATACGCAAACAAGAAGAATATTGAAATTCAAGACTGATAAGAATCAAAATAAGTAGCTATCCTTTCACATGACAACCCTGGAGTCATGTGCAATATTAAACTGTGATTTTCAATCTCATGTGAGGATGAATCTATCTTTAAAAAAAGTTCTATTAACAAAAATGCTCAATTTTACCTTCCTAATATTAATCTCTTCTATAACAAAATTTTGTTACTAGTGGATAACTACATACATTGAAATCACTTGTGGTTCAGACCATAGCTGACAAGTCTGGGGACCGTGAGGCAGGCAATGTGAGAAAAGTGTGGAGGAAGATGTGTACTTTTTCATTTCTTTATCTTATTTATTCTTTGGGAAGTACAACAGGGTGTTTAACTCAAATTAAATCAAAGTGATTCCAGAATAAAATTTTTTAAATGCTTTCAGGTTCATAGCATGTCAAAAGTAACAGTTTTATTTCAGTTTTCTTTGTTTTTGCCATTTCAGGAAAGATGTAGAGAACACTTCATCAGAAAGTAAATTTCAGACAAACCCCAGAATGCATCACTTTATGTTCAATGCTAACACTAGATCAAAGAAATATCAAGGCATAAAACAAGAAAAATCTCTTCAGAAGACCTATCTTTGTATTATTGTAGTTTGCATTGAGCTGAAACAAATCATACAATTTCATTCAAAATAAATTTTTAGTTAATACTTTAACAATATAAAAAAGTAGTAGAAAATTATTAGACAGTAGTCAAAGGTTTGTGGGGTTTTTTTCCAAATTAAAAGTCTAAACATGAGACAATGTACAGGTAAAAAATTACTGATAGGTAAAAATTCTAAATAGCAGTTATCTTCTTAGAGCATCAAGCTAATTTAAATTAAGATAGCACTTAATGACAGCTAACTTTCCAGAAATTAAAGTCTTCTCATTCTGTTGCCACTAATTAAAAGTCGACAAGATAAAACAACATGAAGATGTAGTAGGGACTCTTTAAGCATAATGAACGGGGATTGTTGCATTACATAAATAGCTTTTAATGTAAGTTGGTGTTATGACTACCTTGTCTTTTTATCAGAGTTTAATTAAACCATATCATATTATGAAGAAATTTGAGAACATTTAATTTGTTATAAGCTGGACAGAACAGATTGAGATGTAAATTGTGCTAAAAATTAGAGTATGCCAGTCACCACATTATGTGAGACTAGACCATAGCTGGGAGAGCACTTTGTTAAATGAAGTATATCAGAATATCTACAAATTCATTATAGCTGAAATCAGCATTCAGGCACACTATTGTCTCAAGTCATCTTTACCCAAAACACCATCAAAACCAAATTTTCATTGTTCTACCTCACACCTGAGCAATTCAGCCACAACAGTTATAAAAGTCATAGATAGCGAGAGGCCAGAAACAAGAAATTACTGCAGTAGGCTATAGGGCTACAGTATGCTAGGCAATCATTTATAATTCTCCTATTTATGTGCACTCATGTAAATTTATGTATTCATTTTTATGTACAACGCTTAGATTCACCTCTGCTTGCTCTGGTACTCTTCTCCTCAAATACAGAAATCTCATGACAAAGTGTGTATTAAAACAAAAAATATAGAGATCAAATACAACTTGTTTTTCACACACAGTACAAAAGGATAGATAGTAATCAGCATTTATTCCCCCTGACAGTGCACTAAAGAAAACAAACAAATAAAAAAAAAAAAAAAAAGGAATTTTCTTCTGTGCTTGCCAGTGTGAAGCATTTTACACCTGAATGCTGATGACAGTGTCTAAAATTCAGTGATTTTAAGTAAAACAGAGCATTTGACCTTCCCCTCCCACTTCACTGTGATCTGCATTTCATTTTTATTAGCAGGGAAGATGAGCATTGTGGGGAAATTAATTCTCTTTTTGTCTCACTGTTAAAAAAATTACAAAACTCTATTGCCAATGCATGAACTCAGAGAAAAGTGAAATCTTTAACTTTTGTTTCATGTTAAGAACTCTGTCTAAGCTGTAGCTGAATTCAGGTTGCTTATTATCTTGCCACATTAAAAAGTTTAGTAATAATATGTTCTTTTGTGTAGCCATCTGATGAGCTTACTTTCATGACTTTTTCCAATAAACTAGCATAATCTCCACGAAGAAAGAAAAAGTCACATGTAAATCTCATTGTGCTATTACAAAAGGCATACACATCCCCACCTCCACCCACTGTTCGTTTGTAAGATTCAGTTCTCATTGAATTGCAGGATTATCTTTCGGCTGAATTCTGTTGACTTCCTCATGTGCATGAAGCTCATGAAACCTCTGGCCTGGTTTATAATTGCATTTTAACTGCTATTCTGATTTTCAATATCGCTTTGAAATGCTTTTATCTTGGTAGAGATTTTTCTAACTTCCTGTCTGCTATTAAAGCTTGGTTTTGGAATTATATTAAAAGTATAACCTTTGAAAAATGAATTGAGATTAACAAGTTCTGCAAGTATTTAATAAATGTTCTCTCAGTGCCATAAAGCATTGGAGTTTTTTCAAGCTGTCAACCAGAGAGACAGTTATTACTATGAATAATAGAGAGAATTTTAAGATAATTTATATTAAAAAAGAATCCTGTATCTGTAACACTGTTCTTGCAGAAAACGTCAAAACCAAATTAATTTGGTAGTGTTCTGGTCCTGAAAATAACAGCTATTGAAGAATATTTGTTAAATTATTTACTTGACACATTGTATTTTTTTTTCCCCCTGGCAAAATGCCTAAAAAAACCCCAGTACTTTATCTCTGGCTACATTCTCAAAACACTAAATTGTCCTCAGTGTTAGAGACCACTATGCCTATTTAAATGTCTGGAGCAATCAACATAAGTATGTTATTTAGAGCAAAATTAAAGATGATTGCAGATACTCAAATAGGTAAATAAAATGTGAGGGTTTAGTTAAAAAACATTTAATTTGACAGAAATACAGACTACCATAGATAGAAGTTTTTTTAGTTATATTCACACTGCATGCATTAGCTCCCTGCTTAAAAAGTGACCACTATCTCAACATCTTTTGACTTCAATGAGGCCATTAACATTTACCTCATCTAAGGTCTTACCCATCAAATTTCTTTGGTTATGTGATCCTTTTGGACATGAAAATCAGTATTAATCTCTGTTGAGGGGAAAGTAAATTATAGAGAACTTTCCTTAAGTATAGACTTTTTTTTAAGAAATCTGCTTCTTAAGAAAAATCTCAGGCAAAGGAAATAATGAGAAACCATTGATGGGCCTTTTCTTGAAAATGGATGCAAAATCTCTGTCTACGTTACTCTGTCTAAATTACTCAGTCTACATGAGTAATATGAAATAATGTGAAAACACTATATCACTTATGACATGCTAGAATATGTTTCACATTTAATGAATGACTGAAGAGATACAATGTAAAATAATAGGAGACTTCAAAAGTACAAAGAAAAGAAAACAAAATTAATTTCCTTTGTAGGTCCAACTATCCAGACACAGCAAACAAAGGTAATTGTTGAAGATATGGAAAATAACCTGGAAAGACACAAACAGAGGATAACACTGAAAAGACTCGAGATTTGAAAACAGCATAAGAAAATTGTTGTGGTTTAAGCCCAGCTGGAAATTAAACACCGCACTGTCACTCTCTCAACCTCCCTCTCCCCCTGCAACTCAGTGGAATGGGGAGGACAGTCACAGTAAAACTTCTGGCTGAGATAAGAAGGTTTAATAATTGAAAAGAAAGTAAAAATGATAATAATGGTAAATAACAATAATAAGGGGAAAAGCAAGTGATTCGCACCACTCACCACCCACCGGCTGATGCCAGACCCCCCTTCCTGAACCCAGGCTGGCTCCCTTTCTGGGTAGTTCCTCCCGGTTTGTATACTGGGCATGATATTCTATAGTGTGGAATATCCCTTTTGTCAGTTCAGGTCACCTGTCCTGGCAATGCTGTCTCCTAGTTTCTTTTGCATATCCCCTCACTGGCAGAACATGAGTCCTTGATTTATCATCAACACTACTTTGCAAGAAAACCAAAACATCAGTGTGTCATCGACATCATTCTGACTCCAAATCCAAAACACAGCAATGTAACAGTTACTGTGAAGAAATTAACTTTGTTCTAACTGAACCTACAACAAAACTGAAGGCTGAGGATAACACAAAATATGTCACAGGACATAATTCTGATTAATATACTCAGAATTGAGTATATCCATGCAATCATTTCTCAGTACCTCAATACGGAAGGGTTTCAACAGCGGCAGTAATTCATAATGACCAAATCAGGCTCCTTTCTAACATAAATTTTGACATATTCTTTGTTCAAAACCAGTTTATTTGATGCTCTACTCTGCACTGGTGTGTCCTCACCTTGAATATTGTGTTTAGTTTTGGTCACTGCAGTTGAATATAAGTCAGCAGTGCCCTGGCAGCCAGGAGGGCAAACCGTGCCCTGGGGGGTATCAGGCAAAGCATCACCAGCTGGTCAAGGGAGGGGATTGTCCCATCTGCTCTGCACTGGGGCAGCCTCACCTTGAATATTGTGTGCAGTTTTGGGTGCCCCAGTATGAGAAATATATTGAGCTACTAGAGAGCATCCAAAGGAGGGCAATGAAGGTGGTGAAGGGCTTTGAGGGGAAGTCGTACGAGGAGCAGCTGAGGGCAGTTGGTCTGTTCAGCCTGGAGAAGAGGAGACTGAGGGGAGACCTCATTGCAGTTACAACTTCCTTGTGAGGGGAAGAG
>JAWWEW010000131.1:42030979-42051058 GCA_035583185.1 Anabacerthia variegaticeps | reverse complement strand
ATTCTATGATTCTTTCAAGAAACCAACATGATATTTTAAAAAAAAATAAATATATTATTTGCATTAATTATTTTTTTCATTTTTATTTCTCTTGCTTGGAGTTTTTTGATTTTTGCTGTTGTGTTTTTTTTTTTTTTCACTAACTGGTGTTACTTCTAGCATTTCTGCTAGCAACTAATTTGGTTTTCAGTTGCACATTCTTTTCTTCTTTTTATAAAAGTAATGCAGCCAGTAAATTTTTGAATTGTTAAAATAATATCATGTTATATCAAAAATACCAGTGTTTTTAACATTTTTTTCAATCATTTTGCACTCTATTGTGGAAAATCAAGCTTGTATTTTCGCTGAAGCATAAGTGGCATTAACAGTACAAAGATCTGTAAGATCCCTTAATTTAAATATAATTCCCCATCTTCCTCATTCTGACTCAGAATCTTACCTCTCTTTATAAATAGAACAGTATTTTTGCAAAGTCCTTGTGTGCAGCTGTTAGCCATAGTGCCTGGAAGATGTCAATTAAAAAATATTGTCAAAAAAAAGGCTTGAAGGAAAATTACATGAAATCTGTAACAAAGTTTTATTACTATCAATAAACTCCCATATCTCCAGCACACACAGTTGTTAAAACTACATGGAACAAATTACCATCAGGCAGTTGAGTGAAAGAAACAATAAGGATGTGGCATGAAATGAAAAAAGCTAAGAAATTCAAATTCACATTTAACACTTCACAATTCTGTTCTTAAAGAAATTGCAATGTCTGCTCACTTTACTTAAATGGAGGTTAGAAATAATAGTACCTGCAGTTAATCTAAATTATTCAACAGAGCTGTAATAGTCTGTGGTTTTGTTTGTAATTACTGTATGCTACAGAAACGTTTTTTTAAAGCATTTATTTACCAGAGAAATAGAAATTTCAGTTTTAAAACCACTTATGACTCCTGCATAATCACACAATGAAAACTGAAGATAACACTAGGGATGAAATCAAGTCAAAGCTGGTAACTGAAGAGATCTTACAAATACTGTAAGATCATTTAGATATATCCATATTCAAGCATGCGAGGAGTTCTTTTGGAAAAAATATATCTATAAAGGAAAATACTGATTACACTAGCAAAAATCCTGTCCAAACCAGATGTACAGAATCATTCCTAAATAAAAAAGTACCTTATTTTGAAAGAACATTGGCAAATTAAGTTTGATGTAAGCAAGAAGAATTAGCAGGTCTTGGATTAGACTCCTAGAATATTTCCTTCTTTGAATCTGCAGAGAGTTGAGGGGAAAAAAGTAAAAGGGAGACTTGGATTGACACTCATATCTCTATTCCAGAAGTGTAAAGAATTAGGTCCAAGGTGCAGCATGTGGTTCCGTCAGTGGAAACAACACATATTTCACTGAAATGTCACCATGGTGTCTGGAATCAGAAGACTTGGATGCACTTTATATCTCTTTCTTGAGATTTAACCAAAGCAAATTGCCTCCTCTGGGGCATGCCTGAGCTAGTTAGGTAATTCCCTCTGTGTCCTCTGAACTACCCTGTGACGGCAGTACAATATTTATGCATATACAGAATAGTCTCAAGTGCAAGAGAGATCAGGAAAAATAGGCACATAAGTCCCCTATGTGATGGGGCATGGTGCAAAGATGTTTAACACATACAAGTTCAGAAGTGTAGAAGAATTAATTCAAAGTTACTTTCTGGATACAGAACCCCGAATGCCTCCCTCCCTTCTGAGAACATCCATGTGGATGTGCACAGACAACTGTTTTTTCGAAAAATATATGTTAGCCAAGTAAGTGATTTGTTTAACCACATTTGTTCAATACTGTTTATACACTTAAAAAAAGGAGGGAGACCTTCTTCATTTCTATATAGTAGTTTACTCGTCATGACAGTGTTTCTCAGCTTTTGTAACTGATGATTTTGATTTTTTAGGGGGGAAAATTACCAATATGATCCATGACGGTTTTCATTTTGCAACCTAAATAGGATAATATTTTGAGGGGATTTTACTATTTGTGTCAGTTTTGTTTGCAAATGTTTCAAGACTTTATTTATACCATGGCAGTGGCTTTGCATTCCAGCTTCTGATACATTATAATACACTATAATACACTTTATGAGAAGTTACAAAAAATTGTGGGTTAGAATACTTTGGAGTAAGAAATTTGCATTTGTTGTCTTCTTTTTTAACAGAGTCAAACTCATCTCCTAAAGATCACAGTTTACAGCTCAGCATCATATGGGATGGACAACTACAAAGACTGCTTACATATTTCACACTGAAGAATACTTTCTTGAAAGAATTCTAAGGACACAATTCAAGACTGCTCCTACCCTGTTAAGCAGCTTAAGCATATCTGTTCAACACAGTCTTGTCAGATGGTTCTGGCATACTGCTGATCTCAATGGAACAAAAGTTTTTCAAATAGTCAGGCTTTGTTGCTTTTAGGGCACAGTTCTTGTCACACTCTTTAGAAGACTCCATGTAGATGAACATAATTATTTTCAGTCCTGCATCGCATTTACTAGGTTTTCAGTGAAACACCAGTATTCACTGCGTACTGTTATCTTCTCTGCACAATCTGTTTCTTGTATTTCTTTTTCTTTTATTTATCTGTCTACAACACTTTTCTCTTAATATTTGTGGGTAGGATGATATACAATCCTACATATCAATTCCTACTTTGAAGTGTAATATTAATTTCTGTCACTCTTTTCAGATTCAGTTCATGAACTAAACAGCAAACAGCACGATCACAGAAACCCATTGTAAAAAAACATGAAAAAGTGTCAGGAAATGTGAAAGTCAATTTCAACACAGCTGACAGAGTGATTATTCTCCAATGAGTTTAAACATTGTTTTACTAGTGATAGGCTCTCTGGCTACTAACAAGAAATTAATTGAGTACATTAATTGATTAAGATTTTTCAACTGCATTGTTGCATTGCTTGTAAGATGCCAAAGATTACAACTCAAATAATGCAACTGACATCAAAATACATACTCAGATGAGCTGTTAAATGAAACTATTAAAATTCTGTAGAAAACAGCGCATCTTGTTCAAACGATTTTTTTTCATTTTGAAGGGAGATGGAAAAGAAGACACGACTTAAGACAAATTCATATTCTTTTCAGCAGATTGAATCTTAAGCATCATTGGCCCACACTGTTCAACCAACAGGTTATCATGGATTACCATTAGCAGGTGAATGAAATTTCAAACTATAAATGTGTCATTCTTCAGTACTTATCTGAGAAACACACCTATATCCTCAGGCAAGAAAATACAAGACATCTCTGTTTCCCATGGAATACCAGCCTCTACAAAACTTGAGAACAGGTCAGGCCCGTATATTTATTACCCTTCTAAAGACACTGTAAGAATTTCTGAAGTGCTGCAGGAGCCAGCAGTAAACATCAGGGGAGCTTAACACTGCCAGGACCATCATAGAAAACCAGCCAGCCTGACTCTGATCTCAGTTTCTTTGGAAAAAATCCAGTAGAAGACAATGGAGTTATGTTGGACATGTAGTGCTATAATTGGGATCTGAATCTCTCCTACAGAATTTAAGGGTGTCTGTTTAAATGAGGTTTCAGACTTTTCTGTAGGACTGACTATACAGCTGCAAATGTAAAATAGTTTATCTGCAACAAGTGTTAATATTTATTTCAGACTATGATAGATACTTGAAACTTTGGCACAAAAGTGCATTTATTCAGTAACAGCCTGTATTTTCCAGGGCACTTTAATTAGTTATGGACATGCTTAATCTGAACTTGACCATCTGATAAAATGACACTGTTAAAAAAAAAAAAAAACAAACCATTGCTGGAACATTCTTTAATGTTAGTTTGCCAGAACAAATTTCTGCCCTGGAAATTTTTCTTTAAATAAACTAAAGGTTAAAATGAATTAAAATTGATATTTTGTGAAACTGAATAATTAAGTGTGCAAGGAAATGGAAAATTGGAAGGTGAAATTCAAATTAATTTTTCAATCATGTTTTTTTTATTTGTTTGATAATATACAATATGACTAATTCTATTTATCTACTTTCTGTTCTACAAAACCTCTACCCTTTTTAAACAAAGCCATACCAGGGTTGAACACAGAGCTATTTTTCACATGTATAAACCACAAAATGTCTCTACCGTTTGCTGAAAAGTGCCATTATACGTTACCAAAATATAACATTGAACATTCATCTACTTCTGTCTTAAAAGCAAGCTGAAAATTGTCAGCATGATTTGACAAAGATATTATCTATGCATTTGAAATTAATTAGATAAGAGTGAACAAATTCTAGAAGTTTAAATTAGTTAAGTATACAAATATGTAAAATAAAGTTACTAATTCAATGTATTATGGAAAACCTGTTAATTTCATTCTTGCTGTAGATGAAACTGGAAGTTGCAATTAGTAGTCATCACAGGAGTTTTTGTACTTCAGGGCCACAAAATCTACAGCAATTTGAGATCAAAATAACACTTGGGCACTGCAATAGTTACAACTAGGATCAAAATATAATAGTTCAAGATGTAAGAAGGGAGCAAAATTATCTTTGGAAAACATTTGGCATAATTTGGCTGGTACTTCTAGGCACTAACAAAAGCTACAATAAAACTTAATTGGAACTGAATTGAGAGACAAAACATGAAAAGATAGTAATGTAGAATGTACTTGGATTTATGCCTGTGGGTTCTTTCAAAACTCCGCTGACTTTCATGGATACCCAAGTTTAAGAAAAGCCTATTGCAAATGTGCTCTAAAAGAGGCTTTAGAGTCGCAAGAATCAAATATGTAGATCATTCAGTGATGTGAACGCCTAATGTTTCTGTTTCAAATTTGTTTATATTTTTATTCTCAACAAAATTTGTTTGAAGCTGTTCTTCATACAAATGTTTGCCTGGGTTCCCCTTTCTATGCAGTGGTTGTAGCGTGTGACTATGAATTGTATTTCTGAATTGCCTTTTCAACTTTGTGTATTCTTAGATACAAAGATCACTTTCTATGTTCATTGTTATTCTGTGAAGTGGGAAAGAAAGCTTTAACCTGTATTCTGATGGCAGAATATGAGAGAACAACTAATGTTTCTGCTGTTGAAATAAAAGAAATATTTCTCATTTAGATTATTTCCTTCCTTTTCTCCCTCATTATTTCAGTCTACTTTTTAGCTTTAGATTTTGGTCTGTATGCAATGAATACAAATCCAAAATTTTCTACAAGTTCACTTTCAAAACTTTCCTGTGGTTATATATCATATTTTAAGATGTAATAGGCATAGTTCCAGCAGCTAGAAGTGAAACCATTCCCACTTTAGCTTTCCAGTTGAAGCAACAGTGTGAGTTAGAGAGCTAAAGCATCTACTTGTAAAGGACGTGCTACTGGGTTTCTGCTGAGTGATGACAAGGTAAAGTTTGGTCTGTCCATTATGGACTTTTTCTCCCACCTGTAAGAAATTGTCAGACAGACTGCTTGTCTTAATTAGGAGTAAGAAACTTGGACACTAAGACTAAGTTTGAAACAGAGTATTTTTATTTGTGATGAGAAAAGGTAGGAAAGACTATTTTCCTCCAAAATCTTAACAAGGCTCCAAACTGTACTGATTTTTATTGCCTGGAGACTAGAATCCCAAAGGAAATAAACCTTAAGTATTAATGCAGTTAAACTATCTTTAAGGTTTTCTGTAAGCCATCAGCAAAACAAACCTCAGTCTCAATTATCTAAGGAAAGTCTTAAAAGCTTCACTACCTGACTGCATATATATTGAACAAACAAATGTAGAACGCTGCTGGGACATAAAATATATCATACACTGTAAAAAGACTACCCCTGTGAACCTGCCAACCTGAGTAATTTCCTGTATATGATTCCCTGTCCCTCACTTCCAATTCCATAGTTCAGGGGGAACACAAGACTTCTCTGCATTAGTAGCCTTCGGGTTGGCAAAGCTATTATAAACCCTGTCAAAACCTTGGCCTTGCTAAGCACTAAGAAACCAGCATATTAGCCTTACACTAACTTACATAAAATGTGCAATATTTCAGTAAATATATTCATTTTTTATCACTCTATATCTAATACTACTGAAATTATTCAGAATTAGTAACTTTGGGGGATTTTATAGCCGTTTCCTTTACCTAACAATCACCTTTCTTTCCATTCTCATAACAGTTAGGAAACAAGAAATGTACACAAGCAATGTTTTAATCTGGAAAATTTATGAAGTTTCTCTCCCTTACTCTTTCTAGTAATAAATTAAATTAAGATATTTTAGTCTACCCTTCCCAGAGAGATATTTGCCTCTTTGCATTTCCCTAAGATCTATTTCCCACATATAGTGCCCTACTTGGTCTCAACTCTTCAAATTCTGCCAATCTTATATGCCTTTTGGTAAACACGAATAGTGTTTTTATTTAGTCTGCATTCAGTTTCTACTTAACTCAGCGTCATGAAGTGTTTAACCATAATATTTCCATATTAGTCATGTAACTGAATTTTAAGTGAGCAATTAACTGCTTATTTTTATTGGTATATTTATAAATTATTATCTTTTTATAATTCTCTCCAGAATGCCAACCCCAATTCCCATTTCAGAAAGTTGTAATACTAACATAATTTTGCTGTTGTTTATTGATCTAGGTCTAATCTGTTTGAGCCCAGATGATTTTTCTGTTTGTCTTTAACTGATTAACAGAGAAATGACATTTCAGCTGAGCATTTCGTGGTTAATAAGATCCTGCATTTTGTTTTGTTAATATTTGAACTGTCTGAAATATTAACTTCATGCTCACCAAAGTCAGACAATTAGTCAGTCATGGATTCTGAGTAAAAACCAAGAATCTACAGTTTTCTATCACTTCCTGTAAGGGAAAAAAAAATAATAATCTTGGGATACATGTGAAAGAAAAGTGAACTATGAAATGTCACTACCCACCTGGGATTGCTGCAAAGTAAATTCCATTACCTTGGGACAAATTAAGTATTCACAGATACAAATGTGAAACTACTCAAACTTTCATATTCAAGTACTTCCTCTACTGATACGTTAAATGGACAGACTCTTAAAAGTTTTCATTTCACACTCTGATCACTAAATGCTGTATAAGATAATTTAGTGTTTACTAAAAAGACCAATATTAATTTCCTTCCTGTTCTGCTGATCTTACCATAACTTTGTGTACTGTATGGTCTTTTTAATCATCATTTAACATTTTATTAAACTTTCTGTTTGCTTTAGCTAAATAAAAATTAGTAATACACTAAAATAAACTAAAACTTTCCATCTGTTTGACTTTTTCACACTGCAGCAGAGCTTTTTAGACATTGTTATCCTGAAAACTACCCAAGCCAGGCAGACATATGATGGAGAATATGTTGTATTCTAATTACCACAGAAATGCTTACAATTTAAATATAAGAAATGGCTTATTATAGTGATCATGTCAAATGTAGTGGTGTCCAAAAATAAAATCCATATTTGGAGTCAGTTTGTCTGGTACAAATATGATTTTAACTTTCTAACAGTGATGGCTTCCATATGATGCTGGAGATGATCAAAATAAGAGGGATGGGGAAATAATTGGCTGGAACAAACGTTTTCCTTTCTTCTTGATAGAAAATGTTTTAGCAGATGCCTATTCAAAAGGAACTCTTCCAGCACTCTGGAAATGAAGCATACGAAGCTCACCATTTTAACTGCCAGAGATAAACATTATAAAAGAAAAAGGGTTTATTTTGACCGGTATTAGGGAACGTATCTTTAAATCCTCACTGCAAACTACTTGCCTTAAAATTAGGAGTATATCTAGAGGAAAAAGTCATACTGTTTCAGCTATTATTTGACAGTGTAGAAACTGGAGAGTTGGCCTGCTCTTGAGCTGAATAATTTCTAGGGGGAGAAAAACTCAGAAATCCTTCTTTGTGAAATGGAAAGCATAGTTCTTCAATGGAACATGGGAATCACATTTAACTTGACAGTTTCCTTGGCATGATGCCGTAGTATTACCATTGAGCCAAGAGAAGACTGTGTCCAGTGGAAAATGGAAAAGATTTTTCTCATCAAGTTGAACAGGAGTCTTGAAAATATAAAGCCAAAATAATAGTGCATTTGGCTTCTAGATATCTAGAAAGTGGATGTCCTTCCATTTATTAAGTTTACTTGTGTAAGGAGTAAATCACAAGTCTCAATGAACAATATTTTTTATGATAACCTATAGTTTACCATCACTAGACTGACTAATTTAATTCACTCATTTCAAAGATGGAAAAGCATTCTGAGACAGCTCAAGATGAGTTTTTTCAGATCTTGTTACTTCCTACCATATCAGAGATTAAATCAGTTTATGCTACCAGTCTGTATCTTAAAGCACAACTGGAAGAAGAAACAGGGTCAGTGATTCAGGTATGAGAATGAGCTCTTTTGATTAAAAATAGGAATTATTAAGAATGGGTTTTGTCTCCCAGTAGAGCAAATGTTTCTAATAATCTCATGAGGATTGTCTATTAAGTGAATGATCTCAGGGAAGTAATTGATGATAAATGATACTGAAAAGAGGTGTATTTCATAGTAGGCAACTTTATTTTGTTGAAGACAAATACTCATAAATAATTAAGATTAAAGATGACTAGTGTAACTAGCTTTCCTGACTGTCTTAACAAAAGATCTGGTGCTTCTTAGTACCTTCAACAGACTTCTCCCTGTGAAGTCAACCCAGATTGTTTCATACAAAGCACTTCAAGTTCAATTAAACTAGTATTTTTAAATTAAACTTTTCTTTATAAAGAAAACATTAAAAAGTATTATTGCTACTAATTGAAACAAAAATAGTACATAAAGCAAACTGTACCGTTTGACATTTTTTACCTGACAGTGAGAGAGGAACATAAGTCATATAAAGTACTCTGACTAGTTTTTCACCGTGCTGAACTTCTTGCAGTCACTGTTTTAAAGTAAAATCCACAACTGGGAGCAATTAAGAAAGCCCTGGAAATCTCCATTTCTGGCGTACGTTTATGTTTAAACATAATCCCCTAAGGAGCTGTGACAAAAGAGCTAAGATTATCAGTTCAAATAATCACAGCATTAATGGTAAAATTGTTGGGTTTGCAAAATGAGCAGCAGTCAGAGAACACTGCAGGTCTAACCACCAATTCATATTCTTTCAAAGACAACGTGGACATCTAACTATTTTCTATGTTCTTTGAACATCAATCCATATCCGAGCCTTTCCACTTGAGTATAGTTAGTGGGTCACAGCAGAGAAAGAAGATGCTGAATCTTGTGAATGGTGTATAAAGGCAGCACATCCAGACTTGAGCAGGACCCTCAGGCTACTTCTGCTTTACAGTGTAATGTCAGAGAATGTCCATCTGAACATCTCAGTTGCTACTTGGTCCCCCAAATTAGTACCTTGGAATGTATTTGGCTGAAAGATTAACAAGCCCAGAACCCAAAAACTTACATTAAAACAAAACAAACCAAAATATGTATTATATTGTTTCCTTTATTCATAATTCTGGTAGGTTTTCTGAAGCCAAAAGTGGGACTGACTTTTTCTTGAGGAAGATAGTAGGATGGATTGTGCAAACAATCTAAATAGAAGGCTGGGTGAGTAGCTGTCATTTCTTAAAATGTAAGAAAAATAAAGAATTGCTAGAGAAAATATTGTTAATATAATTGAACAGCAGAGTGTCAGTTGCTTCCACTGGACTAGGAAAGATATGTTTTTCTCTTAAACATCCTTTCTGTTCTACTCTAGGAAATGTAGAATTGTAAGTGGGATAGTGAGCCTATAAAAGCCACATACACACAGACAGGAAGAAACTTCAGGTTTCACAGAAAAGTTCTGGTATTCCAGTTGTGTTTAAATATTCAGCATCTTAGCTATTTAGCTGTTAAGCAAAAGCAAAATCATTATTTACTCTGATATAAATTAACTGATAATATGTGTTAAATATTAAAGCAAAAAATGTAATTATGAACTTGGGACAGGTGCAGATGTTGTTACTGGTGTTCTCTAACAAATTGTTTTCCTAAAATTCTGCTCCAAGTTCTATTCCTGCTGCCTAAAGGAATAATCAGTTGTAACTACAGGGTTCCTTATATGATCTTTGAAATTATTGTATATGTTAAGGATTTTTTTTCTCCCTGTTCTTGGGGACAGTTTTAATGCTTTTGCCTCTACTTGAACATAACTTTACCTAGAACATCAACCATTTCCTATGAATGATATCTTTTCTAAGATAAAAAAAAAAATTACTTTCTCTTAACTGAAAGTTAACCTAATTATGATTTCCATATTATTGACTTTGATAAAATGAATCAAACCTCTTCCCATAAAACTTCATTCTTCCTGTGCTTACAAGGAAATACAGCTGCATCATCTAAATTAAACATTTCTTACATGTCAGTGTAAACATGCAGTGATAAGTGACTAAAGCAGTAATATTCTGTGCAGAGCAGCTTATCTTTACAGAGACAATTATAGACATGTGGATTCTTGACATTCTCATTGATTGATTTTGAAAATTGAACAGCATTATGAAAACTGAAAGGTCTTTTAATATATTTTTGTGGATAACACACATAAAATTAAAGTAACTCAAAATGGAGAATCATCTCAGGGGGTGGAAAAAAGACTGGAGGAAAAGAACAGATGAAAATAATCAATCTATATCTCTAAATACAGAGGTTTCACAAGAAGTCCTTCACCTGCTAGTCCCAGGAGGCTGAAAAGGTATTCAGAAGCACCACTTGCCTTTTCTCTTTCCTCTGAGCCTGACCCAGTACAGCTTTTCCTAAAATGAGTTTTGATCCTGTCATCACCACACTTGTAAGGCGATGCATGATTGTGGTACAGTGTGCCTGAGATTTGAAAAGTACCTTCCCTTAAAGGACAAAAAAGTTTAGACAAAAATGAGTCTAAGCTATGCTTAGCTACAGGTTAAAAGATTAGAAACTCAGCCTGTTCAGCTGAATACTGATGCGTGTGCAATACATAGTAAACTTGATTGATTTTTAAAGGTTGGGAATGCAACATAATGCCATGTTATATAGTTACATAATTAATTCTTTGTTTATTTACCACTCCATGTATGTCAAAAAATAAAAAAACTAAACCCAAAACTCACAAAAAATTATAAGCTTTATTTAAGAATCCCTAAGTTCTAGGTGTTTCATAGCACATTAGTACATTAATACTCAAACCTCAGCCCTTATATAAAAGCATCCCAGAGAAGAAAAAAATGTGCAGCTATACCTCAGGTCATTCCTCATTATAGCACAATATAACAAAAACAAAGTAATGATGAGAAGGCAATTGTCTTAAAATATCTTTCGACAGAAGATTGAACTACATTTCAAAATACAACAGAGATGAAGTCACTAATTATACACAAGAAATATATTTGAGGTTTTTCTAAATGGTTTCTTTATTGATACGTCATAAAAGGTAGTAAATTTGAATTGATAGAACACCTTGATATTAGGTGATGAAATAAAATACATTAAATTATAAGTCCTAGAACAGGTAAGGTAACAATTCAGAAAATAAATTATAATTTTAACTCATGCAGTGATAAGGTCTGGAGCCATCACTGGACAAATGAATATAGCTTTTTGTCTTCTAAGGGACTTCACTTCTGTGGGTTCAAATAAAGTAAAAATTAAAAGGGGGAAAAAGATAAAGAAAGAAAAAATCCAAACCCCCGGTTAAGTTTCCAAAGCTGGGTTATTTACAATGAACTCAAAACCCAGTAGCATCACATCTAAACAACTTCTAATCAAGAAATAGCAAAACTTCTCTGCCCTGATAGCTGCAAATAAGTACCCTTTCAGGGAAAAAGACCAGAGAAGAGATATTTTAAAAAGCTGTTGTTGGGGCAGAACTCTCAAATCTGTTTACCGATGTTAATTTCAATGGGGGGTTATCAGTTTAGTAGCAGACCTGAGCTCATCCTGCCACTGCTACAAGCGTTTTGAATGGGGAGAGCCATTCCTCCTGTACTGACTGCACCATTACTGAGTGCTGTGTGAGGTTTACACACTTCAGCTGAAGCTTTCACAGCAGAATCACCTGGTGAGATCAATAGACACTCATTTGATTCATTTCACAGCATTGAATTTAATAATTTCTGCAAATATGTCTATTTTTATTATTAATAATTTCCACTATCTTTCTCCCTATATAGTCATCGTTTAACAGAACAGAAAGAAACTTACTGGGGAAGGAAAAGTACTTACGTGGACTTTGTTTTATACAACTGTGGTCTTGTTTCCTTCAGAGAAAATTCAGTAAAAATTGTCACATTATTTGGTGGGAGCATGTAGGAAATTGCTAAAATTACAAGAGCACTAAAAGATCACAGAGTAATGCATGTTGCTAAGAAATTTCATAAATCTTTTTGGAAGAGTTCAGTAACGAAGAGCAGAAACTAGTTTAAGCATGAAGAACATATAAATATTACTAAAATTACTTCACTAACTTTTTTTTTTTTGCATGCTTTGCTTATTTACAGCTATTGCTTACATTCTACATATGGCTATTTGATTTGCTTTAAATCCAAAGAAGTGCAACCTAGTGTAACTACAGTTTGAAAATTAGTAAACACAACAGATTTCAATACAGTTTGATTATTAACCAGTGTCGCAGTTTTTCTTCTTGGGAGAGACAATATTCAAACTGTCACAGTGAGCACAGCAGGGGGTAAAAAAATATTTTGTTTTTATCAACATATAGATTATCATAACAAAGAAAGAAAAAAGCAAACTGAAGGAAAGTTTCGATAAGTTCCATTAAAAAAGGGAGCAAAAATCTTACAGAGAGGAAAATTTGATAGTTACATCGGAAATCCTATGATAGTTAAAATAAAACAGTCAATTGTTGATTTATGAGACTTTTCAGTCTGCCCTCACTGTAAAAAACAGTTCTATTCTTCTGTCACTCCCCAGCAGCTTTACAGGTGGATAGAAATAAAGAAGACATTTTTCACAAGTTGCTAATTATAAACTTACGAACTCATTCTTAAAAAACTTTGTTTGAAATGTGGGAAAACTGGGAGATTTTTCGCATCATGACTTCCTTGCAGTTGAGGATGATAGCACCACAATAGAGGTGAGTCAAACTTTGTGGGCACACCCTTGACTGCACAGGCCTATGTATATAACTCGTGTAAAGCAACTGACAGTGCTCCATTGATCGTGAAACATTTTGTTGTTGCTGTTACAAATTTTGTATGACAGCTTCTACTCAAAAAGGCTCTTGTCTTCGTTCATCTTTGTTGTGCAGAGGGACCTATTTGTGAATCAGACTTCAGGCAGAAGTAAGTATACTTCTCTGGCACCACTGAAGTGTAGATGCATAAAAACATAACTTTTCCACAATCCATTTCCTTGCCTAGGCTTTGAGGTATCATATATCATCTTCTGATGTGGAAACCACAGGAGTGTTAGGACACTTTCGTTTTACCAAATGGTGAGTTGAAAGATGATAAAAGGAATATGAATCCCCTGTCAACCCACCCTGCTCTGTGGGTAATTAATCTCTGAGACGTGGTGCGGAAAGGTAATTTTTACCTTGGAAAAAATGCAAAAACCTGCAGTTTTATAAGTGTTTTCAAATTTTCAGATATTAATATCTGCTGAGAACTCATGCTTTTTGCTCACTCAAAAGTTTGCTTGAAAAGGAACTGATTTTTAAATGCACAAACATATTCAGCCCAAATACCTTTGGTCTTTCTATATCCCCATTCTGCATAAATAAACTGCTATTTGTTCAGGTATCACATGTAAAGCATTATGACTTCATAAAAGTTAAATATTATCTTTAATGAGCCTCCACAAAGAAAACAATTGTGTGATGAGCAGCTATCCTTTGTGCAAGCAAACATAAGTTAAAAAATGGGATCTAAATGTGTTTAGAAGCATTTAATAATATATGGCTTTTTCCCCCCAGCGACTTTAACACCATAGTTGCAAATTCAGAGGAGGACGATACAAGGTAATTACTCTTGTTTTTTGTTTCTTTTCTTCTGAACACATTTTCCATGACAATGGTCAGCATATGCTTCCAAGGTACATTTTTCGAGGTCTGAACAGGCGATCTAATTCCTCTGTGACTATCTGTTCATGAACTGACCATACTGTTAAACTTTGACAGTGATTATTAGTCACAGGAAGCTCCTTGTTACAGTCTTAAGGCATCAGGACTAAAAAACCCAACACACTAAATCCCTGAAATACTAGTTTTACTGTTATTTTCAGAACTTTATAATCTTATTCTGAGCTACAGAAACCCATTATTGACAAGGTGAGAGACAATCTCACATGGCCTTGATACAGCTAATTATTCTGCTGTCTTTTCATAGGATATTGACACAGAAACACATCACAACTACTATTCTGTGCAGAATAATATAAGGCAAATAAAATCAATGTTATCTAACAACTAAAGATAAGAAATGTCACAAGCATACCCTTTCACCAATGATTATATATTCTGTTCAAGGGATTCACAGGAAGCTGTAAAACCTGAAACAAATACTGTAATTTTGAAAAGATTAATACAGAAGTGGTTAATAGAGTGGGGGAAAATAGTGACTGCAAAGAAGTAGTGTGAAAGCACATACTACTATCCTTGAAGGGCAAATTGAAAAGCATGTTTACAACTCATGCTAATTAATAACTTTGAAAGGCAACCATAGGATCAATGTGCAAACAACTAAATAAACTCAAAACAAAGTAGGTCATTAATAAGTCAGGGATCCTCTGTAGTATGAACAGTCACAGTAGGCAAGTTTTAAACAGAAACTGAGCACTGAAAAGCCTAATATTCAAGTACCTTGTCATATTAGCAAGTCTTTGTAGGCTCTAAAAGAATGTGCATGGAGACTGTTACTGTATGTCTAAACTAAAGAGTAGGTAATTCTAGGAAAGAAGCTTATGCTGGCAATCATATCCGGCTGAGAGAATTACAAAATATCCGATATATATATAAATGTGCCTGACCCTGATTTCAAGTAGTTAAAATTCTAGGACACCAGTGCTGAACTGCTTGGCTTGAACTAAATAAATAAACTTCTTTAGAGGAATGAAACTTAGATCAGCTATTTTCATTTACATCAATTAACTATTAATTGAGACAGAAAGCATTATTTTACATAGCAGTGATGTGTCGCTGCCTTAAGAACCAAGACCTCAAGTGACTGTATTGCAACTCAAATTCCGTATAAGTTCTTTAGCAAATCTAGACCATAATGATAATTTCAGAGGATATGCATTAGAGATGAAAGGTTCTGAAAGATGGCAGTAGCCTGTGAAATGCCAGGTCATTTTTCAGAGGAAAGTTTTTTCACAGAGGAGAGTTTTCATCCACTTTCCCTCTCCATCCTTGCTGGCAGGTTCAGTAACAGAAGAAACTCAAACTTGAAATGAAGGGATCTTGCTGCCACAGGTCTGCTTGTTCCTGAAGCATCCATCTTTCTTGTAATAAGAGCAGTAGTAAATAAGAGAACAAATTGTCATGTTTTTTCTCACATTTGAAGTACTGTTGATTTGTATATGCAAATTTTATTCAGTGTGAGCCTCTAGCTTTGTATGTTTTTATGAAAAAGGCAAAACACTGCAAACACCACGATTTTATATGACTCATAACTCTATATTCACCATATTAACAATATATCTGTGAATCATATGTGAAATGTCCATGCAATGACAGAAGGATGAACCTCAGAGTCTCCAGAGTGAACACACTATAACAGATACTTCCAGTTAAGTTCTGTGTCTCATATAATTCCAGTATAATTAATTTCTAAGTAGAAACAGGTTGCTGTAGAGTGTGGTGATTCAGTATTTCTCTTTTTTAAACAATTTTATTTTCTGAACCATCAGTGCTTGATGGGAAGAATTAGCACTTATAGAAACAAATATGTATTTGTATTTCAAATAACTGAAGACAATGTGGGAGCAAGTGAAGGGATGTGATAAGTACACCTGCATCTTACCCATTGTTGCTGCCTCTACTACTGCACAAGAGCAATTTTGGCTTTGTGGACGGGCTGAAAGGAGAGAATAAAGTCAATACAGGAGGGAAAGGTACAAGGAAAAAGAATTTCTATGTAATTAATGAGGTATCTGACATTACCTGTAGTTTCTCTCCAATGGAGAGAAACTTTGACATAGATCTCAGTGTGAACAGCATCAGTCTTCAAAATGCAGTAAATTCTTTCAAAAGTGTCATCGAGAAAGGTCAGAACATGCTGATGTTGTAGGAAAGCCTGGATTATTTGCTTCTGAAGATATGTAAATGGAAACAGCTATAGCAAAGATATTCTATAATTAGGTTTCATACTGAGTTTGGAAGTTGCTTGTTATAGATCTTTAATAGTAGATAACACTACAGTTTGAAAGTCTTCATCTGGACTTTCTGCTATTTTAATGAAAAAATTATTATTTTTCAAGTTCTGTGGATTTTGTCATGATTTTTGCACCAGACAACTGGAATACCTCTCCTGACTGAATTTTTGTAATGCTGAGACTTTTCTTAGAGATTTTTGTTTACATGACAAATATCTTTGTACTGTCTGACTTAAAAATTTCTATCCAAATCTGGAGCAATTCTAACACTTAGGAATGTGTCCTTATCACCTTTTAACACATGGTAAGGAACTTCATTAACAAAGACAAGTAGATAACTGGATTCTTCCCTCACACTAGCTTGGACTGGTAGTTTAGTAAATAAGTGAATTAGCAAATTAGTATGCTCTTCAAGCTAGGAATCTAATAAGGATTTTTGCTTACTAAGACACATTGAGACAATGAATTCTGCCTGAAACATAAAGCCGCATTGTTAGGCCCAAGCAAAGAGAATATGTATAAAGTATCAGTTGTCCCTGACTCCCAATACACAGGATGCTGATTGGCAGCCTGTAGATACACTAATCAGCAAGAATCTTGGGCCTGAGACTTTCAGGAAGAACAATGTTACCTGTTTTATGTTCCTGTGATGTTCAAAGACTTTGAACAGAATTCTAAAATTCAGAATTCCCACTTCATCTCTCATTCTGGAAAGACTGAGATGTTGGAACAGGAGGGATGCACAGTTTTGAAATACAATCACTTCAATCAAAAGCAGAAAAAGTTCCAGTAGACCATTAGAAACTGCAGTGTTTAGACATTGGGCTAGATTGCACTGAGATTTACCAAATTACCTTAATTAATTTTCTAATTTCTATGTAACAATATGAAAAGATCAAATACAATCCAAATGGAAAAGTAGACAAAAGGCAAAACGAATTCCAGATCAGATACCACTTCACTCCCAAGGACATAAAATGATCGACTTTTTTTTTCTTTCTTCTCCTTCCTGCTTACTTGTAGGAAGTAGATGCAGTGAAACTACATTTCTTAAACTCTTCTTGTTCCACTTCTCCCTCACACACATCTTTTTCAGCTTATCAAAGGGGAGAACTTGTCCTAGGCAGGAAAAAAGGTAAAGGAGAATCAGATAAAGTTGGATGCAGATATTATCTGGCCAATTCCTACAGTTTCTGTCAGTTGATGGTTGGCTCCAGCACCACCCTCCACCTACATTCCCTAATTTGGTCAAATAACGTAACAAATACAATTTAAAAAAAATATACCTATGGTTTGTTTATGGACTTTTTGCTATAAATTTTATCATAGTTCCCCGACTAGCTGTTCCTGCCTTGCAGCTTTGTTTTCCTTCCTTTTCATAATTTCTTCATTCATTTTCTGTAACATGGAGAGATACTTTATAATTTAAAACATGGAAAATGTGCATGTTGATTCTCATGAGTTAATTTAGTCTCTAATATAATTTTCCTTCTCACATTTAATTTACCTCATATTTTATTTGAAAATATTTAGGGACATTCTTGACTGTATAGTGTCTACTGACCAGTATTCACATATTACTCAGGTAACTGGCACCCTGTTCCTTTCACAAGCAAAGGAAATTATTTGAGTGTATACTTTCTTGGACTGTTGAAGTGCTGAGAGCAGGTTTCCTTTGTAAAATTTAGTTAATAAGATGCCTGTAGGACACAGGATCTTGGTAGCTGTCAGAAGCAAGATAATATAGCTTGGAGATTAGAACTCTTACACCTCTAATCATTATGACAATAAGAATCATATATCTTCTGCCTTGCAAAGTGTAAGTCTGACATATATTGATGTTTCAAGCTTAATGTTTTGTACTGTTCAAAGCCAAATCTCTACCAATGCTCTGAACATACCAGGTCTCTAGTTTGTGGTACATAGGGAGCACTTAAAACTTCTTTGAAAGTTCTTTTGCTAACAAATATTATTTATTATGTTAGAAATATAAATCTGACTCACAGACACCCTTCTAGTTGCATTATATATTTCTTATCCAATTCATATTGAAATCCATTTTGAAGTGAAAGCTGTTTATTCCTCTTAAATGTTGCTGAGGCTGTCATAAGTATGGATAAGATGACAAGTGCTATATTCTAACCTAAAGTTAGCAAAAGCCCATGACTCAGAGGCAATTCAGGTTGTGGTTTCATTCCAGCTTTGTCTTTTTCAGCTTTATTTATTTGTGCATCAGCATTGAAGTACACAAGCAATTCTCTGCACTGATACGCTGCAAGTTGTCTATTTGACTACATTAGGGATTCATTCAGGATGACAGCCCAGGTTCAGGTAAACATATCTGTTTTCATTCATCATATGGTTGAACAAGCTGGTATTTGGTTACCCTTGAGACTTTCAAGAGGTCATCTAACTTTGAAAAAATTAATTCAATTTTCTACATATCTGGGAAACATCTTGAGTTAGAGTCTCCTTGGGCCACAAAGATTTGTTTCAGAAGATGTTACTGAATCTTTACTCACTAAGACAGCTTTCAGAAGAAGACCCCCCCTGAGGGACTCATGAGTCATTTCCCAGACTCCTGCAGTTTATAACCCAATGAAAAGGTAAAAAAGGGATATTGATTTCCCTTCATGCTAATATACTGGAGTATAGGCAAAAGAAGTTCAGTAATACCTATCTCTCAAGTCAGCCATCCCTGCCTGCTGCCTCCAACACAGAAACAGATAAACCGATAGCTTCTCCATAATCTAAGAAGCATAATGTAAATAAATATCCAGAAATTATGTCATGTCAGATAGTTCATTGGTTTCTTATATGTAATTGTGTATGTTTAATCATTAAAGTGGACAGATGTCCCTTCAGTCCAGGCAGTACTATAGTGCCACCTAAGCTGCTGAAATGTAGTTAATTTTCTTCCAGCTGGTGTCTTAATGCAAACACACTTGAGCAATTTCAAGGACTTATATACATATAGACTCATAGACATATGGAGCTAAAGGAAAATCATGTATATAAACTAAAAATAATACATATTTTGGGATCCATGAAAATATTTCTATGGCTTAAAATGCCTCTAACAGCTACATTTTTCATTGTGAAGACAAAATATTGAAGCATATGATGTATTTGAGCACGCTTTAATGAGCTGCACATGAAAATATACATGAAAATGTTCTGTGAGACAAGCAGCGTATGAAAGATCTCCAAGAAAAGTTCATCTGTTAATGCCAAGGTGCCATATGAGAATGTGTGAGAAACAAAACTTCGGTTCTAGAGAGCTCCATTCTGTAAAATGTGAATCTCTGATTAGATCTCCAGGCAATATTTGTTTTAAAATATATACTGTGCTGTAGTTTCTGATATATATATTAAAAAAAAAAAAAAAGTTCATTTGTCATCAGAACCACACACACTTCAAGATATTTGAATTTTTAAGATTCTTCTGTTTGAGTTCTAAAAGTTTCTTAGTTTGAGCTGGGATAGAGTTAATTTTCTTCTTAGTAGCTGGCACTGTGATGTGGGTTGGATTTAGAATGAGACTTCTGTTGATAGCACAGATAAACTGACAAACACTGATAAAATGATGTTTGGTTGTTGCTGGGTAGTACTTACTCTGGGTCAAGGACTTTTCAGTGCCCCATGCTCTGTCAGCAAGGAAGTGCACAAGAAGCTGTGAGGGAGCATGGCCAGGACAGCTGACCTGAACTGGCCAA